>OZ023173.1:9899295-10231795 GCA_963678695.2 Diplodus puntazzo | reverse complement strand
TACCCTGTTTGGAGCTGCGATGAGCCGTGTAAAATGAAGAGCAAACATACCTGGATGTCATTATAGCCAGTCTTCAGACAGGCTTATAGCTGGATTGTGTATATGTGTGTGCATGAGCGTGTGTGAGTGAGTGAGTGTGTGTGAGTGTGTGCAAGTGTGTGTGTGTGTGTGTGTGTGTGTGTGTGTGTGTGTGTGTGTGCGTGTGCGCGCACGCGTATGTGTGCGCGTGTGTGTGAGTGTGTGTGTCTGTGTGTGTGAACACGTGTTTTTATTTGTATCCACACTTAAAGTATGTGTCTTCGCATATGTGTCTGACTGGGCATGAGTGTGAGGATGTTTTTGGGTAAATTTATCGATATCAGGTCTTTATGTTATGTCTGTGTGAAATCGTGAAGAAACACACGCTCAGAGATTCATACATCGCTATAGAAACAAACAAAAATTCCTCTTCTCTCTGGTGCTTTCTCTCTCTAAGAGCCCTCACTTCACACACTCATCCATAACATGTGTTTTGACATTCCGCCTAAGCACCAACAAAGCCTCTTAATTTCTCCCATTTAGCTGTCCTGTTGTTACAGCCATGACATTTTTGTGGTTTCAGTCTGCGGCGAAAAGGTTGACCTGTCTGTGACTACGAATGTGTGTGTGTCTCTGTGTATGTGTGCGTGTGTGTGTGTGTGTGTGTGTGTGTGAGAATTGACAGAGAGAGACAATGAGGATACAAATGAAGGTTAATTTGAGATCTTGTGTGTCTGTATTTGTTGTGCTGAGGCAGTAATCAGGGAGATAATGATGGTGATGGTGCTTTTGTGCCTGCTTTCTTAGTTTGACCGAACAAAACATTTTAAAAAGATGACAGCAGCACAGACCAGCTGTGGCCCACGTTCGGCCTTAAAAAGCAGGAAAGAAAGGGAGATAGAAAGAAAGAAGAAACTACCGACTTTTGGTACATTAAGGTAGAAGTCTATTGATTCTGGCTCTGTCTACTTTGGCTGTGTCTTTCCGCTTGATATTGACCGTCTGTTCTCTGCACTCTTACCAAAGCTGCTGCCTATGTACTGTACAGTTTATATTTAGTGCATCAGGGAGCGTATTTTAACCAATTTCCATACCTCTGTTAAAAAAGAAAAGTATGCAAATGCTTTGCGAGAGGTTTCCGTTTCAGGGGAGAATGAGGAGGAGTAGTTTTACATTCGCCTGTTCTCTGGTCCAGCAAGGCAATCATTGGGATAGATTCAACCCCACCTGGACTGAGGCAAAAGCAGTCAAATTGCCTCTTCCATGTAAATCTCTTATAAATGTTCTGTAAGCCAAAAAGAATGTTATTGTGCAATTGCATGCAAAACATTACTGCAAACTTTTAACTTGAATTTGTGCACACATGGACACAGAGCAGGAAGACACGTCTTTCCTTTTGACGTGTCTTTTCTATGCTGTGCGTGTGGGCCGTGTATGCCTACGGCTTTTCGCTGCTTTGGTTTCTGCTAGTGAATGTGTGTGTGTGTGTGTGTGTGTGTGTGTGTGTGTGAGAGAGAGAGTGAGAAAGAGAGTGAGAGCCCTGAACTGCAGTTTTCTTGCTAAAATACACACACATGCATGCTCACCCACAGACTCGTATCTCACAAACATTCTATCTCTATTTAAGTGATGTGATTAGTCAAACAAAACGCTCCTTCTGTATTGTTTAGGAGTCTAACTTTGATCCTATGATTGCTATAGTTGTGGTCATTATTCCTAATCAGCATTGTAGCCTACTACATTAATTAACCTACATTCCTTTGAACTCCACACTCGAAAGAGTGCTCTCCACTCTGTTCAAGTCCGTCTTTGAAGTCAAGAGTATTCATGAGCGCTACTGGAAAGAGAAGGCGGATTGTTGGGCTGAATTATTCGCTGATAATGGTTTTCATCACAGCAACTGCATCATTAGTCTTCCATTGACAAATGACAGATGTGGAACTGTAAGTAAACTTCAGCATCAAGGACAGAGCAACAACACTGCGGGCTCTGCTCCAGTTCAAATAAATCTCAGTGCGTGCACCGCTGGGATCCTCTGGAGTTATTTGTTTTACACCTTTCCTTTTTTTTCCCCAAGCTTCGTTGCATGCCAGCTGAAGCTCAGGAGAGGGAGTAGTAGTAATCTGCGTGCTCTCAGATGCTTGGATTACAGATGCGACGATGTGTTTTGCAGCCGCTGAACCTGACAGCCGTTCTTTTCCCATCACGCCTTGCTTCATGTGCGCTGACCGTCGAGATCAAGAGACTCAGAGCGAAGGTGGACATGCACATATCTGAGATGTTGGTGTGTGTGTGTATGCGTCTGTGATTCAGTGCACATGGTTGTGTGTGTGTGTGTGTGTGTACTGTCAGCTCTGCAGCTCGGTCACACATGATTGATTGCAGCTTCAGTGCTACTCATGTGGGGATCCCTCGCTGCCTACCAGTACTTGGAAAACAGCCACATAGCCGACACTGGAAGCACACGGCCTTGGAAAAAATCCTCTCCTGAATCATGAATTTCTCTGAAGCTCTTTGGTGATGGGGAAATAGCCTCAAGTCCCACTTGGTGTGGTGGTCCTTTGATCGCTGACTCAAATAACAATAAAAATAATACTTGGAGCTCCGCTGTTGTGCGACAGAGTTGGTCCAGTGCTCCATTTAGCTGCTGTAGCAACAGCCTGGTGAAGCGGGCATATTGCTGTTCCAAGTGCTGGGTGATTGATGGCTCAGTGGCAGCTACTGCTGCTCACTGGAGTTCAGCAGCAGGACAGAAATAACTTATATGCTTTCCACATGCAAAAATGTACCATATACTCATAAATTACTTTTTCAGTTACACCTCCCTGCATTTTGTGGATTATTAATAAGAGTGTGAGATTCTTTCAGAACATCCCAGTTGCTGGGAATAAAATGTTGGCAATTAAGGTTTCAGCAGGTGTCATAGGCTGCAAACCATGATGACGTACTTAGAAGACTGCCAAAGCCACTGACCACAGTTCGAGACTGGGTTTCAGCATTTTTAATGTGAAAGCACTGGATACTTCCCAGCTGTTTTTGTTTGTATGAGAACTGCGTATGTTTGATGTTAATCTCTAGCCGTGTATTTGGCAACAAAATGATATATACATTTTCGATGGGAGGTCACAACAGTTCCAGCTGTCTTGGTATTTTAAGCTAAAGCGTGATCTTTCCCTTTTCCTAACCCTGTCCTTCCCAACTCTTCAAATAAAGCAGCTGGGTCAGTGGCATCAAACTTTGACACTACCTACCACTCTACAGTCACTCTTTCATGCAAATGGTAAGCAATAATACGTTACATGCTACTTTCAGTTATGTAGCAAAAAATTGAACTTGAAGAAAGGTCAAGTTGCAACACCATTTTAAGTTTCAGCATATTCTTGGTTTGCAGAAACAGACGTTGCCCACATTTATATTGATGATTCTGTTGTCCTAGAGTTCCCCCCCAATCAAGTTTAGGAATTGAACTGCTGCAGAAACTGAGTAAAAACATCAGGTTCTAAGGTTGAATATATTGTTATCAAGTGGAAATAGTCATTCATTCACCAACATCCACTTAGCTCTTTTCCTTAGTTATCGCCACTTATTGCTTCCCACCTAGTGATCTGCATAGAAAGAAAAACCGCCACACCTTAAAAATTCAGTGTTTCCCATACATTGATTAATATTTCTGCCTTTCCAGCGCATACCGACATTTCAGTCAGTCTCTTTTTTTTGCATTACTTTTAATGACTTCAGAACTACTAATTCAGGGCTGTATTAGTGAAAATAATAATAATAATATGAAGCTGTTTTCGGACCTGGAGCAGTGCGCTTCACGCCCTTGGAGGCTCCTCACCTCGCACACACACAAACACACACACACAAAGTGATCTTTGGGTCTGTGTGCCGCTCCGAAGCAGCCATGAATAGTTACAAAATGACAAAAATGTCGTCTATGACTGACTGTACGGTGAGTTGAAGAGTATCAGAAGCATCTAGTTTGTTATTGTATATTCACAAAAAATCCGATTTCATGTTCAACCATTGGCATAAATAAATCCAGTGTTAGAGAAAGGAAATATTTCACCGTCGTCTTCCACCGCAGTCCTTGAAGTTAACTAGCATGTTGGATATTTAGCTTGATAATTAGCTAGAGGATTAAAATGGTCACTTAGATCAGAGTCCTGCACGGGTCTTATTTTGCAAACCCGCCCGAACCCGCCATACTTTAAACCACATCCGACCCGATTTTCAGCAGAAGCACAAATTACATTCCGTACCCGAGCCGAGCCGCTATAAATTGATACCGATGCCCGGAGGAAAATTGGACGGACGCAATTTTTAAAAATGAAAGTAAGCCAGCATGGGGAATGGGAGTTCTGGGAGGGCGCAGGCACACATGAATGAGCTCATATGAAATATAAATGTTTATCATTTGTGTCGCTAATAATGACTGATGATAAGTGACGCCTTGAAAATGGCAATCATAAAACCCGACCCGCCTCTCCAGGCGTCTGACCCGATCTGCATCTGTGTCCGACACAGTACATTATTTTTCACCCGTGCAGGACTCTGACTTAGATAACTCCTCTCTTGAAACAAATAATAAAAATAGTATTTCTTTACAATAGTAGACGAATCTTCATTCCGAGCCCATGTAGGGGAGTTCATGATGGTTGTGTGAGAGCATTATAACCAGAGAAAAAGAAATGAAATTCCCTAAGTTGCCTATGACATAAGTATAAA
Organism: Diplodus puntazzo; assembly: GCA_963678695.2. Taxonomy (NCBI): domain Eukaryota; kingdom Metazoa; phylum Chordata; class Actinopteri; order Spariformes; family Sparidae; genus Diplodus; species Diplodus puntazzo. Next base: position 10,227,049 of record OZ023173.1, on the reverse strand, counting down.
TATTACAGCATGATGACCCAAACGTGATGACTGGATTCCCCAGCATTATGTGGCATGAAACAGAATTTCTCATGCAGATTTATATGAACACATTTGGTTGTTGACCAGGTTGGCCTTTGCCTTCTTGCCTTACTTTAGCAGACACTGCCCTCGAGACTTGGTCATCATGCTGCCTTAATGAAATTTGACACGAGAATCACATTAGGTTGGCCTGGATTCTGCACTGTAGTGATGTTAGCAGATTTTTAAGGGGGTAGAAAGCGTTTTTCATCAACCTCCTTCGTAATTGGATCTATCGTAACTTCTTATTGGGGGCAAGACACGTCGAGTTCCTGTCGAGAGTTTTTCAAATTTCCCTGCCACTTTAGTTCCTCTGTCAAGGTCACGGTATATTTGCAAAGCCTGCCCAAGATGAGGGCTGTAATTTTTGCTGATATTATCTTGGAACCCAGGAATATTGTCATATATTACAGTCCATTAATTAAGGCAGCCATCTCTCTATCCATCCCTCTCCTATCATCTCTCCCTCTGAAACCCTTCTCTCCTCTATCTCCCCCTTTTAACCACTTATCATTTCATACTTTCTCTCATCCCCTTGTTAACTTCCAAAATGACCTCCCTTATATGCATTTTACTGTTTCTTTTTGCCCTTCTTTACTCTCCTCTTTCTCCCTCTACTTCCACTTTTATCATCCCTGTCTTCTTATATTTTTTATATTTTCCTCTTATCCTTTTCACTCTCACTGTTTCATCTCTGTCTGTATACTCCCATTTGGTTTAATAAATGAGCGGCCTGGTATTAGCACTGACCTTCAGAGTTTGGCTCCCTGGGAAAGCTTAGGGTGATGTTAGCTGTGTTATTAAACAATAAGATTAGCACTGTGAGGGAGGTTTCTGCAGGCTTATGTGTGATTATCATTATTATACAGTGTTGCCAAAGGGGAGTCAGAAAACATATTTATTAGATGCAGCATTCATTAGAAAACGCAGATAATAACAATCTTATACCATGTTATTGAGGGTTACGATGCCGCCACTTACTGTTTTGCTTTTTTATGATGTGATTTTCTTTCTTCTAAATATCATATTTATGTATAACTGCTTCACTTTGGAAATGACCCAGCATAATTATGGGTTGGAATATTCATTCATATCTCCAATCTGAGGATGCCTCGGTTGCTTGTGTCTCCTCCAAAACCATAAACATTACAGTTTGCTCATGAGCTGAGACAACCAGTCTGTTTGTGGACGACATCACCGACGTCACGACGGGTCAACAAAATGTAAATTAGATGTTAAGATCTGGTTCTTTGCTGATGGGACTAAAAATAATGGGGATGGAAATGCTCACCATGATGGATTACCAATGTCAAGCAAGAATCACGAGTCTGCGAGTTGTCTCTCATAATGCAGTGGAAGGAATGGAAACCAGCGGCAGCCTGGATGGGAAATCAATTTAAAAAGCTAGGGTGTAATTTAGGAAAAGGTCCGCAGCATTACACAAGTACTGCATTGGACATTTTGCACAGCAAAGACACAGAAAAGAGTGTGCATTTTGGATTCATTAAGTTATGTATTGGTCGTTATCCCTAGGTTTCTTAATTATAGTATGTAGAGGGGCGTAATTAGTAGCTAATTTGTGTGTTACCAGTTTTATCTCTCATTTTGTACTGAAGTCTTTTCTGAGTCATTTTTTGTATGAAAATGTTTGTCATTGTTAATGTTGGTCATTAGAAGGTGTAAATAGTATATCGATATATAATGTTATTGTGATATGAGACTATATATGGTCTTAGATTTTATATTTTTTATTATTACGGTGTAAAAAGGAACACTTCCACAGGTCATTCATTCCAACTGCTGTCAGACTGTTCAACACCAATAACCCTTAATGTAGCACCAAAAGCACCTACTTATCTTGCACTACTTACCACTTCTACCTCCGCCATCTCGTGTAATTATCCTGTGCAATAATATTATTTTTTATTTTTTTTATTACGTATTCATATTCTTCACTGAGTCTGTTTAGTCACTGAGTCTGTTTATTTCAAACACTGTATTTGTTTATTCATGCATCCAGCCTTTAACAAGGCAATACTTTTACAGTTTATATAATACACATTTACCTTTGTATACAACGCACACTTACCTCCTGTATATAATGCACATTGTCTGTTGTGTATATAATGCAAATTGCCTCCTGTATATAATGCACATAGCATATAGTCCTTTCCATATTGTATCTTTCTCTCCAATCTAAATGTTTTTTTAGTATTTTTCAAGTCTTGTACTTATTATATGTCTGTCCAACTGCTACTGTAACAAGTGAATTTCCCCGAAGTGAGACTTTTCTGCATGTTCAAATACTTGTCTTATCCACATTAATGATCATAATTTCTTAAAAAATGCTATTGTGTTGATATTTTTTATACATTACAAAATATTGAGATCTACTGTGTAATGCAATATAATCTCACAACACTTCAATATGTACTGTAAATATTAAACGTTTATTTCAACTTTAAAACAGTCAGGAAACCCATTAACTCAAGATTAGCAAGTGAGACAAACAAGTGAAACAATTCAGTTTAAGTTGTACAAGCTGTACAAGCCAAAACGTTTTAACAACGTAAAATTATTACTGTACGGGTAATGAGGTAATTGAGTTCCTTGATTAAAAAAAGAAACGTTTTCAAGTAAAGTCACTTTGCCAGGTTCTGCAGTGCGCCAATACTTTTTAAGAAAGTCCATAAGGTGAAAAAAAGCAGACATTAATAGCAAGCAAAATTGAAACCTGTCCAGACAAACAGATGCAGCAGGATGCAGTCACTTCTCTCCCACCGCTCGCTGCTTTTCTCCCTCCGCCTCAAAACCTACAGATGTTTCTGATCAAAGCCCTGTTATCCAGCTGTCCCACTCCTTTTCTCTCCCTTTCCCTGTAGCTGGCTCTCAGGAATCCTTCTCCCATTCCTCATTTCATGACCTCTCTAATCCAGGCTTGTAAAATATTAACTGCCCTACTCACTCTCAACAATTCTTCCTCCCTCCTGTGCTGTCCCCCTTTTCCTCTAACCGCCCTCTCCTCTTCATCTTTCCACTCCATTTCTCTTCCTCTGCACTTCTTCCCCTCCTTTTACACTCTCTCTTATCTCCCTTTTGCTTCCATGTTCCTCCCAGAACAGAGACATCTAAAATGTGAAGTGTCAATTAACCCCGTTGCCTGCAAATCTTTCTGTCTTCTCCAGTGGCTTCCGCAAGCCAGATGATGAGGGCAATGATCAGACTGCCGCGCACACACGCACACACAAATGGACGACACTGTACGTCTACATGTGCGGTGGGGCTGAGATAAGATGGCAGGAAACAGGAAGTTGATTTATTTGAGCATTGGTGCCCTGACTCATGCACACACATGTACAGAAAGCACACACACACACAAACACTTACACAGCTGCAGCTGCCTCAGTGCTCACATGAAAGGAGAAGCAAATGCAGAGCGAGAGAGAGGGAGAGAGTGAATGTTAATCTCTCTGTGGGAACGAGAGACAGGAGAGGATAAAGTGATAACTTAATTCCAAGATGTTTGCAGAGGAAGTGTATGTGTGAGAGCGTGTGTGTGGGTGTGTACGTTCGTGCATACTTCCATCCAAGTTTGTTTTTTGCCGCCTGTGTGGCCCGCCCGAGTGTGTGAGCATTCACACATTGACCGAGATCTACGGAGCATCTGTGTCAGTGTATTAATATGTGCGCGACCGTGAAAGTGTCAACAGGAGTTTATTGCGATGCTTATTATGTCATACAGCAGTTAATCGGATCTCTGTCTTATAAATCACTGCAGGGGGGGATTTGGCTGTTTGCAGTGCCATACCTCGCAGAAACATCTGAGGAACCTGCCTTAGCAGCTGTACCACAGGTTGACCAAGGCGTCCGCAGACGCAGGATATGCACACATTTCAACCTCAGCTAAGATTATTTAGAAACCTTTTATTACGAGGGCTGACTGCCATGATTATTTTTATTAATCTCTATTATTTTTTAACATGATTTAGTCTATACAGGACCCAAAGAGTAAAAAATATAATTGATTTTATTATAATGCTGATATGAGGTTATTAAACCCAGCAAGCAAAAATTCAGCACTGCTCATCACATTTAATCTTGTATTTGTTTTGTTTAAAGACCCTCAAAGCACGCCCACACAGGTGTTACCTGCTTCAGCTAAACAGAGTTTCCTGCAGGGCAGCAACTCAACTAACCCACTGATGATTAAAATGTAAAATGCCCAGAAAAGGTTTAAAAAATTAAAGGTATAATTTGATATGTTGTCAACATGATAGTTTATGAACAGTTAAATAATTAAAAAGCCAAATATGAATTAACAGCACGGAACAAAAGCACTGTTTTAGTTGATGCATGCACAGTTTGTAAACAGCATTCCCTCAGTGAAATTACCCTTCATATCCACATAAAACCAAGCAATGACAGGGACCTTGGGTTTGTTTGTTTGATGCTATCTGTAGCTTTAATCAAACTGGTGTGTACCTCGTTCGCACACCAAACAACTAGGAATGTGTTAAAGCCTTTCACCTTTGAAAGGTTTTAAACATTCATGAAGCTCCTCTCATTACAAAACATTTTTTAGATACAAGGCTGTCCATAAAAAGAAGAAATCTACTATGACACGTAGAAAATGGGTATGAGTGTGAACCTTATTCAATGATCTTGATTTTTATTTTGTTGGCCTTTCCCTACCCATCAACATTTTTAACCACATCATTAAAGCCTAACCTTCTGACTTGTGCCAGGCATGTTTTTTCTTTTCTTTTTTTTTTTTTTAGCTTCAGAGCTGTCTCCATCAAATTTAACAGAACCGCTTTGAATTAGTGAGTGAGTGAAAATTATTTGCAACAGAATGATTAATATATATGGTTTGAGGCTGAATAATGATATGAAATAATTGTGGAAGTGATTTCGATAGCTGCGTGCCCATGCTCACGCAGCCATGAAAAGACAAGTGAAGGCCAAAGCTGGAAGAGTCATGTTGGATCAGGGGCCATGAGCAATGGCCCAATCATACGTGAATAACCCATGTGTCATCCCAAAAATCGTTTGCTTCTTTTGCTTATTCTACCTACCCTGATAAATACAGAAACTCTGTATTTATGGGACCTGTAACGACCAAAACCAGGTATTTTAAGCCAAAAGATGATTTTTCATCATCACAGAAACTCTGCATTTATGGGACCTTTAACAACCAAAACCAGGTATTTTAAGCCAAAACATGATTTTTCATCACCCTCTCAACCAAGTGGTTTTGTGCCTAAACCTAACCAGAACAGATCCACAGTGATTTCACCACATTAAGGAAAAAAATTTACCTAAAGATACGTAAGGTTGCAACATGAAGAAATGTGAAGTTTCAACACATTGGAGGTTTGCAGAAAAGCACATTACCAACATTTATTCTGGCAGTTGGGTTGGCTGTCAGCTACAGAGACACTCCAGCTTTAGCATTTCTAAATGCATTAACTGATTAAATAACTACATGTTGAGTGGATCATCAACTACATACAGCCACTTGGCTCATTCTCATACTTGTCTTGATAATATTTGATACGTTTTTTTCCATTTGTGGTAGTGGCTTTCATTAAATATTGACAGCAAAAACCCCAGTCTGCTTTGTGTCTTATGGTTGGTCCTTTCTAAAGCTACTCCTTAAATTCTTACATTCCAAGCAATTAAGTGTCTTGATAGAAACAATCCCTTAAATTCTTATTCTTAAATTCCTTGTGCGACAATCCTAAAAGGCTTAAAGAATGGCTTGTAAAATCAATTTGGGATACTTCTAAAAGCATTTTGAAGCAAAGTGTTAGCACAGAGCTCGGTCTTAAATCACACACAGTACAGCTTTTGAGCTACTGTATTTTATTAAATATAATATTGTATATTTTATTAAATATATAACAAATTTATGTGGAGTAGAGGCTGAAATAAATTCAAGTTTTCAATTTCAATTTTCAATTAAAGCAAAAAAACACAAAGAAAACCCATCATCCCAGATAATAAAATCAGTTTATTTCTCTGTATCAGTATAAGTGGCCCAGGCAGCGTCAGCATGTGCAGCCATCGAATGAAAAAATGTGATCTTCGAAACCTAAACTGATAATTCTCCTGGGCTCTATCTCTGTGTGTCAGCCAATCCTATATTTTACTGTTGGACTTTCAAAAAGGCACGGCTCCCCTTGGCCATACAAATGCGATTCACTGATAAATGTGTGTGAGTTATAGCCCGGCTGGAGAGCGACACGGTCTGATATGTACATGTAAATTAATCTGAACACACACAGTGAGCTACACAGTCACAGACAGACGCGCACACACACACACACACACACACACACACACACACACACACACACACACACACACACACACACAAACACACACTGACAGAATCGCACTGAAACACACAAACACACAGGGAATATAACACTTTGAGATGGTAAATCAGGATGCCAGCTCTGAGACTCAATTTCATTTCACGTCGCTGTTGTGGAGTCGGATCATAACTTAGAGCAGGTTACTTGCACAACACACACACACACACACACACACACACACACAGTTTTGAACACACACATACATGCATGCACAGACAAGTGAATTCAGAGATTCAGAATGATAGAGCCACATGCGACAGCCAGATACTCTGTAAATTGAAAGGCATACATGCACACACAGGTGCACACAGCTGGGGCTCCATAATCACAATTGATCAGTATTCTGATCTGGTCTAGAAGGTGTGTGTTTGTGTGAGTATGTGTTGTTTTATGGACTGTGTGGCTGCTAGATATATCTCTGCATACACCTGTCTGAGTCTGTGTACATTTCAGTATGTTCGTCTGTGAGAGATTGTGTTCAAGTTTTGTGTTCACTGACTTTGCTAATGGAAGCCCCGTGTCTTCACCTGCTGCTGCTCCACCAAACCTGAAGAAAAGGTAAACGTTCTTTCTCAGGTTTATAATTGATATGATATGATTTGTAAAGAGATGTTTGTCGGAAAAAGTCATATTGGATGTTAACACCGTGCACTTTCTCTAGAGGGTATGCTCGTCGTTAAACCAGTGAAAAAGTGGTAACAGACGGGTAACAAGTCACTGCCCTTAACAACTAAAAAAGCTTTTCGCCATTGATTCCCCACATTACCCACATGTGTGCTCTCTGATGTAACATCCCTTTTAGCTTGATAGTCCAATTTTAGAGTGGCTTTCCAACCAACCAATTTGGCCATTTAAAAAATGATCCATATGACAGTTTTCTTATCTGCCACCTCGCAGGCTTGACCATTAGAATAGTTTTGTTCAATGGACACACACAACAGAGATGTCAAGGATGACTCTGTAAAGTCCTGCATTTGTTTACTTTGAGTTATCGTGCCCATTAATTATTTTGATCACAAGTACTCCATTTTAACGGCAGCATTTGTTCATTCAGTAATGATAACAGTAACAACATTTTTTATATAATGAATAAAACATAAACTGACCCTGTTCTAGATTAAAGGCTTAGCAACACGTGCTAACAAACACATAGAGATTATGACTTTTAGAATTTTATTAACTTTGTCAAACGTTAACCTGTTGGTTAGGTTTAGGCAACAGGACACATACATGACATGAACACAAGACTCTGGAGAGAAAGGTCTGTGATTGACTCACCCATCCACCCCAGCCACCCCCTGACTTGGACTTTTTTGCTGTATATACTACAGCACTAGTCAGGCGCTTCAACAAGTGTCATAGGACAACTAGTCAAATAAATAATCGTTTGCATGTCAAGCACAAGGAGAAACCAATAGAGACAGATAACAGGCAATCTCTCACCACTTCATTTGTTAACAGTGTTGGCACACACTGGAGTGAAGCCATCGGGGTGGGGAAAGATTAGCCAGCTTATCAAGAAAATGGTGACTGGAGATCCCGTTTAGCTCTGTGGAAGAAAATAGCTCTCATGAGCTGATGCATTTGATCAGCCAGAGTACAAGCTCCCATAGTGGTGAAGACCAAAAAAGAAAAACAAATAAAACCTGCAAGAGTGGAGAAGATGTGGGATGCAAGGTTAAACTGAGGGCTGTTCTTCAAAGGTGGCGTAAACCACTGACAGTTGTGTTTGTGGTGTATTTATCGCTAACCCCTTCACACATCATTGCTTGGTTCATTTTGGACCCTATCCTTACATAAGATTATTTTGTGCAAGTATTCAAGTACTTCACAATAATTTTAATATGAGTACTTAAAATAGATATAACCGAAATGGCCCATCCCTACTCAAGTAGGCAAAAATGCAGTATCCATATTACTAGGGAGCATGATGCTACCATATCTGTATATTTTGTGTATTCGGTATTTATCTAAATCACAGGTAACAAATCATGTGACGCCTGTCCTTCAGTTCAGTAAGCCTTAAACTAACTTTGTCCTTAAAGTCAATGTCCTCACTTCATCAATAGATGTTTGATGATGCCGCAGTGGTAAGGTATAAGAATGCCCTCCCCAATGGCAATTGATGTTTGAACAAGTAATTCTATCGGTGTTTAATCAGCTAATCAAAACAGCGGGGCTACTTGTTCTCATGAAAATTCTCTCTGACACTTAGCTAATGGTAATTTGACCTCAATTGATCTTTCTGGTGGAATTACGGTTAATCAAGGATGCAAAGGATAAAGAAAATGAATTTATGAGTGTCCTTCCGTCCAAATTAAGCAAACAACACAACATTGATTCTCTGTGTCTTCATCTCCTCTGATTACTTCTTAGTTTCTCAGTCTGCCTCTTTTGTTCACTGTTAATCGACAACTTTTTCCTTCTTTCTTCTCCCTCTTGTCTTCTCCTTCTTTAATTTTCCCGTCCATATTTAACTCACTTCCATTGGTGTGGAATCGAAATGTTCCTATGCTGACCTTCACTGGTTTGTTAAACCCTCATGGACACACTCTGACCCAAATACTTTGCTGATTCTGACCAGCACTGCATTGAGTGTTTGTGTCCCAAATGTACAGTTATGGAAGGCCATTATTCAAGTGTACAGTATAACACTATTAATATGTTCTGTGTGGTTATGAACGTGTATATTCCAAAGAGTTTGTTTGTGTGTGTGCATGAGGAATATGCAGCAGTTTGTGTTTTGTATTGTGTGTTTCGGGTGCACTACTTAAGTCAGTTTATTAAACAGCTCATGGACAATATGCAACTTATTGCCCGTGTGTGTGTGTGTGTTCTATAAATAGCCTCTAGCTAGTCTTTGTGCTTGGTATGCCCTGCAGATTTTAGCACCACTGACCCCCAACATGTCTTTATGCTTGCTCTTAACAGTTTTGCTCTGGGAAACATTGAAGTGTTGCGTAAGGATTACCATACACAGGCACCCTGCAGAATGATGCTATAAATTAAAGACTTAAACTTTTATGTAATGGTGACAAAGTACATTAATCTTCCTGGTAACCCCTTGAGCTCCAATGTTCCTATTAGAGTTCACCTTGTTTCCCAACAGGCAATCAAGGATGCAAAAATAGTCATCAAAATATTAAATTACATTTCCAACAATGTCAAAATAGCACTAAGGGTAGGGGTGGAACGGTTCATCAAAAAAATATGTCCCGTTCGGTACGCTTGTCACGGTTTGGGGCGCGTGTACCGTTTGGTTCAGAGGCGCGCGCAACTAACGATTCAGTTGTGGAGACATTTGTGGGCATGGCGAGTGGAAAAGAGTCGGAGCTAGAAGATGCGCAAGCAGCACTGTATAGGTCTGCTGTATGGGACCACTTTGCATTTAGAGTGACCTACGATGACGGCGGTATGAAAGTTGTTGACAAAACTGCGACAGTGTGCAAGCGTTGTGCAAAACGTTGTTTATGCTAACAGTAACACGGCTAACATGTCAGCTTATCTGCAAAGACATCATCCCAGTGAGACAACTGGCAGCACAAGGAGGAAAGGGAGAGAGTCGACAGGACAACTTGTACTCCCCGCAGCTTTTAAACAGCCTAACAGTGACGAGTCAGACAGGGCAAAATGCATAACAAAAGGAGTGGTGTTTCATAGCCTAAGATATGCAGCCTTTTGCCGTGGGATTTTTTTGTATGATTAAAGCACTCAAGCCATGATATAAAATAAAATCCCCTCCCGCATACACTTCAGCAACACGGTAATTTCCGCACTTTATGAAGAGACCCGACGAGGAATTGTTAGTTATCTGACAGCCTATGTAGCGCTTACTAGTGATGGATGGACCTCCAGGGCTACTGAAAGTTTCCTGACTGTGGCTGCCCATTACATTACATTAGTGACAGTGAACAAGATCCCAAGATACTTGAACTCCTCCACTTGAGGCAGGAACTCTCCCCCAACCTGGAGGGAGCAAGCCACCTTTTTCCGGTCGAGAACCATGGCCTCGGACTTGGAGGTGCTGATTCTCATCCCAGCCGCTTCACACTCGGCTGCAAACCGCCCCAGGACATGCTGGAGGTCCTGGCTCGAAGGAGCCAGCAAGACCGCATCATCCGCGAAAAGCAGAGATGAAATCTAGTGGCTCCCGAACCAGGCCCCCTCCGGCCCGTGGCTGCGCCTAGAAATTCTGTCCATAAAAACAATGAACAGAACCGGTGACAAAGGGCAGCCCTGCCCGAGTCCAACATGCACTGGGAACAGAACAAGACCGAAAGAATAAGATCCCGGATACAAGCGGCCGAAATGAGTTTCCTCCGCAAGGTGGCGGGGCACTTCCTTAGAGATAGGGTGAGGAGCTCTGTCACCCGGGAGGAGCTTGGAGTAGAGCCGCTGCTCCTCTACATCGAGAGGAGCCAGCTGAGGTGGCTCGGGCATCTGTTTCGGATGCCCCCGGGACACCTCCTTCGGGAGGTGTTCCTGGTATGTCCCGCCGGGAGGAGACCCTGAGGAAGACCCAGGACACACTGGAGTGACTATGTCACCCAGCTGGCCTGGGAACGCATTGGGATCCTCCTGGAAGAGCTGGAGGAAGTGTCCGGGGAGAGGGAAGTCTGGGTGTCCCTGCTCAGGCAGCTGCCCCCGACCCGGCCCCGGATTAAGCAGACGATAATGGATGGATGGATGGATAGTGACAGTGAATAACTATTTGTTCTTAGCATTTGTTAAAGATAACTTTCTTTGCCAAATAAATGAAAAGCATGTTGTAACTAGCAATGTCTCCTATCTTGCAGTGCCAGAGTCTTACTTACTTTTAACCTAAGACTGTAACAATGATGTATCAAATGTCAGACTGCCTCATTCTTTCAGTTTTAACCTGACTATACAAGGCATAATTGATTTTCCTAACGATCAGCATGTACCGAACCGAACCGAAAACCGTGACCACAAAACCGTGATATGAACCGAACCGTGGATTTTGTGAGCCGTTCCACCCCTAACTAAGGGTGATGCGTGGCATGATGTTTGTTTGAAGGCACAGTTTCTGAAGTGAGGCTGTGTGGATTTCTCTGTGGAATGTGGCTTGTGGTACGTTCTTTAAAGTTTTGTGGGTTTACACAACTTGTGCGACATGCATTTGCATGATGGACTTACTGCTGTGTCTTCTGGAGGTGCATGACTTCAAGTGATGTATTTACTCAGTTTTACTGACACTACAGTTATGCAGGCCATCTTGGTGAATTTTGTCGTAATATTCAGGACAGTTCTGAATGGAATCAAATCACTTTCAGCTGCATCCATCTGTCGCATTCTCGATTCTGTCACTGTTCATGTTCTGTGTGTAGACGTTACTTTGTCCCAGGGACATAACCCACTTGACCTCTTCTTTATTGCAGTGCACACAACTTATCTACATTTGAAAGTAACTTCAGTTATCTGATCTGCTTTCCCTCTGGCAGGGTCATGGACTTGTGTATTCATGAGGGGCTCTGTCATTTGGCATCAACATAAATAAGTGGAATAATGAGCAAAAATAGCAGAATTGAATGTTTGTGAAGGGCATTGATGACTCTTATTCTCATTTGGTAGGGAATAACAGTGTTCCAACACTGCTTACAACGCCCTGTATATTACCAAGAGATCAATAGCACTTGAGCTGAATGTCATTATGGTTATTAGGCCTGCTTGTCTGTATGCTGATGAGGCATGAGGACATTATGCACAGTGGTGTTGTGTGAGTGAGTACATGAGGGTAATCGTAAGTGCATCTACTCGCGTTTCCGCTGTTGCTTTAAGGTGTATTTTGCATGTGCTGTGTGTGTGTGTGTGTGTGTGTGTGTGTGTGTGTGCGTGTGTGCAGAATATTCATGATGAGTGATACAACACTGATGAATGCCGAAGTTTCTGTGGAATTCAAAGGGATCCATTCAAGGTGAAATGGGGAGAAAGTGATGGAGAGGGTATAGGGAACAGTGATCAGAGAGCAGTGTTGTTTTCGTCAACGATGACGATGACGAAATTATTTCGTTGACGCCCCTTTTTTTCATGACGACAACGAGATGGTGACGAGATAAACATGGCTCTTTGATGACTAAAACATGACGAGACGTGTGTGAGTTTTCGATGACGAGACGAAAATGGACGTAAATGTTAGTGGGTGGTCTGTCAGACGTTCAAAATGCCTGACATTTCTGCTTAATGTTTGTGTAGCAACTGGACAGCCGCTGAGATCTGGGAGATGCAGCATCTCCTCGGTCTCTGTCTTCGTTGTCCGTTTGCTGTTGTAGCAGCAGGCGAGGGAAGGTCGCTACTTTCAAATTAAAAGTCCCCCGCTAAGAACCCAGTTCTAAACTCAAATAGGGTGCAATGTATCTTATTTTGAAGACAAATTCGCTGTCACTTTTTTTTTTCTATATTGAACAATTTAAGTGTAAAAAACCACGAGGTATACAATAACAACCAGCACATATCGGCATATTTCAACTGTTTTTTCATGATTTGATGCCCTACTTCATCATACAGGAGTGTCACACATAAGTTGTGAAAATAGCAGATCTACAAGCTCAACACACTGCAACACATTGTGAGACTGTAGATCTTTTTATTGACCTAAATTCATTTGATAAAAGACTATACTTCTTCTTCTTTTTTTTTTTTTTACTTAAACTGACTAAAACTAGACTAAAACCTGTTTGAGTTTTCGTCGACTAGAACTGGACTAAAACTATCACATACAGAAATGACTAAAATTTGACTAAAACAAAAAGAATTTTAGTCCAAAAGACTAAGACTAAGACTAAATCTAAAATGGCTGCCAAAAACAACACTGTCAGAGAGATATACAGAGGAAAAGCAAGGTAATACTTCCCCCACGTTAGTAGACAACTGGACAGATTTTGGATCCTCATTTGATCCTCCTGACAATTGCAGGGGTGTTCCCAATTCAAGGCTGTTCTGCACAGATAATCTGCCCAAATGATCCTGTAGCCTGAGTGGTTTACAGACATCGTAATGTTGACGACTGGATCAGAATCTCCCCAAGGTTTCATATTTAAGACTTGAAATTCTGTAGTGTGGAAGAAACAGTGATGGGATATTGAGCAGAAACCCATAATTGCAAATGAGAGTCAGCTGACATGGAAATGTCACAGACTGGATTTTGTGTATTGTTAAACAGAAAAAACGCTGCCAACAAAATGAATAGCACTTTGGCCTCCTGAGCCAGGTGGACAGTAAAGAAGCGGGACACACTTGTGGCCTCCATGTACATTTTTGTCTGGAGTCACGTCGAGGCCTCTAATTTCTGTGAGATCCCTGGAATTATCAGTCTGAAATAATTTTGTTTGAATCCTAATGTGTGGTCCTTCAAAAGATTCTGAAAGTGCGTACATCCAAGCATATTAAATACTAGGTCCTGGATGGAGAACAAGTGAAAAATGCAAAGTCCAGACAGCAGATCATGCTCCATGACCGTTTACTAACTCCATGTGTGACATTCAGATACAGAGGAGGTTCCAAATGTGGGGTTTTGTTATACATATGCTTCATATAGCTGCTACAAATAAATAAACAATGGACAGTCAAGCAGCGGTATTGATGGTATGGGAACTGCGTGCTGTCTATTCCTCATTGTTAATGGACACCTGTCAGCCATCAAGAAAGAAGTATTTTCTGTTACATGGCGATGTGTTCTAGTGAATACCAAGTCCATCCATTACCTGTTTTCAAATAAGTCTTGTTGCCAGAGACTGACTGCTGTTGCTAATTGAATCAATCAGAACTAACAACATCTTACTTGCCATAAAGCTATAGCTTAAACAGTTAAGTCTCTTATGTGTACATACTAACTCACAGAAGAACTCCTTAAACCACTTGAGAAGAGAAAAAAGGAACACAAAGTGGAAAATGAGCCAAACTAAACTAAATGAAAGAAACAAGCTGGGAAAGAAAGGAGACAGGGAGAAGGAGAACTTAAAGTTCAAAGCAGGATATGCATAAAGGCAGATGGCAGGGTGGGAAGTAAGGGAGACAGGGACGTAAGGGGAGAGAAAAGGATAGAGATGGACTGCTGAGTGGGAATAGTGCAAACTTTGATGCGATGGGAGGTAGACAACAAGGAGAAGTTAAAGGAAGAAGACATAAATTACAAAACAAGAGAGAGGGTACAGGGAGCAAAGGGTAGAGAGATGACTGGATATTAGGAAGGACAGAGGAAGAGAAGAGTGATGTAACCTGAAAAGATGAGAAGGATGGGATACAGCAGACTCAAGGACAGTCATAAAAAAGAGCTGCGAAAAGGTCATCTCAGCAAAATATTCTGAGGGTCATGCTCCTTTGCAAACTTTTTTTTTTTTTCTGAAAACCTGCTTATTGATACTCCTTTCTGATGACATCATTTAAAGAGGATAAGGATTTCACTCTACTTCTTTGACAAAAGCTTAATGCCACCTAAAGGCAATCAAAGGTATTTTAGGTAGAGTCTTAGCCATTAAACTTTTTAATCACATGTTCTCTTACTTTGATAGAAGTAGATCTAAAAGCAATCTACAGTATATCCTGTATAATAGTGTTTCTCTTCTCTTCTCTTCTCTTCTCTTCTCTTCTCTTCTCTTCTCTTCTCTTCTCTTCTCTTCTCTTCTCTTCTCTTCTCTTCTCTTCTCTTCTCTTCTCTTCTCTTCTCTTCTCTTCTCTTCCTTGTCACACAAAGCACAAGGGCACCAGCATCATCATCAAAGCTAACATCAAAGTCAAACTGTATGGTTTTCCCTAGGATGGAAATAAGTTTTTTTATGTAAATAAAGTCACACATCCGTTCAACGTAGCTCAACAGAGGAGGAGATCAAAGGAAATTGGCATTTCTTGCCACTTGCATGCATATGCAAGCACATTATTTGGACTCAGACAAGCAAGGAGGGCAAGCATGGAGATAAGTGGGATGGACAGGGGAAAAAAGACGGTGATAACAGGAAATGAAGAGAGATATGGCATGAATGACAGAGCGTAAGGTGCAGGGGAGGTTTGGGGGCGTGGGGCAGATGGAGAGGAAGTCGGAAAGAGAACAAACAGTGTCAGGGTAATTTTAATGGGGGCAGGGATCTTGTCCTATTCAATATGGATGGCTCTGGTATGATGTATGAAATATATATGAAACACGAGATTGACATCTGTATCAGCTGCGTTAAGAGGCACGTCTGAGCCGAGGAAGCTAGCTCGCGTGAAAAACAGTAAAGTGAGAAGCATTGTAGTGAGGAAGAAAGGAGGGGACTGACAGACAAAAGGGAAATACGGAGAGAGAGACATCAGAGCAAGACAAGGATCTTGACAGCTTTTGATCCTAGGCCAATGGGGGCACTGTTTTTTTCTTCTTCTTTTTTTTTCTTCATAGACGAGGGCTTTTCCTAAGATGGAAATCAATATTTTATTGTTGTTTCTTGTTGTGCTGTTGATCCTCAGTGTTTAAGTGTTAATCGGAGGACTTCGCTCTGTGTGGTCATGACAGGGCCCATGGGACTTGTAAACAGAGCAGGGCTACTATAAGACAGTGTGTCCCCTGTGTCCCAGCTAAAACTCCCATCAGGCTCACATGTACCTCTCAGCCCTCTGGGTCACGGTCCCTTGAGCTTTGCTGAACCAAAGAACAAAGGCAGTGTTAGTGTCAGCAAAGTCTTTAATTGGAGTTAATCTACATGGAAAAGTCAAAATTATTCTTGACTTTTTTAAGCATTTTACCTCAGTGTTTCCTCAGAATAACTTTTTTTTTTCTTATTCTTAACTCACTATGAGGGATCATTGGCAAATAATTGAAAAAAGACATTCAGGGCGAATAAGACTTGCATGAATAATCGATATAGTATCGTGATCACAATATGGCCAAGTTCAATATCCAGTTACAGGAGCTGCAATTTCTGATGATGCTAAAATGTGTCACAACAAAATTAAAGGTATAAAAGTGTGTGAAAAAACGTGAACCCCACGTCTGCCCATCTGCCCTGTGCTTCCCGACCACCGTCCGGGAGCTGAACAGCAATGGTGTAACATCATGCTATCATTTGGCTGACTGTAGCTAATAGCTACTGGCTTAGCTAGCTATTCTTTAATTCGAAGTTCGAGATTGTGACTTAATTTCGGTCGATTTCGAAGGGGTATAAGATTATCAATAGGTGTTTACAGGTCTTGGGGAGTACTACGGCATGTGAAAAAGTAGTCGGAAAACCAGTGTGTCACTCAGGGACTGCTTTTCACACCCTGATGAGTACATCACCCACAATGCAACTTAGTCACTAACACAATCTTTATGGACAGTTTCTAAATAAATGGTCAAATTCAATACAGAAGAACCAGCAATATCACCTTTTTTAGACCTGTAAACACCCTGTAAGTACCCTTTAAGCATTGTCTTGCTACGAGATGCCTGGGCCTGCAAATTGTATCTTCAGATATAAAAGGACATGATTAATTGGTTAAAAGAAAATAGACAAAAAAACATCGTGAATAACGACATCATTATTTTTCATTGAAAACTAAGGCTGTAAAATATGCTCCAAAATGACGTTTGAATATTGGCTCTAAAAAAAACACATAGGTTCGAACCATTCGAATATCTGTATTTGCTCATTTTGTCAATAACAGGAGGACAAACTAATACAACGAGACATAACTACTTGTATAGGTTTTTTTGGGATACGGTACCTCGGTTCCAGTTCTTGACAAAACTCTCTGAAGCCCATGCCATCAACGATACTGATCGGCTTCATGTCCTTGCATATATATATAACAAGGCAAGTTTCTTCGTGCACGCCTGCCATGCTGCAGAAAAGAACTTGCGGCAGGCAGTGAAAAATATCAGTCGAGACGTGGCTGTTTTAGATGGAGTTCCAGACATGTTCAGTTCATGGCATGCTCATTTGGGTGCAAATTTTCGAGATATGCCCTCATGTTGCTAGTGGTGGAATGGTAAACTAACTGCAGCTTACACAGCTTGCATACAACTTTATGTCGAGGCGCCGCATTTTTGCCATCTACTGACCAAAATCCGAAGTATTTTCCAAACGGGGCTTTTAAGGTTGCTTGGAGTCCAAACCACTCTCTCTGCTGCCGAGTTGGGCTCTGAACTTTCTGCCATTTAGTTTTTCTCTCTGCCATCTGCTTCTGCCACAGTTTTTGTCGCGTCTCACTTTCAGCAGTGAGTGACGCGGTGCAAGTGCGACTCCTGTGACCTGTCATGCAGTGCGCCCACTTGCAAAGCAGCCGCTGATGTGTTTTTTTCCACTGTTGAATACAATCGAATCTCCGTTTTTTTAAAATATTCAAATATATATTCGGATTTAGACTATTCGTTGACAGCCCTAGTGAAAACAAAATCCAAAAACTACCATACCAACTGAAATTGCAACTCATATCACAATCAAAGTAATCATAATCTGATGATAATTATTTTGCATATCGTTTAGCCCTGAAACTTTTGATCAACTGTATAGCAGTGGAATAATCTTTCTCCTCCGTCCTTCCCTGCTACGACAGTTCAGTGGAAAAGCAGTGTGTATAAGTGGACAGCAATAAATAACACATGATGGTTGAAAAAAGATTGAATTCAACTATAACTTCTAACCAATTTTCATTTCTCACATATTCACTTTATCATATCAGTTGAAAAGTGTTATCAAATAATAAATTCTCTCTTCGCTTCCACCTGTCTCTCTTTGCAACATAACAGAATAAACATGAACTGCCACACAATATTGTGCTTGTTGTATATGCCCATATGATTATAAAGGCTTTGATTTTGTCCCTCTTCTTCCAGTTGCTAGGAGCCAGCACACAGAGGGCAATCATTTAACTGCGCAGATATTTATTCCTGTTCTTAGCCATTGATATCACTAACACTTAATCTTTGCCTCTGTCTTTTTCCAGTTGCTAGGAACCAGTATGAACGGATGGGCAGTGATGTCACCATGCAGTGCGGCTCCCTGGACAATGACGCATCCGTGTCATGGAAGGTGAACGGGACAGACGTCAAGGCCCAGCACCGTCTAGAGGGTCCCAGACTGATACTGACCGAGGTGGACCTGGGCCACAATGGACTATACAGCTGCTTTCAGAACCCGCACGGAGAGAGACGCGACACCATCTACCTTCACATCGGCAGTGAGTAGCCAGACAATCGCCCGCCAAAGATTATTTCAAATAAGACATGATGAATCTTTAATCTTCCCAAAGGCGACACTGGGTCGTTATGGCAGGAAAGAGAAATGACCAGGATGCAATTAGAAGTCCAAAAAAAAAAAAGAGGATGAATTAATAATGAGGACAATTTATGAACTTAAGCTTGTACGCACAGAAGCAAAGACAAAAGCAATATACAAAGATACAAAACCTGGCTTGCTGCTGTGGTTGGTTGTGACTTCAGGCTCCCTGGAAATGTAACGCTCATGATAATGTTGCGGCTCTGTTGGCTGTCCTGCTTATGGTTGCACCAGCTATGTTGAGGTTCAAAAATAGCTTACTCTGGACATAGAGGGTGAGTTATGCTCTAATTTAAAATCCTGTTTCACCAGACATTTACTGACAATGTGAGAAATAACTTTGAATTTACACCTTGTCTCAGCGGATGTTAGTCATTCATTATCATGCTCTCACAGCTAAATGGTTACAAAGAGAGTCGGGGCTTTGCAACTGAGTGGACCACATTTTGACACATTTATGATGGCAGAAGAATGCGTGGTGAACTGTTTGTTTTGATTTCATGTAGGAATTTCTGCAGGCTCCTGTTGGTTATTTGTAACAGGAAATTGTGATGTTTGGCATTAACTTAGTTAGTTAGTTTTTGGTGAAGATGGAATAAATACAGTACCATTCAGATCAGATCACAGGTGCTAAGTGGCTAACTGTGATAGTAGTTGTGAATTTGTGAGCTTAAAGTCACTCAGAAATATGTGTATTATTCTTGTTCCCAGAGTTTGGGCTATGATATGCAGAGTAATGCATGTCCGCAGTGTTTGACCCCAAGAGTCAGTTTTCAACAAGATAGTTGAACATCTTGTTTTACACTATTTCCCTTCAGATATGCTGGACTTTAAGATGTAATCTTTAACAAACAGGGGGAGTCCTTTGGCTGAAACCTGAGAGGGCACAACTCTCTGAAAAAGTGACTTTTGGCAAAAAAAATTGAACCAAACATTTGAAAAGGAAAAATGAGTCTAAATGTCAAAATGCAAATTAGGTCTGACATAACTCTGTTCTATGACAATAAGTGGAATTAAATACTAGTGTATCTTAATACGTTTCTACCACAAATCTTACATGTGATTATTCATTTCTTAATTAATTATTCAATATTTAACACTTACAAACTCCATTTATAAGTGCCTTTTCTCTTTTGTTGACACATTTCTGTTGCTTGCAGAGTAAACCCATTTTGCTAATTGGCAATTTTAGTAGCCAGTTATATTATTTGAAGAGCTGCTTCATTTAAATTTTAAATGCAAATATAAAAACTTGAATTGTCATGATAGCAGCCCTTACAGTAGGGACCGGCTGCCAGCTGACAAGCGCTAATGATTAGTTGTTAAAATGACATTTTGGCCACTTTGCAGTTATGGCTGTGCATTTTAATAATCATACAAAAGCTAAATGAGTGTCATTTTAACGGCATGTCACAGCGGCCTGCGAGTTGGCAATGGCCCCCTTTGAGATCCATTATTTTGATGATGAAGGTTTTATTCACTGGGCCCATGCATAATAATAATGGTGTTGAGATAGGATAGACTTGTAAATGACAAGTACCCCAGAGGATAAGTGGGATGAAAACACCTTTTGTTAAAAGTGGTATTTAGCTAAGGTTTACTATTTGTATTCATGTGTCGTTTAACTTTTTAAACAGCACTCTCTAAAACAATTAACAAAAATGCTCACTGAAGGAAATCCTTAGTTAGTCATTATTTGAAGGTGTTCACTTGGATGTTATTAATTTAATACTTATTTCGAGCAGCCAGTTATAAAATAGATTGCAAAATCTTTGTATCTAATTACTATACTGAATTTGGCAAAAGTAGTATGTTTTTTTAATTAATATTACATTGTCTAATATAAAATGACAACTGTCTTATCTAATCTGCGCCTGTACCTCCTCATTTCTCCTTCAGTTTGGCTGTCTGAATGCATGTGTCACTGCTGTAATACTCCATGATTGATGGCTGCCTGTCTGTTCTTAAATGACAGGTCTGAAAAAGAAGTCAACAGTGAATTAATGTTTTCTTATTATGGCAGAAAAAAAAAATGTGCTCGTGCATTATCTCTGCTGGCCAGCAGCAGCATTTCCTCACATTATTCCTGATCAATTTCTATCTTTCTCCATATGAGCCTGTTGGTAGTATAAAGCATGGGGAACATTTTTAAATTGAATTTCCACAGGAATCATAGTGCAGCTGCTAGCTGGCTAGCAGGTGAAATTAGATATCGCTTTGGCATCAGTCATGGCGGACCACTTCAAAACGGTGCCAGAAGTGACACAGTTTGATACACTCCAGAAGAAAAACCTTGATTCATCGCTCCCATGGCCTTGACAAATATGAGCTAATACCAGCTTTCTTCTTTTTGACAGTGTTATAGACAGTCCACCTCAGGTTGAAATCAGAGAAAGGTAGAGTGAAAGAAACGTAGTCAAAATGCTACCACAGTAAACGGCTTTGCTGTTAATCTGCTGTATAGCATATGAGGGCTGAGTGATAAATACACAATATCTAACAGATTTTAATAGCCCCACAGCATTTATGAGAGAAATATCCCAAAGTGAAACAAAGCAGCATAATGAGAGATTTTCTTTAAATTTCTTTTGTAAAAGAGGTCTCCATCAGCTGAATAGGAAACCCCACCTGTATGACTCCATCCAATTGTCAAGAGGACCGATAGAAAGCCAGCGCACCACCCAATAAGATTTAATTCCAGGCCAATGTTAAATGTAACATTTCCATGCAAATGTTTGATGAATGAGCCCATACGGGGGTGTGACAGTTTGGTTAATCATATCGCCAATGATGAATGACTGAATGCCGAAATAATACTGAATTAATGAGAGTTTTATGTTATGCTAGATTGTGTCAGCAGGGTGAATGATGCAATGCATAAACAGACCACAATATGTGTTACTGTGTGTGTGTATGCAAGAGATAGAAAGCGAGAGAGAGAGAGAGAGAGAGAGAGAGAGACGGAGACAGAGAGAGAGACAGAGAGAGAGAGAGACATGTATACGCTTTGTGCAGACCAGTGCATGTAATGTCCATGTGTTTCTTTTCACCAGTGGTAATTTTCTGCATCATAATAACACTTTGGTGGTCTCGAACAGTGTGAAACATTGTGTAACTATTCACCAGGGGTCGATTACAAGTTTGTGGGAACAGTACCTCAGTGGTCTAGCCTGGTTGTGAATATAATTACCTTGATAACAGTTGGTGCTTTTATGACATGTTCAAGGCACACACTGGGGCAACATGGACTTTAATTCTGCCTTTCAAACTCCAGAAACTCAGATCGCCATCTGAAGTTCTTCCACACTTTTTCCGCTAATTGTCTTTTCTCAATCTGCCTTCTATCTGTTATCACTACCCTGCTGTTTCCTGCTATTTATGTACTCTTCTCTTTTTGTCTTCTCTCCCTGTCTCCCTCTCTATTTATTATCTGCATTTTCATGATGCTAACTGTCACCTACAAAACTTTAAAGTGTCGTGCAGACAGAGTAATAATGGCATCGTGACAGGCTACACTTGTTATGATTACCGTTGTGTTGATAGTTTGATTTTTATGCAGTGTTTATTACTCACACCGGGGGCTTGTTATGTTTTACACAGATAAAAGTGTTATCGGGAGAACAGCAAGAACCATCTGTCTTTGCCTTTTTACAATTTCTCCTCACTCTTTGTCTCGTTTCCCCAAACTTTGTGATTACCACTCATCTTCCTTATCTTGTTTTTTCTTCTGTTTTTTTCTTCCTTTTCCTTTAACACATCCAATTTTTCTTTCCTCCTTTCGCCTGTCTTTCTCTATCATCCCTCCTCTCTCACTCTTTGACTATCTTTATACAGAGCGTCCATATGTCCTCTCCTACAATCTCACTCTGACTGTTTTGTCCGTTAGCTATGTGTTTACACTGTTTTGCATTAAGAAAAGAGGACGTCATTGTAGGACTTCGATCCTGTGTGTGTGTGCGTGTGCGTGTGCGTGTGCGTGTGCGTGTGCGTGTGCGTGCGTGTCCTTGCTCTACCTTCACACCAATTTTATGGAGCTTTTGTGATCTTTCTCCAGGTGTGCGTCAACATAATGTCAGCACAAGGAGACCACAGTTGAGATTTTTATGTGCAAGTTTTAGTGCCCCTGTGATGTCTGTTTCTTTTCCTCTTTGCCTGATTTCAACACTGTATAAAGCTGTTGGGTGTTTACATTCTGTCTGTCACGTTGGATACATACAAGGCTACAATTACTTAAAAAAAGAAGCTAAAAAAATATACATAGTTGTTGAGTTGTGGTTGGGTGTGTGCATGCAAAGGCGCTGGAAGCAAATACTCTCACACACACTCTGGCACAAGAGCACTCGATGACGCTATCTTCAAAATAAGAATTGACAGTGTTAGAAAGATAGAAAGAAATAGTGCAGGGGACAGAGAAAAGTTTATTATAATTTAATAAGCAAGAGGTCATAAAAGTGGGAAGCTCTCTCCTGAAATACAACATCCCCTTTCCTTTGCCGTCACAACGTGGAATTTATTGCTGTCGTGCCCTTTTACTTGCCTTTGTCCATTCTTCTATCTGTAGCCGTCTTCGGCGGCCGTCAGCAAAAGCAATTTATAGCATCGCAACATGGGCCGCAGCCATCCAGTTATTCAGTTATTTAGCCTCCCAGCTAACACAACATCAATTGCAGTGGGTCATATATCCAGCCAGGCACCCTGGTGACCTGTCACATACTAGCCAGCAAGACACATAGTCTGCTAGTGTGTGTGTATAGTACTATTTGTGCTGTTTACAATGTGTAAACAGTATTTTATTTTTGTTATATTGGCGAGAGTGAGAAAAGCTTTGCGAGATCCCAGCTTTTGATTTGACTTTCTGCGAGTGATTTGGTGAAAGTAAATGTTTATATACAAGGGCATTTTTATGATGCCTTGCCACAAAAACAAAAAAGAGAAGAAAAAGGAACATGAAAGTGAAAAACTGAGTCAAAGCAGTTGCTTTGCCTAAGCTGTAAATCATGGGCATGCGATGTAGGCTAAATAACATACAGGATTTCCTTGTCACATGCTTACTGTCTGAAATGAAGGCATGATGAAACAGATATCAATATCAGGTTGACATTTCATTAAGAGCATCGTCTTCCATGGTAACCATCTCTTTCCAAATTCGATGATTTGATGCGGAGCTGTGAAATCGCGATGGCCCTCCAAACATCAGGTCATGCATATCTAAAAGCTCCGTCGCTGATCGCTCCTCATCTTTAGAGCCCATTAACCCGGCACTCCGTCTGCCAGCCGACACCAGGCATGAAGAAGTACTCCTTTTTCCCAAAAAATTCTTGACAGATGGGCCAATCAGGGAACTCCAGACAAAGCACTCCCATTACTGTAATGACAAGATTTTAAACATCTATAATGAAGAAAAGCATTTATATTGTGAGCGGTGTCTCAAGAGTGGTGTCTGTTTAGTAATGAATTTTACCATGAATCATCACATAAGAAAGAGAGGTTCTAGGTTTGGCATTGAGTCATTCCTGTAAACAAATCCAGTCTGAGCTGCCCTCAGATCATTGCCGTGCCATTATGTAAACTCTGTTTTTCTCAACGCTAACGCAAATGATAACAGAAGTCTCGACTGCCAGTGTTGTGGGCACGGGCTAGCTTATGAAACCACGTCCATTTGGCTTAAGGTGCACGTGCTTGTGTGCTTGTGGTTTGTACTGAAAACGCTTAGAAAAAAGACAAAGCTAACTCAAAAAGACACTTTTCCTTCTTTAGTCTTTTAGTAGTGGCATGCTTGTCTAATGTTGTACTGCTATACAGCATACACAGTGTTGTATAAGGTAACCAAAAATCACTATTGAGTCAAAACAAAGATATCTTATTAAAATCTTACTTTGTTAAGTGAAAGTCACTACACCAATAGTGCTTGAGTTAAGTTCTTAATATGTGTGGTTTTAGATGTGTTTAAGTAGGTACATTTCTGAGCAATAATTGTACAAGGAAAGGTAAATCATACATATATTTACATGTTAGGACATATATGCTGTGATGATATACACTATGAGTTGAACGTCACATTCCATTACTGACCATGCATGTATACATTTGTCTCCCATGACGGAGTTGGCTGTATTGTTTTGTTACCTTAATTACAGAGCATTTCACGGTGTATTAAGCCATGCATTTAAGTACTCAATGTCTGATTAGATTTTTATTTTTACATTCAATATTGAAGATTCATGGCCTCTTTAGAAAATTAAAAGAGGAAATTGTTGTTATATTAAGGTAAAAAAAAAAAAAAAAGTACTTAATTGGTTTTGGTACCAAAATCAGGTGTTCAACTAGTTCTAAAAGATTGGCAGCCTGCTTTATGCACCAACTGAAAGATGCAAACACAAAAGCGCATATTAGCATAGCTTACATTTGAGAGCATTGCAGTGACATATATGTTCTGTCTCCAGAACTTTGCACTAACCTTAATTATAACTAACACATGTGTAGTTCTCACCCTTATCTTAACCCAAGGATATAATTTAAGTCACATAAAATTAGGCACACTAATTAAGTTCACATTTAGGTAGCTCATTCCTGCTCAGCCTGCTAAATCTAATGTTTATCCCCAACTGTAGCTTTTGAAAGACCATAAACACACACACACACACACACACACAGACACACACACGCACACACACAGACACACACACACACACACACACACACACAACACACACACACACACACACACACACACACACACACACACACACACACACACACACACACACATCGGTCGCCTTCAGCCTCATTATGGATGAGTTGAAAGAGGAGTGAGTTCACTTGTTAGATTGATGCACATCTCTTCCCCTCAGGCAACTTATTTCCACACACACATACACAGCAATTGGTATCTATTTCCTTTCCCTGTGCAGCCTGTTTTTGTGTGCATCTACACATACACACACACATGCACACACGCACGCACGCACACACACACACATACACGCACACACACACACACACACTCAGGGGACCGGTGCTACATGGCTGGGTAATGGAATTGTCTTGTCTCCTTGCAGACAGATCGCTATGGAGGAGGGCGAATACGTAGAGCTCCGTCTCCTTGGGGACTTCCTGTTTAAACCAGGAAGTATTTGGCCCTGCATGTAAGGCCAGTGCAGGAACTACTCAGCTTCCATTTTAATTACTCTCCCTGCTTGTGCCAGTGCTCGGTCAATCATAATAAATAGAAAATACCTACATTGAGGATTTACGCAGGCTTAGAATTTAATTCAACAGTTTGTCAACCTCGGCCGGTCTCTCGGGTCTTGTTTCTGTCAGCAGAGGAAGGAGCCCAGTCTACTGAAACTGTAGAAAGGGGTGTTCTGAGTATTAAAAATTCAGCTGCATATCCAGAGGGTTAGACAAACAGGCTATCTGAGTTACAAAGAAGTCAAGAAAACTCACCCCTTTTTTTGCCTTTTTAACTTAAAAAGTCTAGATCCGGAGATTTTTGCCCAGTTCCTCAGTGCCATCACACGTCCTTGAGCAAGTCTTCCTCTCCAGAGGACTTGTACTGCAGCTGACCTCTGACTTCTCAAGAGAAAATAGAAATCAATAAAGCATAAACTGAACTGTTCGTCCTTAAGACTTGAAGATAATTTTAAGTTTAACCTTAAATCAAGCCAGAGTACATCTTGGTTGTCCAGTTTTTTTCATTCCCATTGTTTTCTGTTTTGAAGGTGTTGAACCAAAGTTCTGAATATTCATCCTTGTCACGGCAGGTCTCTCCCTTCCTTCTCTTTCTCCCTCCATAGCCGTTTTCTCTTCTCTTGTTCCGCTCCATATCGCCAATTTCTTGCCTCTCCATTTTTTGCTCCATTTGCAGGACAACAGCAGCCCCCATCACTTTATTGCAGCAGACAACCATAACAAATGGGAAAATGGGCCCGGTTAAGGAAGTCAATGGGAAACCATGAGGGAAACTCAAACATATTAAAAAAAAGGGGGCCATTGTGTGATTTGGCCTGTTTGTATCCGTTGGGTATCAGGAGTAATCTGGCAAGACAGATTGTTTTCTCTTTCCTGCTCTCTTTCAGTGCTACTGTTTCAAACACTGTGTGGCCAGTGTTGTTAGCAACAATAAAGCCAGAGAAAATGCTCTGAGTGCTTGCTTGCATTAAATGTTATTAGTTTTCCTGTTCATCCAGGATCTTAAGCAGTACATTCACTGATATTCTGTGGATTCAATATAAAGGAACACCTGTACATACACATTAAGGTAGATCCAAAGTAGAATTTCAAAGCTTTCAAAGCTCAGCCAAGGTCGTCTTTTCTCGAAACTCTCTTGTCCAGTATTCTGCTCTTTTTTTTCTTGATCATTTTTTACTTTGCCTCTTCATCCATCACTCTCACCCATGGATCATCCCTCCTTTTCCCTCCTCGAAACTTAAAATTCTGGCCCCAGCCCCTTTGGTTTTGATCTCATTCTGTTTCCTCCTTTCTCCTCTACTAATCCTCTTACACCATCCCCAAGTCCATTCCATATCACCCATTACTCCCTCCTCTTCTTGTCATGTTTCTCGCTGTAGTTTGGTGTATATAAGCCTCTATTGAAAGTATCATACTGTGGCCTTACACCCTAGTGCACTCCTGCTGTCCTCGCTGCATATCATGTATGTTAGTATGTATTGTGCGGCTGTAATCTCTCTCTCCGTGGCAGATAGACAGATAGATGGCACAATCTGTTGAATACGAATCCATCTGTGTTATCTTATGGCTGCAGAAAGAGTTTGAACTTCTGTGTGAAAAAGCAGACAGGTTAGAGGAAGAGGAGAGAGAGCTGAAAACGCAGAACTGTATGAAGCTAATAACAGGGCTGGAGATCAAGTTGGCTAGGTGTAGCAAAAGTCTCCCCGGGAAGAAGCTGAAGTGGAGAGAGAATAAATTAGATAAAGCACTGCCAGAGACAGAGTAGCTTAGTTTGAGGAACAGGAGCCTAACACAGGAAATAGTGCAGATAGAGAGCTGGATTCAGGATCTCTGCGAGGATTTAACAAAAAAATGAAACTGTGCATGTGGTCATGAGAAAGAGGAAAAGAGGTGCTGTACTTTCTCTGCTAAAAAAAATTAGGTAGACATAGCCAAAAAATACAGCTGCTATGATGGATATAGCAGTAGAAAACAGGGTCCAAAACAGGAAGCTGTTTTTTGGGTTCAATGCAAATGGCAAAAATCAAGGTAAATCTCACCCAGAAGAAGAAGGAGCACAACAACCTGATGATCAACATATAAGCTCAGGTATTATTAGATATTAAACTGGGGTTAAGCCGACTACAATCTTAACATATAGCAGGTTGCGATCAGATGGGATTTCCTGCTTGCTCTTGCAAATATATTTAAAGCTAGAATATCTTCCCCCGAAAGAGTAGCTTTTTGTGCATCTGTGACTCTGAAGAGACTGAAGTTGAGATGCAGACAACCTGGAGCATTCTGGGAAGTGCCCGCATCCGTGTCAAAAACACAGGGCTCATGGTTTTGTTTTTTCGGTGGCATTAAAGCCAACTGGAGCAAACTTTAGTGGCTGAAATTTGAGCAGCTGGAGCATCACTTCTAGTCGTCTAATTCGCTGCTCCTTGCACCAATTAAATTTGCAATGCTCCAAACTCTGTTCCACTCAAATGCTCTGCATGAAACGAAAACCATCGAAGTATATCTTATAATTGGCAGAATACTCTGAGATGAGTGTGTTGTTGCTGTCCTAAACCTCCTTGTCCTTTGCTTCCTTTTTCTAATCCCAACCTTTTCTTACCATCTTAATCAATATTTAGAATGTACAGGCTTTGTCTTCTTTGTCATCACCATCTTCTTCTCTTCGCTGTCCTCCATGCACACTCTGGTCAATTTTCCTTAGATTTGTAATCATTGCAGTAATGGGTTTAAAATGGCCCCAGGGACAAGATGTTGTGTTTATCTTTGATCAACCTTTTTTTTCTTTAAAAAAATAAAAAAAAAAGGATCTTAAAATTAAAGTGAGCCAGAGTTCATTGTGTTCTCTCTCTCTCTCTCTCTTTCTCTCCCAGCCTCTTGTGTGTCTCTCCCTTTTTCACTCTAATTACCCTTCCAGAGGTAGTGGAATAAACCGACTGACTGTATTATTATCTTGTCTCCTCTGTTCGCTCTGCTTTCCTACAGTTGACATGCAACAAAACACAAATGTCTGTGCTTTGTATGCCTTTGTGTGTGTGTGTGTGTGTGTGTGTGTGTGTGTGTGTGTGTGTGTGTGTGTGTGTGTGTGTGTGTGTGTGTGTGTGCGTGCGTGTGTGCGCATGTGAAAGCTGTGTATGTTGGTTGTGTATGTAGGTGTTGCTGCTTGTGGGCGCCTTTGTGTACTTCATATTATATTGTCACTCTGTCTTTGTGGTTGTGTGTGTGTACACATCTTTGTTTATGCCAGAATTTGTAGCCGCATTTTTATGCGTGTGTCTCTGTGTGTGTCAGTGGCTGTCAGTGTGTGTTTTGTATGTGTGCCAAGAAGGTAAAGGCTTGTTCCCTCTTGATAAGTGTCCAGTGAAATAGAAATTTCTGGGCTGTCTCTGCCCTTTTTACGATCCTGCATCTGTGTGTGTGCGAGAGAGAGAGGAAGGAACAGAGAGAGAGAGAGAGAGACTTTGACCAGAAAGTATTCCCCCTGCTTCAGTGTCCAGCGGTGAGGTTGAGCAGTTTGCTCCATTGACGTCAAGCAACTGAGGAATGGTCAGATATCCATGAAAACATGCTCACCAGCCATTTGTGTGTGTGTGTGTTAGTGTGTGCGCGACTGCAAAAGAGATTCAAATGTCAGATGTTTTCTAGAGGTAAAACTGTCCACTCCTGCTGACCCTTTCCGCCAGCCCTGTCACATCCATTCAGTTTAATGCGTCCCCACGACCTCAAAAAGCCAACGTGTACAAAAACATGTTGTCAAAGCACAGATGTAGAAACTTTTTTGGTGTTTTGCTCATCCTCCTGTCTTCTAACAGCACTCGTCGAGTCATGAAAGAAGACATATAAAATATTTCCTTCACTGTGCTCTCTGTTTGAATTGAGTGGTTTTGTTTGTTAAAAACATGCTCTGTGCTGTCTCGTTGTGGCACATCACAAGATGAGACTATTTATTCATTCATTTATTTAGCGTTTACAGCAGTATGCCTAATAGTGATCTTGGGGGCATGGACAGAGTTGGCAAGATAACATGGGGGTTACATTTTGGTCATTTTGCTATCAAACGGTATGCCCTCCCCCGAAAAAGCTTGCTGTCTATTGCACACCTGTTTCAGTGTCTTTTAAAAAGTACTGGTTTGGTTGGGGTTAATTATTTGATAAAACTGTATATGCATAACTGTAACGACATACAAAATACACTAATACACTTTTTTGAGCTGTATATATCTCAAACAAGTTAGCAATAGCTTGAAAAACTAAGACTGTGTTGCAGACAACATTGATGGTGTGAATTTCCTGGCTGAAACTACCAACCTCCGTCCTCAAAGTGCTCCGGTGACAAGACACCCAAAATTGAACAATCGACTTCACTGACCATAACAAAACGATATCTCTTTGGCAAGTTTGCACCCTCAGCAATGGAGCCTCCTTGCTTTCTAAATGAAATAGAGGAGGAAAAACAACATGAAGATGCCATTCTACAACTTCATAAATCAAAAAGGTATCTTTGTTTACTTTTAATTAATTTCTGTTATACAATTACTGTAGTCTACAAAAACACTCAACCCCCGATCCATGGGTGCTGCCGTTGTTGTGTGACGTCAGACAACGGCTCCCTCATGAAATCAGGGTAGATTGGTATTCTCTGAGGAAGAAGGTTGACAATGTCTGAGTTCGAGTTTTCTCGAGTGCAGCACAAGAAGCTATTAGACATGAAAGCAAAAATATGCCAGTTCAAATCTGTAGAAGTTGCCTCCTTCAGCAATCAGAGTTATTGACGATGTCGATAAACATTCTCAGAAATGGGTCCTTTGAGAGGTTATGCTGAGAAACTCTTTTAAACCTGTAGGAGAATACTGGAAATCTTAGATAATCAAGTTGGGAAAAAACTTTGTGTTGAGGCATCAGAGCCAAACCAGGTTCTAATAACCATGTGTCCTGAAAATACGATATTCTGTGTAGCTTCTCATGATCAGGGCAACTCATCAAAAATAGATCATTAGGTGTCACCATTATAAAAGTTTAAGTTGCACTGCGGCCATTGGCAAGGTTTGCATTAAACATTGCATATGACTCATACAGAGAGGTCCTCATTTTATAAAGATCATAGTCCTGTTTTTAATACATTTTATAATGACATAAAAAATCTTAGTGTCACTATATTTTTTAATTCAAAGAAAACTCTCAGTCACCTTGTTTAGATTATCCATCTTGCTCTGAAGTAAGCAAATCAGTAAGCACCCCTTGACTCTCATCTGCCAGCCTGCTCAGATGTAAGGAGAGAAACAAGCCCGTGGTGAGTGTTGAGGAGATATGTATGTGACCAAGAGAGAATGACAAAGACTATGTGTGTGAGTGTGAGTGTTTTTGTTTGGAAATGGATAAAACAAAAAGTGCAAATTAGAGGGCAATAGGAATGAAATAAATGTACTGTAAGAGAACAGAGAACAAAACATGTGCATAAATATATATGTTGAATCTATCTTGTATATATGTTTCCATGCATCCCATAAGTGTTTTCATGCCGCCTCCTTTTTTTTTGTTTTGTTTTTTTGAGTTTTTTTCTCCAGCATATATCCCTATATGTGCATTTAATGGACTGGGCCCTAACACAATTTCACGCTTCAGGATCAAAGTGACTTCTCCATTTAGTGTATTCAGACCCTTTCTTATTTGGTGCAGGAAACTAATCTGCACTTCCAAAGGAGACTGTTTCTCACTCACTCAGTGACTTGTTATACTGATGATAACACACGCAGTCTGCTCGCCCTGCACGATGTGCTCCAGGAATGTATTCTACTGCACCTCGCCAACAAAGAGAGAGACCTCAGCTGGCATTTTTGAGGCCTATAAATATGAAGTGCATTGATTTAAAGTGGCCTTGAGCAAGACTGAAGCAAGTGCCTTTTTCAGGCGAAGTTAGTCTTTATCAGCTCAATATTGTCGCTGCATGTCATGGAAGATCAACATGTGAATAAATGCTGATGGGGGTGACTGAGGAAGTTCAAGGAGTAGTTTTGAACTCGACACAGTCTTTGTGTGTTATAAAGGGGCTGAAACACAATGAAACTCATTTTCTGAATGTACTTGAAGTTAAACCCTGCAGCAAATGTGAGCTCTGTGTAGCTTCTGTTGTAGATGTAGTAGTTGTTTGTTCTATTGTATCATTATTAACTACAGCAATGTAGTATTATTGCAGAAGCATTCATTGGATGGCATTTATCTTTAATAGTTCATGATTTTGCATCCTGTATAGTTTATATGTTCCCAACACTCAACTGCCAGTTAAAACTAAAGCAATCCTGCAACATACTTGCAGTGAAGCCCACATATATGAAAGACTGTTATTGATATCACTGAGGACTAAATAACATGAGATGGACAAGATAATGGAAACACTATACCCACTGTGCACTGTACTTGCTTTGTGTCCAGTAAACATGTGTATGCGAACATCAAGTTACAGTAAAATAATCAGTAGATGCTGTCATACCTGTATAGCTCTATAGAGCAGGGATGGCCACACATTTTCCCATGGAGGCCCAAAATCTGAACGTAATTGTTGGCCAGGGCCCAAAAGCAAACACCGGTCATATCATATTGCGTTATTAAGGTGCCAAATGGTGCAAGGAAGTTCCCTAAATTGACTGACTTCCTGTGCAAATTGTCACTCTGCCCACCATGCTCTGATTACTACTGACTACTACTACTACTACTGACTTACTATTATTTGTTCGACCATCTTATCTCACAAAGAAGTAAAGCTGTGATACATATTATAAATTGCTTTATTAGTTTGGGGCAAAAACATCTGACATGCCAAATAGAACTTGATGGTTGACCAACTGCACAAGATTATTGTGTTTTGTGAAAAGTCATGTATCAAGAGGTAGCCACAGTACTGCTGTCCTCTTGGAGATGTCTCAATTACACCAGCTTGTTGGTCCACTCTCTGGAGACCAGGCAGCTGTGAGTCTGAGTGTGGCTAACTGGGATGGTCCCACAGGACGGATATACTCACGGAACACAACAGCATGGGAAATAAAAGGAAGAAAACTGGGTAAGAGATTAGGAGAAAGGGGGAAAAGGGTACAGTGGACGGCAAAAGTATTGATAACTTCTCTTAGATAATGAGGTTTTATAAATAAGTGGGAATGACACTTGCTAAGCTTGCATTGTTCCACCAGAAGTATCTCATAAAATCCAGATAGATAAAAAAATAAAAAAGAACTGGAAGAAAGGGATATGGGAAGTAGAAACTCTGCTTATGTTTAGGATAAACAAACACTGCCTTCTAGATCTTCAGACACACACATGCTCACGCACACATACAGACACACACATGTCGCGGTGGGAGGATGAAAGGAGCCTCACACAAACATAGCTCCCGTGTCGAATGAGCCGCTCTTATTGTGGAAAAACACAGAGATGTTGGTCTTGGCCGGACAAGAATGTGGGCTGTATTGGTACTGTGTGTGTCTGTGTGAGTGTATGTGTGCTGCAATGAGAACTCAAGCTCACTAGTTATTTAAGCAGGATTTGCTTCAAACAGTCAACACACATACAAGCAACCGCTTAGACACACGCAAAACAGGCTCATAACAAGTCTAATTATCTATTTTGCAGTTTGGGAAAGTGTGAACCCGGCTGCTTTTGACACATTTCTAAGTTGTACATCTAAAGATGTGTGTGCGTATGTGTTTGTTGGCCTCCTCCATCCTCTCTACATCATACCCTTCACTCTGCTCGGTCTCATTCTGCATTACCTTCTCTTTCAACTTCAGGTGCTGTTTTGCTTTTAATCCAGGCGTCAGCAGCCAATGTCATTCATCCGCTCGGTGTTTTTTTTTTGTTTTCCTCCTTCACATTATGCGGCTTACCTGTTCATCTCATCTGCCTAAATTTGCCTTGTTAGCTTTCAAGTGTGGGCAGGGAGGGCAAATCACACAGAATCCCATCAAATACAGCCCTGCTGCGAGGTGAAGTCTTTGTAGCTTTGACTGACTCAACCCTGCAGGCAACACAAAAACATTCAGTTAGCCTTGATTTGGTTTCATTCATTGCGGGTTATATAAGCTGTTAGTGTGTTTCCTGTTGGTATCAAAAGACAGTTCAGTCGCCGATACAATGCATTCCTCATTCTGTTCACTCATTCAAATGGAAAAAGTCGAAATTGAACATAATCAAAGCAGAAATTGACATTACAAAGTTGCCGGTGATATTCATATCTGCATGTGTTACACGCGACATACCATATTGACATTTTTACAAAACGTCTGCCATACGACTGGTGGCAAGAAAACTGCCATGCTAGCGACCCCAATGAGAGACTGCATTTCATCCTCTACGTATTTTTTAATGACTACCTTAGGGCAGTTTCCCACCATGCTTGAGGGTGGGGGGCAAATTATGTCGTTTTTCTTACTCTAACCGCGTTTCTCTGTGCTTAAAAAGTGCAATAGACAGAAATAAACAATACATTGCCAACATTCATTCTGGATATTGAGTTAGATGAGCCATAATTGTATGATACTAAATCATATGGAAACTATAAAAAAAAAAAAAATAAATAAAAATTGTGGATTGCTTTGATGAAGTTTGCTCAATAATAAACGCCACGTAATCGGTCAGTTTTAATTATGAGACCACTTATGAAGATTGTCTTTCTCTCCGTTCCCCCAAAGTCGATGTCACTAATCAAAGGTGAGAAACTAGTCTTTGATTCACTGTTTGCATCTCATTGTTTCCTATGCTGGAAGTGCAGGAGGAAAAACATTCACACTTGGAAGCATGTTAACTAATGGAGAACGGTGCACAGAGGAAAGACCTTTCTGTTACATTTTGTTTAACTTCAGGAGCACCTTTTCTTTCCACAGGTCCCAATCCTCAGTCTTCATTAAAAGTGGGTTCATTGTGTTCTTGTAAAATAATTTAACATTTTGCATCTACAATGCCCAAATGCTTCTACTATTAAGCACCAAAAATCTCTATCTATGACTGAAATGCTGATTAAAATCCCCTGAACATTTTCCATAATCAAATAATAACACATTTAGAGGATTGTGCAGCCGTGGCAGCGGTACTGTAAATCCTTCTGTGAACTCGCTATATTGAGCTGTAGTTATTTCAGACTGCATCCATCCACCATGAAATGATCTGCCATAACA
Organism: Diplodus puntazzo; assembly: GCA_963678695.2. NCBI lineage: Eukaryota > Metazoa > Chordata > Actinopteri > Spariformes > Sparidae > Diplodus > Diplodus puntazzo. Next base: position 10,192,015 of record OZ023173.1, on the reverse strand, counting down.
CAGCTAATGTGAATCAGTTCACTGTTCTGAGTGAATAACACATTTGTCGAGCCTGTCAGAGGCAGGCGACAGTTGTTACTTAACCTATATCCCTCTGTAAATCTTCAGAAGAGTCTGTGAAAAGTCATGAGCTTTGTGAGAACAAACAGTAGAGACTAATTCACGAAGCAGCGAACCTGCAAGATCCCCAGCACAAACCGATCCTTCAACACCTTGTTAACAGGGAGAGAACTATAAATAATTCATGTATGTGTTTAGAGGTATACAACACTTTCTCTCTTCCGGGCATTAACAGGTGTGTGCGTCTGTGCACAGCACACACGGATGCACACGTTTGTCTGTAGGTGTGCGATAAAGTGAGATTAACTGTATCAGAAAACTCAGAAGAGAAGAGAAATCATTTCAGATTTCTTTCAGCATCTCTAGAAGGGAAAGTTATTGTGTGCTAATCAGAGAGAAAGATGAAATCATCAAAGCAATACTACAGTCTACTGAGTCTGTCTGCATCTCCATGCTCCATGCTGCTTTCTCATTTCTCTTTCACCCTCCCTCCCATTTTATTCTTTTTTTTCTCTCAGCCTTTCTGTATCCCCTTCTACATACTCTTCTCTCTGGGTGTCTTTCCTGTCAATTTTTCTTTTTATCTCTGATAATTTGAGCCATTTACTCTTGTAACGTCTGATCAACAAAGAAGACTCCAGACCAGACCTTTACATTTCATAATTTATTTAATCACATTCAACAAGACAGTAGCACAGCCGAGACAAATAACTAGCCTGTTGTGTTGTTGACATTTTGTGTGACGCAGGCTTCCTGCTGTTGCAAAAAAAGTGTCCGTAGAAAACATTCCCTTACTCAGCATGTTCACGCTTGAGCTGTTTCTCTGACAACCAATGTCATAATTGCAGCAGATATTTACTTGTTGTAATCGCACACATTCAGCGTCATCCCTTGCCAATTACAACCTCGACATTCAGCATTTAAGATAAGATTTGGAATACAAATTGGATTTCTTGGCCCGAGGCTCTTGATGTATGTCTCTCTGTGGGTTTTCTCCTCCTGTCATGTTACAAACGGCCTCTTTGTATTATCTCTCTTTCCTTCTTCTTCTCTCCGTCCCTCCTGTCTGTCTCATAATCACGATCATATGATATATCATTGTATGGATGTTTTTAGCTGGAGAATTAAGCTGAAAAGAAAAGAAAAAAAACTTGCCTCCGCAGTCCTGTTGCATTATCTTGGTAAAGCTTATTAAGAAATAATTAGCCTAATTCACTTTTGCTTTAGGCAGAATCTCCCACTGGTATTTTATAATACTGAGTAACAATAAAAAGAGAGATGGTTGACAGTGTGAAAATGCTTTTGTGAAATGAAGACAGAATTATTATGAACATAGCACTGTTGTGCTGGACATGCGGCTAATTACGGTTTCATGGTTCAAGACTACTGCTTATTTAAAAAACAAAGCACACAACTTCTGGCTGGGATATTATTGGCCCATTAGCTTTGGGGAATTAATTGATTTAATATAAGTTTGATATCACTTTGTTTTCTTTAAATAACAGATGTTACACTAACTGGTGGTTGATAGTAGCATTTCCAGAAGATTAATAGAAAGAACTCTGAAAGTTTGTGCAAAATTTTGTTGGGGGTGACAAAAAAAACATCCATTTAAATCTCAAATACATAACCGTTTATGCATGACTCGTTTATCAGTGGAAATGTTATCCCTTTTTAGTGAATTGCATGTCTTCCTGTGCAAAATGTCAACATTTTCGTCAGTCCAGATAATCTGTTAACCTGGTAACAGACCCACCGCCTCGCCTACCCATGAAAGCATTACGGCCTAATTTCGTGGTCAAGTTAGACATTGCAAACATGCAACCTTACATCTGGTTATTATTTCAAAATAAAGGCACCAAATCTAAATGGTTGGGTTAGGTGAAGTGGAAAAGTACTCAGAGTCTCTCCCTATGTTGACCAACGACAACATAGTTTGTGTGGGAGACAGAGGCAAGGCACTGGCCGGCGAAGGTTAGTCCCCAGACCCTTAGAGTTGAGGAAAAGAAGATGGTTTCGCTTAAAATAATTACTTCCTTGAAACAACTACTATTACTTTGTTAGGTTCACGGAGCAATCATGGTTTTGCTTGAAATAACTGCTGTCTTAAAACAGTCACTTTTAAATATTTGCTATTTCTGGATCTGTTGTGCAAGATTTTTCTAGTTACACCAGCCCTTGATAGTGAATAATTGATTTGTAGTGTATCAATTGAACTGTATCTGTTAAGCAACACATTAGTCTGAAAGGTTATTACATTATTGAGAGATTACAGACCCCCATGATATAAAGGATTACTCATTTTGCTGATGGCTTCTCACCAAAATGATAAAAAAGAATGTACTAGGTATGTTTGCTAGCAGTTGGACCAAACACATTTCGTGAACTTATGAATGGGCCTCTTCTACCCTTTTGACCTGCGTGTACAGCATTCATAAGTTTATGCAGGGATTTAGTTTACAGGACTTTCTAGTCAAGAAATGTATACAAAGTGATTTCATGCACAAAATTTAGGTGATGCTTTATCACAGCTTGAAGGTAAATCTAAGGGGAATTTTAATAATATTTAAGTTCAGGTGGTTTGACAGAATAGATACTGTATGATTAAGCTGTAGCTGGTGACAGAAGGTGAAATGTTGTGGCATTTATCCGACAGGACAAGCAAGCTTCCGTTGCTACTCCGAACATTTCCTTTGTCCATCTTTACTCTCTTTTGATAATGATCTTGGCAGGCCACAATGAATAATGTACACTTACCGTAATGGTCGGGAGAGGTTCAGAGAACACACACACGAGAGCCATGCATGCGCACTCAGAGAAGCATGCAATGATGTGCTCAGGCACGCACACGCTCAGACACACTCTTTCTCAAGGACTTATGAGCGCACCAAAGCAGGCACAACCACACACACACACAACCATATATACACACACAGACACACATGCATAGCTAGGGGTAATTCCCTCATTTCTTAATGATAGGCATCAGAGAGTAGGGAATGTAAATTATTAAAGCGTACAGCAATTAGATACATAACACTCCCAGGGAGACATACACTTACTCCATCTTACACACACACACACACACACACACACAAAAACAACTGAGAATGGACCCACACAATATGTAGGATACATGAACACAAGGTAGACACATTTTCAAACTTGATTGTTTGAGGCATATGCAGGCACCCACGTTGGAACAAATCAATGCAAAGCTGTGCACACCCTCAGACATGCATGTGTCATGCTTAACGAAAGGAACAGGCTTAGTAATTAAATACTTTGAGTTTGAATAAAAGATATGCATTCAAATATTATTTTAGCAGCATTTTATTGTAGGTATTGGCCAAGTTGAAGCTAATTTTAAATACTTTATACAGCTATAAAAATGCAACATATTTTATAAACTAATCATATTTGCGTGCCAAATTGTAGACCTAATCTGCACAGCAACTATGGTGACTGTAACTGTGAAATAAATGTAGTGCAGATTTAAAAAAAAATAGAAGTTCCATCTGTCGTCACTCTGTGTTAAATTACAGCCCGCTATGTTCAGAAAATTCCGGCTTTGTCCTTACTGTCTTGATTCTGTGACCTCCAGGTTAATGACAGGCTCACGTCAAACACCTCTAGCGTCAAATACCCTTTTAGAAAAGGTATTAGAAGAGCTTATTAGATCTGGCCACTAGCGTCATTACAGAATTCAATCTCAATGGTCTAACTTGTTCCCAGGCTCAAGACACATTTCCTGGGAGACGATGTCTGCTGTCCATTGCAGTTTGAGCTAAATAATGAATTATTCATTCAAGGTTTCTGCATGACAACAGTGTTTCATATCTTCAGATATCCTCTGGATGTAGGAAGCTGGGCAGTTGCCTATTATAAAATTCATAATGCAGGCTATAGCAATGTCAAGGGCGATGTGTACGGCTTTCGAGACACGTGGGAATCAAACCTTTAGAGAACATTACTTACCCCTCTGTCCTGAGAGGGGGGAGGTATCACAGGCTATTGAGCACGAATTTAAATGCAAAGCTGAACCATTAAATTGGGATTAATGGCCTTGTGGCTAAATTGAACATAATTTATTTGATTACATACTGGTCAAAAGCTGGAGGCAGCAGGGTAACATGATGCAGGATGTCATTGTTCATTTGATCTTTGGTTTAATGGCTATTCAGACTTTCTTTGTACATATCAATTGTTCAATCAAGTTGTATTCCTGCGCAAGTGCATCTTAACTTAATCAGTTAAACTGCTGTGCATTGGATTAGCCAGATCTTTTTTTGTCGTTATGCATTTAAGTCAGGTAAGCTTAGTAATCTTGTAGTAGTAAGTTAGTAAGAAAACACCGCCAGAGACGTTATAACGCAAGGGGGAAAAAAAAGCAATTGTCTGCTTCATTGCAGGTGAGCCTGGACACATTTCAGTCAATCATGTTGTTTGATTATTGAGCGGCAAGAGAAGTTGGTCTCCTGAAACTTTGCGCATGCATGGTAGAAGTATAACCTTTGGAAAATAAGCTTTTTAAACCTTATTTTGGGACATGGGTATGAACGTTTATGAGCATTTTTCAGATAGAAATTTGACTGGTCATTCTTGTTTTTTTGTTTTTTTATGTCATGGTGATTGAAAATGGAGTTATGGCTCTCTCTCCATTCATTTAGGTAGGGGGCCTGTTCATTTTAGCCAAAATAACTGCTGAGGGGAGTTACCAAGATGGCTGCCAAGTGGCAAGGCTTGCCTAAAAGTACTGACACGTGACGGCCCTAGTGATTGAATCACCTGGCCATGAATCCTAGATGTTCCCATTTTATCAGCCTCCCCTCCCTCCCTTCCTCCAGTGGCCTCTGCCGACCCTCTCATATCAAAGCTCAGGTTGAAGCCTACAAGCTTTCTGAGTTGCACCAGTACATTGCATAAAAGCTCTTACTGTGCAGCCTGTGTACACTTGTCACTCCCTTCCTTGTAGTGATTGTGTCTTTGCTCCAACTCTCCTCAGCTTCTGCTCTACAGCGGAGGGAACATCTCTTCTGATACACTCAGGCTGACAGTCACTCCCTGTTTTCCCTCATGAATATAAAATGCAGCTTTTGAAAAACCACTTCACGTTCTTCTGCCCCTACCGTCCATTTCTCACTGCACCCGACCTTGCTTTTGTCTTGAGAGGAAAAACATTGTCCGACCTGGCCTCCATGCAACACCAACTATAAATCCCTCTGTATAAGAGTGCCTGCTAAATGTGCAAAATGCTAATCTAAAATGTAAAGCAGGTGACTTCTAATTTAAAGGATTCATCTTTACATGTTTAACAAATGGTATACATTATCTTCTGTGTACTTTATGCTAGCTATATGCATGCCAGTAAGCAATAGCAATTAAAGGGTGTGTTTGTGATAATCATGTTTACTAAGCATATTGATTTTCTTTAGAAATAGAGGTCAAACAGATAACAGTTGTTCAAAGACACAACAAACCTTGCAATGACTGTCATGGTGAAAGTAATCCATTTAATTTGCTGTGTGTGTGTCTGGCTTAGTGGGCATATTCAAGGTGTAGTACATACAGCTATGTGCATATGTGTGTGTGTGCTTAAGCACAAGCAATGATACAAGCATAGCAATGTCTGACTAGCCCTGAACCCACATGAAAATTGATCCGTATATAATCTAACTGGGGAATTTCCCTTGGCAGTATCAAAACCAGTCATTTACCCTTCACACAGCGCTTTTGTGATGTGCTCACAAACACACACAGATACGCACAAACACACACACACACACAGTGAAGCTACTCATCTGATGGTAGCCTTGCTGATGTGAGCCTTTTGGTTTTTGGGTCACGTTCAAGGATGAAGTGTTGCGCCTCAGTGCTGTTGACTGTTTATATATGGGATGTGTTCAAACGTCTGCACAGCTAATGATATGGGTGCTGCCTTTGGTCTCGCCACACAAACAGCAAACCACAACCTGGAGGAAGGAAGGAGAAAGATTCTCACAGCTGTATCTATTCTATCCTGGTTTATTCTACTGTATTCTATTTTACTTGTTCTTTTCTGTTCTGCGCAATTCTTCTCTGTTCTATTTAATTCTGTCTTATTTGATTATGTTCTGTTCTGATCCATTCTATTCTGTTCTTTTCTGCCATGTTCTAGTCTATTTCTTAGATAACGGTATGACTATCATATGGTTCACGTTAATACCACAAAAGGCGTTAATGAGATATTAACAAGATTGTGTCTTGAATACAAGGAGAATCAGAAATTATGCAGAGAGAGCTCAGCAGCTGATGTGAGATCCAAACAATGATGGAGACAATGGTCATCTATAGCATAACCAACCAATGCTTCATAATGTAATTTTTAAGCAGAATTACCGACCCTTATTTATCGTAATCTGCCCTGTTTGGCTGCTCTTTGCTCTGTTGTTTGGAGGTGAAAGGCAACTGGAGCTGGGTTATTACATCAGGCTACGTATGATATAATACCTCAGGAGCTGCTGTGAGCTACTCTCACAGACATTTCTAAACAAAATAAAGGGGAGGTGTGGGTGGATGATCTGTAAAATCAATGTTATCATCAGTCACTTATTGATCCCATCTACGCTCTCGCGCCTCTTACTTTGTGTTTGCCTATTTCTTAGATTCATTTTCACTCTCTCTTACCTCAGTCTTTTATCATATTTCCCATTGTATTTCCTTCTCCCTCACTACTCCCTCCCATGTACCTCTAAAGTGATTTAGTATCATGTGATTAATGAGGGCCATTAGAGGCCTCAATATCAACGTGTTGTGGAGTTCACCAGATACAGCATCTGGCCATCTGTGTGTGTGTGTGTGTGTGTGTGTGTGTATGTGTGGGTGTGTGTGTGTGTGTGTGTGTGTGTGTGTGTGTGTGTGTGCTGTGTCTGTCAGTGTATGTGTCTGTCAGTGTGTTGCTCCGTTGTGTGTCCACACATTACCCTTGCAGATAAACACACAAACACATAAAATGATTTTGCTTGCGGGTTATTTGTGCACAAACACATTCATGCGCGTGCATGCCTTGGCGTTTATTAAAAATGTAATTAAGGTTCAGACACCTTGAAATGCCGCTATGGTAATTTGTTTACTGTCGTCGTCATCTGCAAATAATGAACAAAGCTGAAAATATATCCTTTGAATCCCTGAAATAACATGGCCTCAATTACTTTTACACCAACTGAATCATGAACTTGTTTCTTTTTAATGGCAGACAAGCAATAAAAGCACAATAAAGGAAACCTGGCAGCTGTGGTAATGTATTTAATGGCTTGTGAAAACAGTTTGTTTAGGTTGACATTAAAACGATTTTCCGTACATATTTTTGTTTCTCTGACAGTTTGAATTTCACTCCTGAACTGTAGTTTAATATGGCAGGAGATCTCTACACCAAGTGAACCATTTTAATTAAAGGTTCCATGTTGTAGAAAGTGATATTTCAATGATTAGGGTGGATTATAAAGCAGGTCTAGGTGCTTTATAGATTGTGTGAAAGTATCAAAACACTCAATTAACGGTGAAATGCACACAGCCTGTTTTCGGACACTGTGCCTTCAAGTGAGCCCTCAGGACTTCCGCACAGTCATAGCCCTCTGCCACAGTCCCATCACAGCAGTGGTTGCAAAAACTCTTGAAAAGTGGATGCAGAAATGCAGTGGGTGGTGCCTGCTCAGGCCTGTTAAAGCTGACCAATCAGAGAAAACCGAGGGTGGATAGACGTGTTGCAGCAATGGATAGTATGAGACATTTAAAATTAACATGAAATCATGTGAACATTTCTTAGCAGACACTGAAAATAAAATGTGAACAAGAAAATGAGAGTAAAAGCGTTCTTAAGTTATTATGTTGTTGTTTTTTAGTTAGAGAGCAGGTGAATAAAAGAGGGTATTTTCATCACATATAAAGTTGGCCATGGTTGCCTCACTTCACTGGATAATAAGTTTCAGCGTGTTGCATTATTTCTTTTTAAAGATCAAATCAGAAGCAAGTAAAGCATTTTAAAGAAACATTTGACCCTGCAGGAAGCTAGGCTGAATATAAACTCTGTAATATCTCCGTAAAGCCTGAGAACAAGATAAAGACACTCACTAAACTTCATAGCGACGGCAGTGTATTATAGCTGTTTTTCAGCCTCGTAGGCTGTTGTTTGTACATCATAAACAGAACAGTTTTGTCCTCTGTGTGTGTCTGATAAGAGGATTTCAGAGGTTTAAGGCAACAGTACTTTACACATACCATAAGCCCCCATATTTATTGTTCAATTTTTACCTCCATCCCACTTGGCCTTGTCGCTTTTAATTCATCTATTTTATTTTTTATATTTTGGGGGGATCACACAGAAATAGTGCTGGATTTAAAATGGTCAATCTTCATTGTTGTTTTCATAATACAACTGTACAACTCGAGGATAGAATATAAAACATGGTTCATATTTTTTTTTGTGTTGTGCAGTCTCATATCTGCAGCCCTCAATTGATTTGTTTTGTCTGAAAAGCTTTTTTTTGAAATGGAGAAAAAAGGACTAAAACAAAGTCAAATTATGAGTTCATATTAAAAACATAAATCTTCTTAATTTTTATATAGTTTTTTTCAAATAAATGTTCATGTTTTTTTTCTCTTTAAAATGGAAATGTATGTGTTAACAGATGACAAAACCTGTGAATGTTTCCTCCTACTTACTTAACTTCCTGTTAAAAGCCAGAAACAGGGATGTATGCGCCTTGATTCAGTAGTTAACAGTCTGCTGTCAGCACTGGGATGTCGGCCCACCACACCAGCCCACAAGCTTCGACAAGATTAGTGGCTAGTGTTTTGATTTATGTCAGGTATCTTTTCAAATTCTCAAAACTGTCACTTCACAGCGTCAAAAGGGGCCCTGCTTTAACATCACACAGCTGCAGAGCGCTGCTACAGATGATTCCGCCTGTCAAGAAATCACATATCCTAATCACGCTTGAAAAAAAGTAACGGTCCATAAACTCAGATGCCGCTGTCTGCAAAAGCCCAGCATTTATCGACTTTGCATGTGGTTTCCCATGATGCGTTAGAGGATCATCTCTCTGTCTTCATCTTGTGACTGTGCATCACTCTCCTGCTCCTCCTTTTCCTTCCTGGCTTCTCTATAATTTTACCTATGATTCATTCTGTAATTGAATATTCCATCTGCTGCATGGACCCATATCCAAGTTCTTTAGCCACGTGGCAACGAGGTAATGTTCTGGGCACTGAGCAGAATAGTCAGACTTCTGAGCACGCACTCTCCGTCGTCCAGCTTCATCTGCTTCATGTCTCTTGCTTTCCTATGTTTCCCAGGATGTCTCTCTACAACCCTTAGAAAACGTGCAAAATTATTCAACTCACCAAGCGATTTTATATTTTAGGCAGGGCAAGCAATAAAATGAGCAGCTTTTTTTTTTTTTTTTTTTTTTCCCCCGATACAAAAAGAATACAAAAATGGGTCTCTTATTTAAAAAGCAAGATGCAGCTGCAATTGCTCTCTATGATGGATTTGTCTTTTTTTTATTGTTGAACATCAGACATCACCTTATCTTCACTTGGCTAGTTCTCCCTACAGTAATAAAAATAAATTATACAACACAAAGGGAGCTGAAGTGTACAATGTTGAAGCATGTTGGGCTGGATTGAAGAAATGCAAAGTATCCAGAGTATGTGGATACCCATGTCCCGCCTATGCTGTTTTCAGTCTAGTTGCCAGAATAATTTTGGCATTTGGGTTTCCACAAACCATGGACGCATTCAAATGTACACATTTCATACATCTCTACAATATGTTAATTTTACGAGAATATGAGTTGAGTTCAATGTCAGCAGATGGCAGGGATGGTGGTCGGATTACAGCTGGGATAAACGGCTTAGCTTTTGTTATCGTGAAACCACTGAATATTTTTTCCAGCCATGTTTGTGGTGACAAAACCAAGTACTTTAAGCCAAAAAACATAAAATTGATTCAAAACATTCAACATAAAATTGAAAAATTGAACCTACAATTTCAATGTATCAGTGGTTTGCAGAAATGTACGTAGCCAACATCTATTCAGCAATTTCTTTGCTGTCTCTCATGGTATGCATTTCAAAAAAGGGAAGTTTTAATGCTGCATCATACAAGGTTATTTCAGACTATGGTGTTCTTCTGACTTTATGGTGACAGTTTAGGCCCTGCCCTGGTTCAACTTCAAAATGCCTCCTGGCCCAGAGTGATGTCCATGAAGAAATGATTTTCCCCAGTTTGGTATGGAAGAATTTGACTGGCCAGCATAGGGATGTGACCTTAACCCTCATCCAACACCCTTCAGTTGAAGTGGAACGCCAACTGTGAGCCGGGCCTCATTGCCCAACATCAGTGGCCAACCTCACTAATGCTCTGGTGGCCACATTCCAAAACTCTTGTGGAAAACGAGACATTTGTCATTTCAGGCGCTCAGTATAAATACTAAAGCAAAAAATGCAGCTGGAACTTTGTAGCAGCCTCCTTTTTTATTGGCTCCATTTTTCTCCAACTAAAAACTCTTCATGCTTTATCCCATTCCCGTCGAGAGGTTGCCTACCCTCTGGTCTTTCTGGCTCCCGTTTTCTCTCCTTCTGTGTCGATCTATCCCTCTCTGGCCACGGACTGTCACCTTACGTTTAGTTTGAGGAGCGATGGAGAGGAGAAAAAAGTGAAGGGGAAGCAGGAGAGACGAGGAGGCTATGCATGAGGGGAGGGAGGGGAAAAAAACATTAGAAAACAGTATGGGAGCTCAGGATGGCGGTTGAGTTGAGGATTTGGTATTTAAGTTTTTTTGTGTGTGTGTCCGACCAATACGCACAAAAAAAGGGGATGTATGTTTTTGTGTGAATCCTGGATTCTGTGTTCGAGCGTACTTTTATGTCTTTGTGTTTGTTTGTGTGCATGTGTGTTTTCATGTGTGTGTGTTGTGTGTGAGTGGGGACGCACCCTCAAAGAGCGCTCCACTGCAGGGGGTCATTCATGATTTCATCACCCAAGCGCTCGATTAAAACTCCCTCAAACACTCCTCCTTTTCTCTCAGCGCCTCTCTGCTTCTTTCCCATGCTCCCTCTCTTTTCTCATGTCCTTTTCCCCCAGCTTTTCTTCACACTGCGTTTTCTCTGCCCTCTCTGCTATTTCACCATTCTCCAGTCGTCAGGGCTCTCCCTCTCCCTCTCCTTCTTCCCCCGCTCATCAGTGGATTTACACCACTTCTGCCCTTATCTCCCCCTGGTCTTGTTTGATTGTATCTCCAATCTCCGTCTTTTTTCTCTGGCGCTCGACTCTTGTTCACGCCTTGCCTTTCAGTTTCTGCCTTCACTTTTTCTCAATCATTCTCCTTCCCTTCTTTTCTCCCTCTGTCTGTAAAGTGATGCAGGAGCACGAAGTGAACCTTTTGAATAGAAACATTTAGATGCAAGTGAACAAATACAGAGTCATGCACACAAGCAGATGCTGTCGGCGAATGACGAGAGGATTATTGCAATATGAAATAACTTTGTCTTCTTTCATTATATTCTTTTTTTATGGAAATGAAGAGCAGATGAAAATAGTACAGAATGACAACAACTTAATATCATTTTTTACTTTAATAAAGAGAGAAGGAGATAAAGGAAAAAGTGAGTCAGCACCGCTATGATGTTTCATTTTCGCCACTGACTAGTTTTTAATGAAAGAATCCAGACGAAGGAGTTAGAAAATGCCCAAAATACCTTCGCCAGTGGAACCGAAATCATGTTTTTTTTCAGTGCGTATTGCATGAATCGATATAAACCGCATGTTGTCAAACCAGAATATTTACGTACATTCTTTATAATAAATTCTTTTAATCGGGGTGCCCTGAATGAGCAATGTACAGTTGCACACACCTCATCCCTTTCATTAAATGTTTCAGATGGACGGTGCAATTTCTGCTGCCTTCAGACGACTATGGGGAGGCAATCACCCTGAAGGGAAAGCTTTCATATTTTCTACAAACAGTTTGGGATGACAGATATTGGAAAAATCACCTCCACACCTCCTCCACTACAGACCGGACTCAGACTCAATTTAATACCTTATTTAAAATGAAATTGCGTTGCCGCTATTGTATGCAAACATTTTCTGTGCTTGAATTCATATTAAATTGAAACATGACAGATTAAAGATTACATACAATTACTCAGAGCATGCAGAGTCACAAATGATTTCAATGCTAGAACTCAATTATTCTTTTTTGCCCTGACATCTGATTTGTTTTGACTCTCTCCTAAAGCGCTCCCCTGCCTGTTTTTGGCATGAGTAGCTTTTAAAAGCCAGAGGTGAATTTAGTTGCACAAGCAGAAAATCTCCTTGCACCCAGTACAACAATCACTTTCCTGCTGGAATAAAATCAGGTCGGCGCAAAAACAGAATACAGCACCAAAACCTTTAAAGCAGTCAAACTAATACCAATGTTTGGTAATGTGATATGAAGTTTACAGGAAGGACATGCAAATATTAATGAGTCTTGTAGGCTTAATAGAGTTAGTGTAATTAAACTCACTATTCTCAGAGGAAACTTGGAATGCATTATCTTTTTTGAAATGTGAGAAAAGGTCAATCAATCCAATTACTGCAGCTTTATGATTTACCGTTATCGCTCTCCTGAACATATTTCCTGATCTTTATTTTTACACATAATAGTCTGATGAGAGAGAGAACTGCTCGTGTCTAATTCCCAGCACTCTATTTGTGAGCAACACATCAAAAAACATAAGTCAAGGAGTCATAGCGGACTATTATGAGAGAGTATACTAATACAGTACGAGCGTTGTGTGAGGCTTTTTTCCTTGGAAACTGAATCATCAAATGACCTCCTACTTTGAGATTTATAACATCTGCCTCCTCTGTATACACACACACACACACACACACACACACACACACACACACACACACACACACACACACACCTCATTGGCATGCCTATATGCCTGCACATGTCCTATCAGATCCAAGAAGGCATTTAAAATACCAACAAGGCTTCTATTCACTTTGGCCTCATGCCAATCGGCGAAACACACACATACCCACACACACACACACAGATGTATAGACAGACACATACACAGGACCTATAGCGCTTCAAAGACAAGCGCTTGCAGGTTATGCAGATAAAATTAACAAATGCATACTCACTCACACATGCACACATACGGCTCTGTGCACAGGGTTCTACAATTACACAGGAATATTTTGATAGAAAATTCCCTAACACCCCAGGTGACTGACCCCCTGGTGCTGAAAAAACACACACCCCCCTCTCTCACTCGCGCGCACGCACATGCACAGGTTTCCGTCAGCCAGATGAAATTGCCCTTCAAAGTAACCGCACAATCAACAGCAGCACAGTTCTGACCGAGGACTCTCCACAGCTTTCAGATTGGTTCTGTGTGATCTCACTGCAGTGTGTGTGTGCGCGAGCGCATATGTCCTATACGTGTATTTGTGTGTGACTGTGTGAGTCTGCAGACCGGAGAGAAAAGGTCCTTTCGCAGGTGACGTCTGTGGTATTTGTGCGCCACAGCACGGAGCGGTTAGTTGTGTCACATTCCATCCACATCCAGCCAACACCGTAGCCTGCCCTTTGATACTCTGAAACACACAACCTCACACACACTCACACTCACCAGTCAAGCTAGTGCACTTACTTTTTCTTGTGACTTTACTTTCATTTAACTGTCCTCCGCTGACGTTTGAAAAAAATGTAATAATAACGCACATTGCAGTGAATGCAATGTTGTATAAAACTGAACTTTGTAAGATAGCCAATCCAAAAAATATAAAGACACGCAACAGCTTTAAGTTCTAGAGATGCAAATGTGCAACACACAAGCAACACGCATCCGTCCACTACAAATGTACTGTGTAGGAAATGAATGATGTTCAAGTCTGCAAGTGGCAGCAGTTAACAGGTTACAGCAGGATACATGCACTGAGCAAAGTGGTAATGTGTCTGCAAAATGTGGTCATTTACAGGTCAACAAAAATATTTTGAAATTTGGTTTTGTATGTGTCAAATGAGGAAGTAAATGCATTCATCATGTGTGTTAAAACTCAAGGCTTCATACAATGTGTTGTGATGAGAAACAAGGGACAGAAAAACATCTTTAAAACAATAAAGAGCATGAGAATAAAGGGTAAAGAACATCAGTGATGTTCACAATCCCAGGACTAACATATGTAATGTGATCCATACTTTTGGTTTTGAATCTTCTGTCCCTGTAGCTTTCCTCTCAAAGTTTCACCCTCTTTCTTCTTTTTGAGCCTCTTTTTCACTGTCAGATTAAAGCTTTGCAAAAGTACATTATGAGCATCAAACCTCCCAGAAAATATCCTCTCTACATTAAAGTAGACTCGAGAACAATGAGCTTTTTCTCTATTCAGATCATTTCGGTGTAATGGAGAGCAGACACAGTGAGGCTCCCAACCTGCCAGAAACACACTAATGTGTTTATAATGAGGAACAAGTGTATTACAACTCATGTCACAATGAATGAATTTCAAAGTGAATCATTACTGATGTCGACTCTCCTAATGCACTCCTTTCTTTTGCGCTCCCGTGTGCGACATTTTTGTAAAGGAGTCTTTGTAATGAAGCAAAGTAAATATTTTATATGGGTGTGTTTAAGGACACCGCTATTTCATTGGATTTTACATTTCAAATTTTATTCTGTCCCAGAATGAGAACTGCAAGGGAAGGAAGTACCGAACAGTGTGTGACTTGTACTTTCTAAAATACTATTCAAAGCCACTAATTTTATGTTTTCATGTAAAATTGCTCCTCACTTTGCTATAAAAACTTTGGTTTTAAAGATCAAAATCTTTGTCAGACTATTAAACATTGCACCAAAGCTACATTTCCAGCATTTCAGTGCGCTCTGAAAAACAAAGTTGTAAATGTTTTTCTAAACTGCAACCTAAAAAAAATCAGACCACAGATATCCTGTGTGAAACCAGACAGGAGCTTTTGTTGTTATGACAAGCAAACTGCTAACCTGTGGCCTTGACCGGGTCTGCCCACGGCCTTGTCCAGTCTGCCACAGTATGGGTAAATAATTCACCATGCCGCGTGTGTGTGTGTGTGTGTGTGTGTGTGTGTGTGTGTGTGTGTGTGTGTGTGTGTGTGTGTGTGTGTCTCAATGTGTATAATCATCTCCAATGGTAACAGGTATAGTGTTTAGCCACAGGGTCACTAAAACCATAAACCTCAATATATTCTAATTCGGTGTAGCCTTTGGGAAGCTGTTCTGTTGTTGTTTCCCAAATAGTGGCACACGGTACTTCAGGAACACACACACAACATACAAAGCAAATGAAGGGTTAGCGTGCCAAAAAATACATGAGTATAAATCTGCAGGTTGTTATTGCCAGAGCATCATATTGCAGTTGCTAGTAAACGTTAGTGTATGTAGCCAGTAACACAGGTTAAACAGTATTAACTGTTCCTGAAATCAATGACAATAGACTGAAGCTTGCTTTGGCTAAATCTCTAAAGGTTTTTTTCTCATACTGGGAAGGGAACATTTGGTACATTCGGTGAAGTGTGACAGGTGTTGTCAAGTCCAGGTGCAGTGCAGAAAAGCTGTCCACCTCAAAACGGTGATCTGGGCTTCACTTCAATCAAACTCCAGTGAGGCCCCCTGGGGTTCGCACCAGATGTTAAATGTTAAGTTTAACAGTATGAGTGAATGCTAAAGTTGTCCATCATTAAGCACAGTAGACAGCAGGGGGGCTAAAGTGGTGATCAAAACTAGTGAGACAGAGGTATTTAATTATTCACTTTGATGGTTTGATTGGAACGATTAAACATAACACGTGGATGAATGGTAAAGAAGAAAAGGGCCGGTTGTGAGCACAATTGTTTGCGTTTATGAGGGCAATATGCCGGATTAAATGGATGAGCTACACTGGGCATACTGTATTTGCAAATGCTTATTTTGATATTGGTATGCAAACAAAATTACTTAAAACAGATGATTGTCATTATGCTAATCAAGTTATGTAAGGTATATGTTTTAGCTTATCTATATCTCTGTGTTCAAATGCAATTGATTAGTGAGGTTTTATAGGCTAGCTAACTTTATTTTAAAAAGTTTTTTTAAGTTTTAAAACTGACTCTCTTTTAGACATTTATATTGTAATAAATGTATAAAAATGTTATACAATTTAGCGTGTTAAACATCATTTAATATAATTGATGATCTTTTCTGCTTTGTCAGGGTCCTCGGGTTGCAAGGAGGCACTAGGCATGTGCCTTAGAATGCCTGTGCCTAGATCTTGTCAATGATATGGATACCGGTCTCAATACAATACCTGATTTGTACTGCAGATAGAATACGTACTTTTCTTCAATACCTTATTTTAAGTTTGTTTTTTGTTTTGTTTTTCATTTTACTTACTACTAGGAGAAGCCAAAGTTCTGAAATGGCTAATCTTGTATTATAACAAAGCTGCAACACAATCACCTTGCTTGCTTGTCTAAAAGTGCCAAAATATTGACTTGAATCAGGAACTGAGAATCTCAGGAACTCACAACTATCTGACCTAATGAAATGTAAACCACTGACAAGACAACACTGGCATTTTTCAATGTTTGTATTATAAACATATTGTTTTCCATACCAAGCCATAGAGTTTATAAACCTTCTTGTTTTTTGTGTAGCTGTTTTATCTATGAATGTGTTTTCTACCTTGTACTTATTCGCCCCCCTCCTTTCTTTCTGCTCTTTTCCAGCTCTCTGTCTCTAACGTACAGTGGTTATGCAGACGGCCATGTCGTAATCTTCTGTCTAATCTGTTAATCCCATTAATTATCACACAGCCATTATTCTACCCAGTCATAATCCTCCCTCGGAGACCTCCACCACATGTATAGACAGAAGTCAGTGCATGACATCTGCATGTCTGCTCAAAAAAAAAGAAAACCACTCAAGCACAGAAAAGCAAAGCAAATCAAAATGATATGGAAATGATATGAATTATTAAATTACACGACATGAAATGTTAAACCTCTGTTTTGCTCATTTGTGGTAAATGTGGTATTTTCTTCATCAACTCTGTGTATGAAGCCATCACTCTCATGTCAAAGGGTAGATGGCACCACTAGGTAATTTTGAGTAAAGTTTGACAACCAGCAAAAAAAATGTTGAGTTGCATCATTTTGAGAAAGCTATTCAGACAAGATAGCTTTAAGATTTCATCTGAAGCTGTCAGCGTAGGTGTAGTCTGTAGATGCTGGGGCTTCTCTCTGGCCGGGGGCCAATGTAAAAGAAATGGAGAGATCTAGAGGGGACATGCTTTATTCAGATGCAAGTTCTCTGAGTAAAGTTGCATGATCTCAAAAGCAAGGCTGAAAGTTTTTTAAATCCAATTGGATTTAGCTGATGCGTGGATTTAACTTTTGAGGAAAGAAAGACTACTTATGACCGATCAGGAAATGGTTCACAATTGCAACTATTTCATCATCCAGAGTAAAGCATTGTATTACAAAAGGTATAACGTGGGATTAAAATAGTAGATTGTTTAGGGAGCTTCTCTGTTATTTTCCTGCTATATTTGTAACAGCAACAGCCAAATCTGTTAAACACATTTTTGAGCAGGCAGAGAAGTACATGTACAGGTATATATGTCAGTTTGATTCTTAACTCAGAAGAATGCTTTGGGATTTTTCTTATCATCAGTAACTGATACTAAGGAATGAGCTTGTTGCTGTGTAAAAACTAAAAATTCTCTTTGAAACTCTGAAAATGTCAAAGCAGACAGTTAGCTTTGACCATTTACCGCAGCTTCCCTGGTGTTTTCCTTCAGCATTCCTTCTCCAAGGTGTTTTTTTGTTTTTCATGTAGTCAGTGTAGTGACTGGTGGGATAAAATCACAGTTGGCTGCTGCTCACTATTGAAGTTTTTCACTGAATTATAAACATCGTTAACATCTCAGTAGCTTCAGAGTGGGTTAAAGTGAACTAAAAACTATTTCAACAATTTTTGAACGATAACCAACATCAACCAAAACTTCACATTGCTTTGTAGATATGGAGGAATACAGGTTCATCTGCGGGTCATAAAAAGTCTGTAAACCAATAATCTGAATTTTGGGCCTTAAAATGTCTTGATTATGACTGGGAATTACCATTGTCCTGTTTGTTGCATTCGAGAAGATTGGGATCTGGGGAATTGGGTGACCAGGTTTACACCTTGAGCTTTGTCATGTTCTTTGGTCCTTTCCTGAGCAGTTATTGTCGCGTGTCAGGGTGCATTGGTCTGTTTGGCGGGCCACCACCATCAGAGGATGCCATTGTCATGAAGGGGTAAACTATCTTGGTAGTATATTGCTTGAAAAGAAATGGTCAATGTTCTTCACTTCACCTTTCAGTGGATTTATGTTGTATTTGATCAGTAGGTGTCCAAGTCTTTATTTTTCTGACAAGTTGGTTTTAATGAGTTATTTGATGCTTTAAATTGAAATGAAATAATGAAACATCATGATTGACAACTGAGCCCCGATCGTGAATGAGGGCAACACATGTATCCGAGATATTTTGGCTTCATTTTTTCATAGTGGGAGGAAGCGAAGATTCATCGTACATACATATCAATAGTTGAAATCTGCAGAAACTCAGGAATTGATACTGTATAATGATGCAAATGGGTGTACGGTCTTGCATGGAATGATTGAGGCCCGATAGAATTGGATGCCACTCATCACTTCCTTTGTTTGCGATGATTGACACATGTAAATGCACTCAGACAGCTCGTCTCAAATATGACCCCAAATGGGCAGAGTGCTTGCGAGCATGTAAATGTGCTCAATGCTTCAAAAGGCAGCTGATGCACAGACCATAATTCATTCAGCCAGACCACTTAGCCTTATTAGTCTACAACAAAAGATTAATATTTCAAAACCATAAACAACAAAACAAACAGAGAAGCCACTGCGGCACCATAACTCAGGCCCAGGCCACTTAACGTTATTGTAAACCAAATATTTAATATTTCAAACCATAAACTAAAACAAACAGAAGAGCTCTTCATCCTGACAGAGTGCTATCACACCCACACCCACCCACCTCCCCATCGCTCCTTGTCTTGTCTCACATGGATAATTTGTGTACAGTATGTGTTTGTGCATTGTTGTTTAGGGGGTTTGTTTTGGTTTATCGAATTAATCAAACGCCCTAAATGGAACAGCTGTCTGTCTACAGGGAGTGAGGAAGAGATTAAGGAAACCGGGGATGGAAAAGCAGAATGAGCAAATTATGACGACAGGAAGGATGAGGCAGAAGAAAGAGGGAGGAGAAGGAATGCATGAGAAAAAGGAGAGGACAGCAGATTGCAAGAGAGGATAAGAACAAGAGTAACAAAAGCACAGCAGACATGCCATGCGAGAGGAATGGGGAGGGGGGCAGCAACGCAATTAACAAAAAGGGAGGCAATAAGTAAGTCAGAAATAACACAAGAATATTGCATTTTGAGTGGAAAGAAAGGCAAAGATGGAAACGAGGAGAAAGTGGAGAAAGAAATGGAAAATAGGGGAAAAGAAGCATACGGAGAAGCAGAAAATAGAGGAGGTTGTCCAGGTGATCAGTATTGCATCTAGGCCCCGCTTCAGTCAAGAGTCAGCTCAAACACATCACACCATCACTCACACACTAATGACTAGCTAGCTCAGTGTTCTTGCTCTGCCATGTGTGTGAGATTGTGTGCTTGTTTTTTTGTTTGTTTGTTTTAATCTATTTAAAAGGGCCAGCAGTCATCACATTTTCTTGTTTGGAAGTTTTTCTGTTTTCTGGTCCAAAGCCCAATTCGGTAGAAATGGATGTTTGCTAATTGTTTTCATTCGAGGAATCACTGACAAAAGATCTCTTTTACAACATCACGCCCCTGCCACTCTGATGGTTTTATCAACCAAACCAATTTTAATGAAACACTGTCCAGCCTTTAAATCTGCATCAAAATTATGTTTAATGTGGTTAAAGCAGTGTTTTAGTTTACATCTACAAATGAATGAGTGATTCTGATAGTATCTGCTGTTCACAGCTGGTACATTTATACAGATTTATATTTTACTATACTTAACACTTTTACCCATTGAACGCCTGCGGATTTAAATTCAGTGCTTCCCACACTTTGACAATACTCGGTACAAATACAACAAATACCCACCCCCCACCTCCATAGCCATTCTGTGGAAATCACTGACAGTTGTTCAAAGACACATAGTTTAGTCTTCATACCCATGACCTACTTCTCTGCACTTGTTGCTGTTCTTGCACAATTGAAATAGGACCCGAGATGTAAATTAAAACCGTTTTACCAGATGAGGCTTTTGTCTTTGGAAGAGTTATAGGAGGATTTTTTTTTGTTTTTCTTTGTTACTGCACTGAATTGAAATGTAAAGAATTCTAAAGAAACCAACTTAATTTGAACGTATTTGAAATACACTATACTTCAAATAATGCTTTGTTTTTTCTGTTTTCTATGTTTTTTCTCATTACTTTGATTCAGTCATCATCTCAAGCTGCCTTTTTTCTGTAGAGTACTGACCGAGCCTGACCCTGACCCCTTCTCTTTTTTATGTCCAAACTTGACTTGAACCTTGCATTGTGAGTGGAAACAATGAGTTCAAGTTACCCAGTTATACAGTGGTCACCATGGTTACAGCTTGGCTGTCTACCATGATTACAGGCATGTACAATGTAGATAACCGTGAAAAGACAATGCTCTACGCATAGGACATGACCAATACCAACCAGAAACCAAAATCATGATCATGATTGGGTTTGGATCAGAGAATGAAAATGAAAAATTTCACTTAACACATTGACTAAAGGCAGCCTTCATATACTGTATGTCATCATGCACATTGAAGCTCAAAAATTCAACTCCTGTCTAGGAAAAAAGGAGGACTTTAACTACTCATGAATGCTCATATTAACCATCTAAATAGTTATGAGACTGCTCCTCATGAGTGCTAAAATTGATATGTTTGGCACCACTAATCAAACAACTAATCTTCTGATTGACAAATTGTTATTGTCATACTCATTTCCTCCATAATTGTTGTTGTCGTCATTGATTAGATTAGCGGCTGTCAATACGCCATCTGACAGCTGTGTCTACAAGTCTTTTGTTTTGTGTCACCCAAGCCTTTATTGAGATTTGTATGGAATGGAAGTACTATTGATGGGAAAATGAAGGGGATCTGGTTTGGATTATTCCAGCTGATTCTGGATTTCATGGACTGTATTGGTTCTTAATTTCATCCGCAGATGGCTTTGTGTATGTTAACCTCATCTGTGGTCACAGACACAGACACACACGCAGAGTATCTTATTTACCACTCTCCCTTTGACAGAATCCTCCATAATTAGTTTGGCCGAGGCCGCTCTGCTGTTTTTAATGGGGTGAAATTATTTCACCGCATCAGCACAGAGGTTTGGAAAAGTTCATCCAACCACTCAATCTCTTGAGCCCCCAAGTTTGTGCGTATGTGTGGAGATAACTGTGTGTGACTCCACTGCATCTGTGTGTGTGTGTGTGTGTGTGTGTGTTTGTGTGCGCGCGCGCGCCTTTGTTTTTTTGCAATGAGGCTGTGCCCCATTGTACTTTTGCGTGAATGTGTGTGCACTTCTGTTTTCAATGTGATAATGACTTATTGATCTGACGACAAATTAATTTGTCACCCTGGAAGTCTGCCTGATGGTTAGTGCGTGACGCGTTTCTCTTCCTCACTCACTTTGTCTAAGTCTTAACTTTCTGCTCCTCCAGGCTTCAGTTTCACTTCTCCTTCCTCTGACTGTCTCTCTTTTTTTCTATAAGTCTCCCTCTCTTTCTCTCTGTCAGTACTACAGACCTCTCCTTGATGTGGTCGTGCTGAGACGTCCGAGAGAAAGCAATCTGTCTCGTGTGATTTTGTGGTCAGAAGTTAAAGTTTCATGCAACGTTAGCCATTGTAGAAGTCCCCACATCCTGTGTCGATCCCACTTTTCTACTCTTTACCATGTAATCACTGTGGAAGGCCACCATATCCTGCAGCTCTCCTCCGTGGTTACCGCATCTGTTTTCAAATGATTCCTCGTGAGGGTGAAGTAGGGAGTTGGCAGGATCGCATTAAATAAATCACTTCGAAAAATTAGGGCATTTCCAATTTTAAGATTTGCTTAAATAATTTCAGTTTGTTGGTTTTCAGTGTGACTGGTGTGCTGTCTGTTTAATGTTAGTGGTCTTTTATGTGTAACTATATCAAATCTTTTTATGTTATCTTCCTTTTTAATAACATGAAGTGCTTTCTAACAAAGTTGTTTATGTAGATGGCTCTATATAAATATGTAGACTTGACATTTTGAAGGGATGCACCCACCTTGAACTTTTTTATTAGTATTTAAGTATTTATTAGGTTTGCTGTGATTCACACAGATGTCTTCGCACAGCGTGTCTTGTAAAAGCCGCAGTAGCTCAGCGTCATGTCGTGAGCTCCTTAATAAACTAAAAGTAATGAGCATTTTGTACATGAATGCAACGGGAGTCTCTGCACACTGGAGGTGAAATGTTTGACTTTTTATTTCTTATTTCATGTTATTTTCTACTTTAAAACATGTGTATGTATTTTTGGCTGCTGGGGGTCTCTAAATCAAAACAATGAAAACAAAAAGAGTAGTTTGGTGATTTGACGGTGTAACATCGGATCATGGGAGTTGTTTTTTTCTTCGTTTTTAAACCACCAGCATTGCAAATGAAAGGATTTCTCTGGGTTTGAACAATTTGGGAAACATTTTGGATAAGAAAAGTACACAAAAGAACAAATATAAAAAAGGCCTTGTCATTTTTTAGACATTTTAATGCTAAAATGTTGCAAAGTAATTGAGGTTAAATAATAGAAGGATAAACATGTCACACTTCCAACTAACAGGTTGTAGCAATTGTTTTACTATCATTTACGCTGGTGATTTTTGTTTTTGTAAAGTCTAGCCTAGAGATTATCAGGAAGTTGTTTATTTTGTCCATTAGCAATCCAAAACCCACATGTATTTTACTTTAACAATGATGTCAAACATAGAAAAGCCTAAAAAAAAAATCAAACATTTCTAAAGGTAGCGACTGTTTGGTCTTTTTGTTTGATAAATTACCCAAGCAAATAATCTATTGTCTTCGTAAATGTTGGAGTTACTAATCGATTCAGGACTAATTGTTGATTCCAGTTGATATAGTGTTGGGTTATAAAAAAAAAACATCTGGACGATGGTGTCTCTAGCACAAACATGCATGTTTTTCATTAAAAGATGATCAGCCCTATTGGGCCTAATGGGGTGAAATGTTGTTCTCCTAAACAATGCAACTGAGTGTGACTTGGGCAAACCGCTGCATGTGTAAAAACTTTCCCCCTCTGGGTCTGCGGAGGGGATGCTGTTGTCTGATTCCTCTAAAGGAGATTAATGAAAGGAGTACAAACACTGAAGGAGGGGACAGACGGAGGGATGAGAGAGAGGTCGCAAGGGATGGTGGGAGTGGACGGGTAGGCGGGTTGTAGTGGTGGGAGGTGTGTGCGTGTGTGTGTCTGTGTGTGTGTTGGTCGGGGAGTCCTCTGTGAAGTCCATTCATGCCCTGCTGAATCAATGGCATTCTTTCTCCCTCTCTCCCTGGTTTTCCCTGTTTCTTTCACATTTTCTCATTCCTTCACAAACTCTCTCTCTCTCTCCATCATCTGGTTATTCTCTCTCTCCGTCTGTCTCTCTCTGTCTGTCTCTCTCTCACTCTCTTTTATGGTTAATATCCCTCTCTCGCCCTGCATTCCTCCTGTCTTGCCTGTCACGGCCTTATGTCTGTGATGTCATTCAGGACAAAGAAGCCAAGCTTGCCTGGAATGTGAGACTGACTGAGGGGAGAGAGTTTGAGACAGAGAGAGAATCAGAGAATTGGTGAGAAAAACTTATGGAGAGAGGGAAACTTGGAGATATAATGTCAAATGTCATGAAAATTTCAGCATGGGGAATTACTTGTGACGTACAGAAATGTGTGTATATGTGTGTCCAAAATAATAGTATACATTTTAAATAGTGGTTTCATTGTTAAAGATGTGAGGAATTATACAGTTATTTGAGTTACTGATAGAAAACAGTTCCTGTACATCATTTAGAACAGGTTGTTGATAGGTGCAGGGAAGTCGTAGAGGGGGAGGGGCTGAGGGAGAGACAAGAAACTGTGAAAAGGACAGGTGCATGCTCGTTAGTAGTTGTGATATTTGGGCCGTTGATTTGGCAGGCTCGCCAACACAGTCAGCAGTTAGAGCTGCAGCCGAGGTTTCAAACCATCAGTATTTGACGAGTTGGGAATGAGACTGAACAATGAAGTCTCTTACAAATTGGACCTATTTAAAATGGAGGTAATTAAGGTTAACTAGGAATGCTTCAGGGCCTGGTTGCTGAAATTTGCGCAAAAAATTGTTCATCTTGTCAGAGTCATAACTCAGTCAAACACCCACTGTATTAAACTTTCACAGAGTATTAGTTCCACAAAGCATTTGAACAAATTCCTCTTGAAAGGGTTTCCAAGTAGCTCACCGAGTGGAGTGCATGTTTCCTGTGCCAGGGAGGGCTGACTGCTTTGGCCCAGGTACGATTCCAGCCTATACGGGTCTCTCCTGCATATTACTTCCCCCCTTTACTTTTCTGTCTTCAGCTGTACTATCCAATAAGGGCAAAAGGTGAAAATATTATCTTTAAAAATCTGCCAATAGCTAATCCTACTTAAACTAGTACCATGTGTGGAAGATTACCCTAACTTCAACCCGCAGAGTGAAAAATGAGTGTGAAATCATGTAAAAGCAAAAAAAGAGACAACTCAGTCTTAGCTCTCAGTGCTTTGATAATACTGCCATCTGACATCCTTAACTTACTTGCATTTCCTGGATTGTTCTGCCAATATTTCTTGAATAAATGAAGAAAAACATAACCAAACAAGTGTAGCGGCAATTTGCTGGGATTTGGGAAAAAAAAAAAGATTTTAGATGGCCTAAGGTTTAAGTTTGCGAATGGTATTTCATCCATGTCTCTGTTAAGTCACTATGGGACCAGATAGCGATGTGTCTATGTCAGTTCTCCTCAAAGGCATTATCTCACATTAACAATGACGTAACTGGTATGAAAGCATTACGTTCCCATAACAAAGTTGTCTGTGAATAAGAAAAATGCATTCAAAGATCCTACAAAGTTTAGGGGTCAATTTGTCCAGAAATTAGGGGTCAATTTCCTCTTTACTTCCATTTGCTACTTCTGTTGCCAGGAGCACCTCCCTGTTGTGTGTATGAGAACTATTTTGATCCGCGGGGGAAATGAGTGACAGCAGTCTTTCTTCCTACGCTGCACTGGCATGCATGTTCTCACATACCAATGTTGGCATTTGTGTGCGCGAGCGAGCAAACGGCTATGAAACACAGCTCAAAGTTCCCAAGGTTGTCAAGCTGCAGAACAATTAAACCTACTACTTGCCATTGATGCCAGTTATGTCTTAAAGGGATGAAATAAACATTTTAGTATGTCTGCATGTTGCCGCTTTTTTCCTCAACAGATGGCAAGGTTAAAGAGAATGAGGAATGGGTGCGGGATGAAAAGAAGTGGAAAACCTTGCCAGGGTGAAAAAGAGAAAACATGATTGAAATGGGAAATGAGAGATAAAAGCGGAGTGCAAGGACAGGGAAGGATGAGAGGTGAGGAAGAGGGCAGGTAAAGGGAGGTAGGAGAGGACGAACAGAAAAGGGAATCACATTGATATTCTCACAAAGGCAGAGTCACTGCATGTGTCCCAACAGAGGAATATTTATGTCTGACCACACACACACCCACAATTGTGTGTGTGGAGCGTGACCTCTCGACAGAGGCCTGTCCGTCAGACAGACACACTGATGGATGAAGCTGTCAGTGCCTGTGTGTCTCGCTTATCAGGCAGTCAAATACCCCTCTCTATAGACCACACACGCACACATAGGCACGGACTTACACCGATACAGGCACACACTGAGACACTTGCAGAACGGAGGGAATAGCAGCAGAGAGCGATTGTAGATGGTGAAGGAGTGAGTAGGCTGGAGAGACACAAAAATGTGAGAAGAAGAACTGTGAGAACTGTTCATTTCCCCCCCAGAGCTGACCACCTGTCAGGAGTGTCAAACAGCTCACTGATTCTTTTTAATGCTGATCAAAAAGACAATGACAGAGGCTGGAGACTCTAGCTTGCACTGATATCAAACTGATCAGTATTCCTGCGTTGCTTGAGTCAACAAAGTTGAAAATAGGGGCATTCACTCTTAAAGACAGAATATGATTTGCTAAAGGACAGTAGGAATAAAACACTCAACACTCAGTGTTTTATTAATTTAGTTATTACATTGAAATTCCTGTAGTCATGTTCGTTTAACAAGATTTTGATGGAGGACCGCTATCGGTTTCCTCTCTGTGCGGTCAGAGAATAGACTGCTTCAGGATGTGTTAGCTAGACGTAGCGATGGGAGGGTGGTAGCTAGCCTCTAGCAAAACATCAGTAATGTACCTCCTGTTAACTCCAAAGTTGTCCCATTTGACATTTTGTGTCATCGAAGCTGCCGGCTAGTCACCAGCTTTGCCTACAACTGCTTAGTAAGCCTTCAGTTGACTTCTCTTGGTAGCTGCATGTGATCAGTAACCCAGGCAACGCTAACATTAGTGGTTGATCATCAGTGAATGCTTAGTCTTTTTGACCACACTGTCTCACAATGTCACCTTTTTCTATCTAATTTTCACCAAAGTTGGTTCTTTGGCTAATTTGGGAGAAACAGTCTCTGCAAGCCTAATTTTATATATTAAGCACAAAACTTAAGCAGTGGTGAATCACAAGCAATTAAAAGCTCTTCACACCTGCATTACAATGAGTTTATCTGAATATGGCGATTGCAGTTGTCTTTGATTTTAAGAAACCTGCAGGCCACTACTCTACATTATTTAACAGGTTTATTTGCTTACATAACTCACTCTGTCACACTTCTCCCTTTTCATCAAGTGGCCATTAGTCGACATGGCGCTGTTTATATAGATGACATAGATGATACACATGAGACTAGGATAACCTGTAACACAGCAGGATGCTTCACCTCCATCACACACTGTGTCCTTCTTTACATCATTGTTTTTCTTTTGGCTTGTGTTAATCATTGACTCTGGGTTGTAGTTTCCAAAGCTGAATTATACTACATTTTTATTCAAGAAGACCTGAAAGAGCATAGAAATACAATATTAGTACTTATTGATATGTATTACCTATTTCTATGCCCAGTATATTATGTATATGTAAAAATGAACCATCATAAGTGATGCCCAGAGGAGAGAGCAAACCTCTTTCCAATTTTCCAAGCGAGTGTTTCTGGTGAGAAGGGTAGTGAGACTCAGCATGCTGTCATCCTCACTCCTCTTTACTCTCTCAGGTAGTTGGCATGGGGCTGTGTGTGTGTATGTGTGTGTGTGTGTGCGTGTGTGTGTGTGTGTGTGTGTGTGTGTGTGTGTGTGTTAGTGTGTGTGTGTGTGTGTGTGTTAGTGTGTGTTTGTGTGTGGGGGCGTGCTCTCATATGCATGCCTGTGTGGCTCACCCACACAGCAGTAAATTCTGTTATCCTTGGGGGTCCGGCTGTGCAAGGATTACACTGGCATCCCACTCTGGTTTTAAAACACAAACACAGGTACACGCACACATAAAACGGTGAGCGCAAAAAAAACCACACACAGACACATTCCAAAATGTACCTGCACGACACACACTCTTGCATACACACACATTTGCGCACACCGGCTTGGCTTTGCTACGGCTCCGCGTTTCAATTTTCAGCTCAATTACATTCCACTGTTACCTATTCTAAACCGAGATCCCTCTTTTCCCTCGGGACACACACACGCACACACACTTATTTAATGGTACTGCATCCCACTTAAGCCCAAGATTGTGTGGCCTCCTCAACTTTCACTGAAAGTGAGAATCATTCTGTGCTGTGGAGACTACTAAGAACTTTTCTGTCTCTGTTTACTCTCTGTTGAAAAGATTTAAGAAGGCTGAGTTGTATGGAAACAGACTTTCACTGTTGCTCTAAAATAAACCTTGAAAAACAAATCCTCAGTTTATCAAAATCATAATGCACTCTGACCCCGACCTTTATACTACCACACAAAATGTTCCGAGCCCCCACTCTTGAAATTCTTTGCTGTCAAAGCTAAACAGTGCAGCAAGAGCGCCCCTTCAAGGCCAGAGTAAAACCCTCTGATATTCCAGGAAGAGGAGCCCCATATATTTCAACATTAAAGGCTGGGTTTATGATTATGTTTACAAACTGCAGCTATAAAAGGAAAATAATGACATGGCCCACTGTTGGAATGGGTATACAAAACAATAAATCTGAGAAAGAAAAATATGTTTTAAATCTAAAAAAGGTTCTTCGTTTAAAAAAACAAAAAGCGAAGCAACATTTTTCATCTCAGTCTGCTTTTAATCAAAGTCTCATGATGGAGTAACTGCAGCTGCAACAGAATCACATGATGTCAGTAATATCCTTTTGAAATGTGGAATTATTAGTATCTTCCTCAAAAACACTGAAAAATCTGTTTCAATGCCAGTGACTTTTTAATTGAAATTCATCCCAGTCTTCAAATTGGAAAAAGAACACTTCGTCTGAATGTGTGCACGCACACATGCACACACACATACACACACACACACACACACACACACACACACACACACACACACACACACACACACACACACACAACCCCCACATGCACACACACACACACACACACACATACACGCACCCTCCTAATAGCATTGCAGGCAAGCGTACAAAGAGAACAAACAGCCATGTAATGTGGCGGTTCCCTCTCATTGACACTGGGCACTGGAATGCAACGTAGGGGGGGCTTTGAGACATGGTGTGTGTGTGTGTGTGTGTGTGTGTGTGTGTGTGTGTGTGTGTGTGTGTGTGTGTGTGTACCATCCTGTCAGATTAGCCTAATGATTAGCATTACTGAGAACTGACAGCAAGAGGAAGGAACAATGAGTGTCATTTATCCTCTTTTTCTCCCTCTTGCCCACTCACTTTCTTTTTTAGCTCTGTTCTTTGCTTTTAATCTCTGACCCCCTTTAAACCCCCCCCCCCCCCCCACATCTCCCCCACTGTCTGCCCTACCTCTCCTTCAGTGGTTTCCTACCCATACAGAGTGGATTTTTTTTCTGTAAATCCAAATGGAAATTAATTGGACTTCCTGTTAAGAATTTATGTCATTGGAATATGTTCAAGATGACACGCACACTTGCAATCACACATGATTCAGCAACATCATTAAAAACAGCTGGGCTGATAAAATATAATGATAGGGTGCTATCTCATAGCCCTCTAATATAGCCAAGGCGCTGCATGCCAATAAAGCTGTTTGTAATCAGCGAATGATGGGTCTTGAGCGTTGAGGTTGACTGATACCCATGATTTGAAGTCACGAGAGGAAAAAAAGGAGGAAGTAAAAGAGAGCGAGTGAGGAAGTGATGAAAAAGGATGACTAGTGGGCCAAAAGCAAGAAAAACAAGTATAAAAAGAGACAGAAAGTCGACATGCAACGAGACTGAAAGAATAAGAAGATATATTGTGTATTCTCCCTTGCCTCCAGCCACTCTGGCTGACTCTACAAAAGAGTAGCTATTCATGTGACATACCCAGCAGTTGGTGCTTTAAAAAGATAACTTGCCATCCATGATATGTAAACAGGCAACGGGCATCCAGAACCCCACAGCTCCAGCTCCATTCTGCAGCTGTTATATGTACATATCTACTACATGTAGGGGTTGTGTTGCCACTTTGTGTTAGAAAGAATCAAATGAATGCAGTGCATGTAGAAGCAGAGGACTGTAAACCCACGGTGATGTCACCCATTGATTTGTGGACTACTGTTTTAAAGTGTCGAGTTTGGCATTATGACCATCAACAGAGAATGTTTGTCTGAGAGGGAGAAGCTGGGGAGGTTTTACTGATTGTATCTGAGTGAGAACCCCAGGATGCAACATGGCAACATTGTGTCAATCACAAGGTTGCCACACCCTAAAGCAGACCCTGCTTTTTTGGCTATTTTATTCTAAATGGGACCAAAACTTATAAAATAAAGAACAATAAGACAAGCCATTGAGACTATAAACTCTCCTGAAAAACTCACATAAGTTTATATACAATCTGACTTCTCTTTGAAACCATTGGAAACACCTCCTGCTGGCAATTAGAAAGAATGCAGGTTCAAGGCACTTCCAAGTCAGCCTTCATATTCACACCAGGAAACTTTTCTCAACTATGTTTATCTTTTGAAAAACACTGGATCGTTTTGCCGCCTCAGGCCTTTATTTGAAGCACAATTCACTATCTGAGAAGGGTTTGTGGTTGATCCGGCTCCTGTGACACGGGTCAAGTCAATCTCACTATAAGGGATCACAAGCCAATTCGGAAAATTGTACTCAATATTCAACAAAGTTGACTTAAGGATGTTATACATTTTTCATGGATTAAAGAAAAAAGGTGATTTTTTACTTTTGGAGTTTGTTTTTTGCTCAAATGCCTCTCCAAACTTCTAACACAGTCAACTTCAGGAGGTGGAGTTGGTTGAAGGCAGAGAGGAATGAAAGCAGAGGAGAAGGTATGCATCACTTCAACCCATCACTCTGATTCAGGGTTACACACTGAGGCATCGGCGTATGTGTTTGTTTCTCTTTGCTGTTAGATCCAAACAGGACTCAGA
Source organism: Diplodus puntazzo (assembly GCA_963678695.2). Classification (NCBI taxonomy): domain Eukaryota; kingdom Metazoa; phylum Chordata; class Actinopteri; order Spariformes; family Sparidae; genus Diplodus; species Diplodus puntazzo. The sequence goes on along the minus strand of OZ023173.1, from coordinate 10,161,122 downwards.
GGAATGAGGAGAGGTGTGATAAGAGCATCCTGTTGTGGTTGTGCTTCTGCCAAAACGCTGCAGAGGGGATGAGATCACTGTTTGTTCCTTCATTTAAGCATGTAGACAGACTCTGACTTGCTTTATTGCCTCAATTTAGCTCTCCTCATTGCCTGTTCTTGCCTACAGGACTAGAAAGTTAGGGACACATTCTCTCAAGGACGAGGGGATTGAATTTTATGAATTAAAAATTATATCTCCTTTGGAATCTCTACAGGACACGTACAGCAGATCAGATTGGATGCATCTTTTATTCTTCACACTGTCAATTCCTTGCTGTGAAGCTTGCTCTTTGTTGACAAGCAATAAATCACAGCTGTGATGCGCAGTGACCCGGTCATTCTACTCTGAGTTGACTGAATTTAACAACTGTGGAGGGAAAAGTTCCCATCCCATTTATTGTGACTGACTACAAAATAAGCCATGAAAGCACAGCACATTAGTAGCCCAACTCCCTATTTAGTGAAACAGAGTTACCAGATTTAGATTTTTTTCGTGTGTTTCACTGTTTTTTAAAGTTAAAGCTATCATAGCTTAGCAGAGCACTGCTAAACGCTATTGATTTAGTCAGTGTCACTTGTATTTCAGTATAGGGAATCGTTCGTACATTCAAAAGGTCCTGTGTTCCCCAGGTTTACTGTATATGGCACATAATGGGAACATGACAATGGGTCCTACTTCCACTGGGGAACCTAGGACCCTGGGGACACAGATATGCTCCAAAGTACAGCCAGTCCACTTTGAGAAAGTGTTGATAAAGATTTGTTCTTTGTACTGATTTACCTCTAATTCTTAGTGGTTTTGCAAGGCTCAGATAAATAATGCTCTCCTGATGAATGCTTTGATATATCTTTTACAGGGCATATTTTTACATGAAGCAGTTCTACTGAAAGTCAAACTCTAGCATGTTGAATCAGCACCTGGCCCTGTCAAGGCAAGCCACTGTTGACTGATGTGATGCTCTTGAACTTTTGAACTTAATATTCTATGAAATAGTTCAGGCAAAATCTTGCAACCGATTCCGTCCAACTTAACAGGCAAGCCAAATCTAAGATTGATTTGTTCCTCAGCCTTAATCTCTCAAAGCAAACAGCCTTTTTCCTGAAACAGCACTGAATCATTGCCAAACCTACAGAATCATTAGCTAACTCACTGATGCACACATTATGTAAACAACACTGATACTGTATTAGCTGTTTCTTGTGGACACTGCTGAGGTGAGAGTGTGACATTTTTCAGTTCAGCTCTCCCCGATGTCGCACAGACTTGAGATCTTCCAGCAAGGCTGACAGCGGGCCTGGGTTAGATCGACCAGTGCGCACAGCTGGTGTGTGGAGGACCTGATTGAAACCCTGTAGCTCAAAGTCTCTGTGCAAGCATTCCATTCGAATAACATTACAGTATAAGAGAGAGTAACTGTTTTAGAAACTCTGAGATGTGCAGAACCACATAGAAACTGTCTCTCTCTTCGTTGTCAGTTTCAGTTGTGTACTATTTTTTTTGTTCTCTAGCCTGCTCTTCTTCTTCTCAGCAGGCACCGTTTGTACACTGCTGCCTGTTTGCCCTTTATCTATTAGTCTATAGTATGTGTGTCTAAAGGTTTCAGACTGTGCAGAACAAGTCTTTGTTCCTCCACCATAATGTGAAACCTTTCATAACTCCATAAAGAGAACGTGGTGTATGTAAAAAGACAGCACAGCGCTCCTGCACAAAGCAGCTTGCTGAATTCAGAATGATGGCCTCAAGCTCTACAGGCCAGACACTTTTGATTTCTCTTTGTCTGTCTCTTTGTCTGTCCATCCAGCTTTGAATCTGACAGATAAATGTAAAGGAGTCAGCTGTTTCCATTCAGACGTCAGGGATTCAGGTGGTACCTGCCTGTCTGCGAGTGATGGCAGTTAGCTGTTTGCGCATTTGGCAGACTGACACGTCTGATTGGTCAATCCCTGCCTGTCAATCATTTCACCATCATGGACACTGCGGCTGAGAGGTAATTGTCATGGCAGCATTAGAGCCTCAGGCTATTATTGCCAAGATGACATAGAGCTTTACCTCTAAGTGAGAGTAGAGACATCTCAACTCAACAGCTTTAACACACTCAGATTTCAATCTTGTACAGTAAAATGCTACCTACTGCTTAGTAGTACTGACTGGATTTTCTGTGATAGAATGGCAATTTCTAGTTTTATTATTGTGCTGGCATTATGTTGACCTCAATAGCTTTCCTCCTCCTTTTCTCTTTCCTTCCCTTCACCTACAACTTTCTTCAAGTCCTGCATCAGAGCAAGGTACTCACACTTCATCCTTTTACTTTGTTTTGGTAAATACTAGGAAAGTGTGCTGAAGTTGTTATTGAGGTGGTACTGAAGCAGAAAAAATCCGAGGAGAGTTTGGATCTTGTATGTAGAAAGAACCAAGGATTTGACCCACACCTGACACAAAAAGTGATTGGTGAATTGGTCCAGTATGGCAAGGGATAGCACAGAGGGAAGTAATTGGTCTGCCCTCCATCTCCCACTTGGAAAGTGAAAAATGATGACTATTGATACCTCAGGTATTGAGTGTCACCCTGTATTACTTACAGTGTGTCAGGGCGCTAGACCTGATCCCCTGTTAGCCAAAGTGTTTGACCCTCTGCTGGGCCCCGGACAAAGGCAATTGAGCTTTTACCCATGTCCTGTTCTGAGCCAAGGTAAAAAAGGGAGACCATTTGAAAGGAATCAAATGGTCTCCCTTTTTTACCTTGGCATCAGTTACGTGTCAGAAAAACAGGAATCTAAAACACCTTTTACTGCTTCTGTTTGTCCTTGCAACGTCTGATGCTGGACCTTTCTTGTGGCAGTAATGCAGCGGCAACAAAGGAATTGAAATAGTGGAGAACGGTCCAGGCATGTGAGGCCACAGCTTGAAAAATTAAATTTCCAGTTTCACTAAGAAGATTACTTTTAAATGAACGAATCACTCATTTGTGGCAGTGTGCAGTTTCCCAACGTTCCTGGCAATCTTCACTGCGCTGTCAAGATAAATAATAATGAAGTATGGTCCAAATAAAGCAGCGTAAAAGGAATTCCTGGCCTCTCATAAGCTTCTGGATTCAATGCTACCAGTTTGTGTCGAGGTCTGAGGCGAGTACTCAGAGGGGCCAAATCACATACAAATATGTATAAAAGTAAGAGCTTTCCAGTCTAGTAACTGTGTTTATTTGTTTGAAAGGCCAAATCCAAATAACCTTTGCATGTTTTTTCTCCTCATGAGTAGGACGTGAAATAGTCATCACCATGAATATTAAACAGTCGAGACAGAGACAAAGTGGAAAATAAAGGCAGAACATTAGTGGAATTGGTAAAAAATGACACGGATTGGGAAGGAAAAGGGAAATGGAGACAAGTGGGAAGGGAGCACTGGGCAGTGAAAGAATGTAATCTCCTGCTAAGAGGTAATAGCTGTCTCTCAGAAAACAAACAAAATGAAATTCCCATGCTGCTGTGCTATGCTTTTTGATAGAATATTAAACAACGAACATTTGATCTTCATTAAGGAAAATAAAAAAACTTGGCATTTCATTATTGTGTCGTACGTCAAAACTCCAATTTATCCTCACACAAATTCAAAAGTATTCTATCTCTGGTCATGAAACCTATCCTCATCTCATAACGTCAACAACAGTTACCGTCAGAGGTTTGTGGTTGCATGAGGACAGAAGCAGTTGAGAAGTCAAAACAAGTTGCTCAAGGTGAGATGGTGTTTATACGTGTGAAGCCGCTTGAGAGTCCTGTTTTATTTCCTGTGAAACGTTAGCCGTTACTCCCGAGCTTTGAGAAAGATTTGTGATGTCAGCTGGCTAAGTGAGCATGTGTGCATGAGAGACGAGCTGTGGGAAGTGATTTAAGTGTCCAGGTATAATGGTCGTCTTCCTGTGTCTGACCTCCAGAGCGGCAGTGGTCAATGCAAACCTGTCAACAACTCCTTCCCTTCAACCCTCAGATCTTTTAAAAGTATCATTCCTGTTTATTACAGCTTGAATCTTGTGTTTTTTACGTTTGGCCATCATTTCTAATCAGTTGTTATCACGACATAAAGCAGAGTTAATTGGTGATCCAGGAACATGGTGAGACTTATATGAAGCCTACGTATCTTTGCTCTTTATCACCACTTTTGGTTCTCTCCTCACCCTTGTCTCTCACTCACTTATCAACTCCTGATGCTCTCATAAGGTATCCATCTTCCTTTCATTCATTCATCTCTCACACACGGCTGTTTCCAATTGGCCCAGAGACATTCCTGGAATGCCACAGCATCATTGTTTCGTGTGTGTGTGTACGCCTCACCATTGACTCCCTTGTGTTGGGGAGCAGCTCCGGACCAGTAACTATTAGAGAGAGGGATTGAGAAGAGGAAAGAAAAAGAGAGAAAAAGGTAGATGCAGAAGAAAGGTTGGGGGAAAAGCAAAAAGGAGAAAAGGGATCTCACAGAGGTTTATGTCTCTATTTTTTATTAATTTCTTTTGAATTAAGGGATCCAAAACTTCCGTTCATCTTCAAGATACCACATACGCTCTTTAGGCAAATGCAAGTGGAATCAGATTACTTTGAAATGCAGCCTGTAACTAGATACAAATTCAATGGCAATTTTTGTAGTTAGTTACATATTGCATTGGGTTACAAAAAAATATAATCTAATTAAACTGTTTGCAATAACCTTTTGATTATGTCAATACTAAAAACTGAAAGTGTTCCACCTCATGCTAAAAAGTGGACGTAGCAACTAGAATTTCAGTTCCACAAATATTTTTTTCTCTTTCTCTTTACACATGTTCAATGCATTTTGTATTTTCCACATTAAGATTACCATAGTATAAAGACGTAATCAAAAAATGTAATCCTCGGGGCAACCATTAGCTCAGTTGGTAGTGCAGGCGTCCCATGTGCAGCAGCCTTGTCGTCGCTGCAGCAGCCCAGGGTTGGAGTCCACTTTGAGGAATACCTTGTACTTTTAATTCAGTATGATTTTATACCAGTAGTTTTCCTTACTACTCAGTACTCTTTCCAGCACTGGTTACTAGCCAAACCTGTATGAAATTATGTAAAAAACAAAACAAAGCTAAGCTACTTCAAAGAAAACAAAATTGTACACTTAGTGCTTAAAATCAGACACTTAACATAACTACACAGACATACAAGTATAATATATCCACTATCAATCACACTACATAAACATAAAATTGTATACTTATGTTGCAGTTAATTCACTGATCTCATACTAACTCACATGTGCATTCATGCTTAAGGATAGCTTCAGTGCGCCTGGTAAAAAATATTACACCGCAATTACATTAGCGTTAGCCACGACAGCTGGTCTGGACCAAAAGGCACCACAGCGTCTCTTTCTCTGCCCCCTATGACTTTGTCCTACAGTTTTATTTACATTCCTCGTTCTCCCATGACACATGACTAAGCTGATCTAAAACACAGCAAGCCCGGCGTTGGCAGGCCAAGTCAAGCAGAGTACAAAGCCATCTGCCTAAATGAGTTATGCCATTCATGGCACAGAGTCTAAGAGGATCCAGTTCCTTCCAGTAGGATTTCTAATATGAAAGTAGGGATTTTGAACCAAATGAGATGTGTGTGATTGAAGGATGGACGGATGAATGGATAGATAGTCAGGTTTGTTAGCTCTTTTCATTCTGGCAACTGTGTTGAGCAAAGATTGTGGTTTATCAAAGTGTTTCCGTGACAGTAAAAACTGAATCAAGAACAGCATGAATGGGGACTTTGAACCAGGAAAGGTCTGTAATTGTGCATATCCTTCGAGGCCAAGTTTGAATTTCATAAGCCCAGAACTGTTTTATTTAAAAGAAAGTACAATGGAGAAATTGCAGCAAGGGAAGAAAAGGCATTCATCCTTGTTGTCATAGCAAGAGACTCCACTACAAACACACACAAGCACAGAAAGACATGAATGTCCACACGCGCATATAGGGATCTATAGGAGGAACACACACACACCACACACACACAAAGCAACAGGGAGGGTGCTAACACAACCAAATAGCAATTACTACAGCGTCTGCAGCCTAGCAACCAGGCCACTGGATGTCATTGTCCCCCATCGCATTTCTCTGTGTGTGTGTGTGTGTGTTTGTGTGTGCGTGCGCGTGCTTGCGCGTGCGTGCGTGCGGACATGCGCTCCATCCTGTGACAAAGATCCTCTTTTTTGCAAGACCCAGAAGTTTTGTGTGACAGGCTTATAATAGTGGGACAGGAGAAAAAGAAAGTATGAGAGAAAGAAAAAACTACAATAAGCTGCTCGTTGCTCTTATCAACTTATTAAAGAGCTAAGTGACCAAAGAAAAAGAAAGAAATCGGAGTGCTCCAAGGCTCATGTATCATGTAATATATCATGTAATCAAACTAATTTTGAATTGAGATTCATCTTTAAGTATTTATATAATGAAAGTGTAAAATATGTGCGCATAAATGTATCCAATCAAATGTGATGCAGGGAGATAAGCTAATTGCTCCCATCATATGAAACTTATAAATCTAGAGTTACAGTGTAAGTTTTACCTCCTGCTCAGTGAGTCATTTAAATCTTTGAACATGTGCTTCACTAAAAATGCAATGTATTTCTGAAATGAAAATTGCTTCAACCACAGTCCCTTTTCACTCTGGCATAAAGAGTGATAGAGCAGTGCACAGCATGACATTGAAATAAAAAACATGGAATTTTAAATCTCTGAGCAGGAGCTTGAAAGAAAGATTTTGTTACTGCACTTGGTAGTAAAAATGCTGCAGTAAAGCCAGGGCCAGACCAGGGATTGTTCTTATGTCCTCGCTTTGTTTTACCACTGAGGCCAGTTTTTAAAAACAGTTTTAAATTGATAGTATGATTAGTAATAATCAAACACGATTTAAACATACATTTTGCCATAAAAAAGGCTGTTCTCGCTATGATTTATGAGTCGTAGCCTACTTGTTGTTGTGACCTATTAGCATTTAAAAGTAACCACTACCAACCACACATGCAAGAGCTCAAGTGCACGCATGCAGGTGTGTGTTTCATGAGGTAAACAAAGAACATCTTCAAAATCATATTCAGTGTTTAGCGATGCAAACCTGATGATGAAAGAGCACTAATTCAAATAACATTTATTCATGAGTGTCACCCTGCCGGCCCCTGACTCAGGTGATATATCTCTTGGTGGGGTCCACAAAAAAGAAAAACATGCACGGGTTCATTTTCATTTGAATTATTGTTTTATTTGCTTCAATATTCATTCCGTCTTTGTTCTCTGCTTTTATTTTGTGTTTGGTTTTTTTCTACCGGTGCATTATCTCTTGTTGTGTCTTCTCCTTCATGTTTCAACCTCTACTTTCATTAGATACATGAAAAGCTTTTGATGTTTTATTGTTATTGAAGCAACTGAGAGGCAGCTTTGTGTGCGTTCGTGCGTACGTGTTGTGTGTCCGTTTTTTTTTTCAAGGGCACATCAATAAAATTTGATGAAAAAAAATAATGCCTCTCTTCCCCTCTCTGTTTTTCATATATTTCCGCTGTTCTTTTCAAATATTTGTCAATCCTTTCTTCCTCTTTAATCCCTCCCACAGATACTCGCCCACTATAGACTCCTCTTCAATTCCATCCAACCCTTTTTTCCCTCTTTCGCTCTTGTCTGAGCTATTTTGACACACTTTCCTGTTATTTCCTACATTTTCATTGAACTAACAAATTAATTTCCTGTAAACCATTAGTGAAATGTTCAACAGTTTTTTGTTCTTCACTCTGTTCAGGTTCAAATTTATTATTAGTACTTTAATATTATTATTGCATTAATGTTTTTTTTTAAAAAAAAAAACATTATTCTTCACATACTTTCCATTTCTGCAGCACCTCTATTCACCCCCCGTCTGAAAACTCCATTTAAGTACCCTCTCAAAAAGCCCAGTCTACTCTGATTGGTCAGCTCCCACAGGCCTGAGCAGGCACTGCCCACCTTGTTTCCACATTAGCTGATTTAAAAGCTCATTTCAAGGCACAGTCTCTGAATTCATTTCTTTGTGTGTTTCAATGCTTTCACAGTATTGTTGCGTTCACTTAGAACTAGACAGAAGTAATAGAAATGTCACTTTCTACAATGTGGAACTTCTAATTCAATCAATCCAAGGTTTGTAATCTCAAATCATGTGGATTTACAAGTAGCTTCTATTGGTCAAAGTTCTGGTAACTTTTGGTAGTAATCTTTGTTTTGCCCTTGCTTGTTTATGTCCTGCATGGCTTTTAAACCTTGATGAACAGCTGGCATTTTGGTGTCGACATCTGTCCCCCTGCACACAAAAACCCTTGTGTTCCAGGGTCATTTGCTGTTGACGGTTCAGATCACGTCCTCCCCCTCCAAACCAACCGCACCGCAGTCCCCTTAGAGGAGCCCTACAGTATGAACTGCCCTTTCAGGTGCCCTGGCGGTGGTTTGATTGACACCACTCATGCCTGGCAAAATGAACTAAATTAAAGGAGCAAACACTCCAGAGTTTAAATAACCCACTCCAAACATGGTCGCCATGAACACACACTTGAGCTCATCCTCTTCACACCTATATTCCTCCACCAGTCTGCTCCTTTTCTGTAGCTTTCTTCTCTCTAAAAATGTGATCTTTAGTTTATCGTTGAAGTACTTCTTCAAGTTCTTGATAAGCTAGTGTGATTGATCGTGGCTAATTCTGCACAGCACAGGAATACCTATTGTGTGTGTCCTGACAGTTAATGCGTGTGTGGGTGTGTTTGCGTTCGACATTCTGTGTTTGTGACTTTGACTGAAGCTCTCAAATGAGGAGCCAATTGATTGATATGGCCCCATTAGTCTCTGCGATTAATTGAGTGTGATTGGATGTCGTCCCTGACACCTCATCGCTGGCGTTATTGACAGGCTAATTAGTTGCCGTGGTGACTGCTTAAATACAGCTGATTGTGTGTGACAGTGACATGACCCCACAGCAGCCAATCAAGCCCTGCTCTTGCTTGCGGGTGTTTGTGGCGTGTGCGTTTGACCAAATACGCCTTGAGTGAGCCATTCTTTATCACTGGTACAAATGACAAAATAAATAGACGGGATGCTGCTACAGTATGTGGAAATGTTTTTATTGCGACATTAACTCCACCATCCTAAAAACAAAACAATAATACAAAAGATACTGATCCAAGAGGGATATTTGAGTTTCCGAGACACGGACAGAAGGAAGAAGTGCAGAAGAATCTTGTCCCTGAAAATGGCTGCAAATTAAACACATCAATAATCATCAGTGATGAGAGAAATACTTGAGATACAGAGGATAAATCAGACATATCACTGAACCCATTGGGTATTTTTTTCCAGAGCTACAGAAAGAAAACATACAGCAGAAGCAAAGGTGGCACTTAGATGTGATGTAGCGGTGAATTGTCCGTCAGCTTTCTGTAACTGCATCCCTTTTTTAGGGATTGCCTCGCCACTCATGGTGTTTTCTTCACTTTTTCCTATATTGATGCACTTCGCCTCTTCGTTTTACCACAGAAAATACTTGTTTGTGATTGCCTTTCAGGACATATCAGGACTTCTCAGGTCAACAGTCCAACCAGCTGTCTGCTTGTTGTCATCTAACCTTTTATTGGACAGTGATTCATCCTAACAATATTTCTTGTGCTTTCTGCATCATTGATGGTTATGGTTATGTTTGTTTGCTAACTGCCATTAAAATCTAAATGATGGTGGACAGACGTACTCATTTCATTAGCCAAAGTTTAGATTGTGTATATCTTTTTAAGGAATATTTAAAAAACAGATGTCTTCATTAGTGCCCGTAGTATCCACAAAGTCACAATCAACTCTAAGCAGATGCTTTAAGTGCAAACAGTAGAAACTTGAGTTTAACTTCATCAAACTATTGAAAACAGCTGAAGGGGTTATTTGAAATATTACATTTCTTGCCATGTTGCATAAAGTAGAAAGGGCCCCCTGTTTTGTAACATTTTTCCATATAATTATTACCTGTTTTTTGGCCACACCCTGGTTGCCCTGTTCTGCAAAAACATTGAGAGCTATCATTTTTCCCACAGGGGAGAGAAACCCTGCTCCGCTGTGCAGCTCATGCAGTTTTTCACATGTCCACACTGAATGGGCGGCTGGCTCTTAAAGACAGGTTGACCCATCCCACCCATTCCACTCCGGTGTACATTACTGACTATAAATGAAAGATTATATTGCCTGAATGTAGCTGTTATCAGCCAACCTATCATATCAGCAGGACATATTACTGATTGGTTGATATCCAATATGTAATCATGAAAGTCCAGAGCCAGTCCCACATATCTTAGAAGCAAGATACAGCAGCAGTGAAGCATTGTGAAATGAAAAATCTGTAATTTAGATAAAGAAAAGAGAAGATGATAAAGGTGAATTTGGGAACAGAAAAGTAAAAATAACATGTGGGAAAATATTTGTTGTGATGCCAAACTGCACACTGACTGTATAACACATAAATTATAGATAACTGGGGTAAAATGGTAAAAACCTGAGGGGGGAAAGGGGGAGTGGTAGACAAGTGTGCGGTTGACTAGCTGTGAAGAAAGGATCCTAATCTGGGAGGAGGCCAGAGTTGGCGAAACATCACTTTTTCTGGCCAACCCTCTTTTCTCCGGCTTTTGCTCTGCCACTCTTATTTCCCTCCTTTCTCCACATCTTCCCTGTCTCCCTTCCAGCGTCTTTACTTTTTTAACCTTCCTCTCCTTTCCCCAGGTCTGTTCTTCATCACCTTCTGCTCTGTTCTCCTTCATATTCTCAATCATGTAAATTAGATTGAATTGTTACATTGATTGCTTGTCCCGGGTTATAAATATTCTACAACCGGTGTTCATCTCACTGTTTCTAGTCATTCAACATTCAGACAGCCAACGGCAATGCAGCAATGCAAATAAATCATTCTTTGTTTTACGTTTCCCTCAGTTGCATATATCACTAGGAAAACAGCTGCAATAATGAAATAGAAATATTAGGAAGCAGACGTATAATCGTGCAGTCACTGACTCAGGGAAAGGGTCTGGGTCTTTGAATTGTCGGGTGTTGATCCTGACACTTTAGTCATTTTAGACATTTGCCTGAGCTTCGGGTTTATAGAAAATGGAGTTGTTCCAGTCTCCACAAACATAAACAATTTGTAATTACTTCTCCGAGTCAAATTAAAATGTATTTGTGTTATTAAGAAATAAAAATTAAACACAGGCACTCGCTGCTAAACAAATTAAAAGCATATCTGATAAAAGATAATAATGGATGCTTATTCTAAAATGACTAGCAGTGACGTTTTTAATGAAATACTTGATCAAGAATGAATTATTCAATAAGGAAATGTGTAATTAGGCACAGCTGCTTTGCATTTGATTAATGTAATGTATATTGCTCTGATCTCTGATCTCTCTCTCTCTCTCTCTCTCTCTCTCTCTCTCTCTCTCTCTCTCTCTTTCTCTTTATTTCCGGTGTGTCTGTGTGTTTTCAACTTCAGCATATTTCTTGGGTACACATTAGCTAACTGTCTGGCCTTCTCTCTTGTTTTTATTCTCTCCATAGTTCCCCCTCGGGAGCCCACAGTCACCTGTCGATCCAACACCTACCCTAAAGGCTTCTACTGCAGCTGGCATCAGCTCCACCCCACGTACATCCCCACTACCTTTGATGTGGACGTACAGTAAGTGCATTTTTGTTTTTAGATTTGATTTTTTTGTAAACTTGGTAACACTGGACTTACCAGAGTAATTGCTGACATCTAGTGTCTATGGTTACAAATACCTTTTATGGCCAATTGGAAGTGTCCTTAAAAGGTGTTTCTGATATTTTTTTACAGAAAATCAATCAAAAGTTAACATTTTCTAGTCATCTGCCAAGAACTACTTTCCTTGAGAGCGGTTCGGTGTTCAAACTGTGAGACCTGCCTCCCCAGGGGGGCGTGCTGGGGATTTGATATGCATTCACACCCTCAGCACCCAATTATGGCAATTTGCGTCAAAATTTGTTCTCCCCCAAACCAGAACTCACCGACATGATACATTAAGATTCAGTGACTTACACTTTCTGAGGAAATCATCATCCCCATAAAGAAAACGGACTCCTTATGACTCCAGAAAGTTTATTCAGTATCAAAGTAATGCAGTAATAGTTGTCTGTGCATCCATGGGTACTTTGCAAACAGTAACTGCTTTGAACAGTTCAGAAAACACGATTTTGGAGGACTTTGACATTGAAAAAGAATAATGATGCACAGTAACGTAAAATTGAAAGTGGAAAATAATGTTCACAGTTTATATTGTTGGATGTGACCTCATGCTCCTCAACCCTCTCAACAAAGGAGGTTGAATATCCCCAAAAATATGCTGAGAAATATGATGAATGCAATTACATTTATAAAAGTAGTTTCTTCTTCAAGCAAATACTTTTCCAATTCCTATCTCAATACAATGAAACATCAAACAGAAAGACAACACATTTAGTAGGGTTTAGTTGTAAAAACGGTTGATATCATTTTGGTTTCCCTGGTTAAATACCCATCTTTCTACCTGTCCTTAGGGCATCCAGTCATGTTTTAACAGTAGGTAGACCTCAAATACTCGAAACGTGTGGATGAACACCTAGTAAGTGTTTCTCCATCATGTTTTCTTTGATATTCCAAGATCACAGAGTCCCACAGCTCACACCACAGCAGGTTGGCACTACCTTCATTAATGTTGTAACACCAATATTATTCTGTTTGAATGATAATGAGCAGTGGGGCAGAGAGAAGTATAGATGAAGGACAATAGAGAGATTAACCGAAAGAGTAGTCTGACATGTCTTTAGGGTACACGTCTGTCAAGCGTGTTTTTTTCTTTTTTGCACCCATTTTGCATCAATGGTTTGCAGAAAATTCCAATGCTGTCCTTATAATCTATTGACTGAGCTATTGGGGTAATTGTCCTAGGGAGCTCGGTTGGTAGTTTCTGACATTATCTGCAATTAGCAAAGTGTAAGATTTAAGAGGGCTGTTAGCTTAAAATCAAATACAAAGTAAAGTTGTTAAGGCACATTTATGCCATGAAGCGAAACTGAAAAATGTACAAAAAGTCAAAGATAGTAAAACTCGTGTCTGGCTATGTCCCCGACCTAAGCTGTCCTGTTCTATGAAGCATGAGGTTTAGTCAGCAGTTTTTAGTGTGGAATTAAAATGATGTTCCAGCTCTGATATATAACATGGAGACTGTAAAAAAAAAATAGGAGGTAAAATGCTTTACTACCTTCCTGCTCTCTTTCTCCATTTCCACACCAGCGTACAGTGTGCTTCTTTCAGGCAGAAAACATACAACCTTAAAAAGAAGTCAATCTCAGTCTCTCTTGCTCTCCCTCCTCCAACCTTTAAAATTTTCCCTCCTCTCCAGACATAACCAGCGTTCACTGGAGGTACAGAAAGACCCGGACCACAAGAATCGCTGTCGTGTACATTTTCCTGAAGTCTTCTCCAGCTTCCCTTACAAAGTTAATGTGACGGCAGTCAATGCCTTGGGAAAAGCCTCCACCACCATTTCCTTCGAGGAGTCCAGTATAGGTAAGATAGATGTTGTGTCATGTTTTGTTATGTTGTGTCGTTTACTGTTCCATTCTCCTCTGTTGCTCCTTTATTCTGTTGCAAGTAGCTGTAAGGTGACCAGTGTTGTATTGTCACACTGATTGCTGCAGGCCTGATGATGATGATGACGATGATGATGATGACATTTTTGTTGGCCAACCCAGAAGTAAACATCACCCGTTATTTAATATAAAGAAGCCTATGAGATTTTTACTTTAGATTTATATTACTGCAGATGATAAACTCTGTGGCAAACAAAATGTTATGATATGATACATGACACATAAAACATTTTGTTCAGCAAGATAAATGAGCCCCACAACACTTGAGCACCACAACTGCATTTAAAGCATTAACTTGCGATCAAAAAGCGCAAGGCTATAAACAAACTACACCATGGTCACTTTGCTTCTACATCATCACCACTAAGCTTCAGTCCACATGTAAAGGCAAACAAGTCAGTGGTTTCTGTGTTTTGCATAACAATGTTTAACTTCCACGACAACATCTGTAGCTTCATTTAGCCTCGTGTTAGCATCCATTTTTTTTAATGTATTTTAATGTAAAATGTTCAAAATTCACAAGAGGTATTAACTGGCATTTTTTATGTCATATATCCAAATGTGAAAATCTCCGGCTGTAAGTTTGTGAGCACCGATTTTATGTGAGACATCCAACCAAAATCCATCAAAACACCTTTTGACTTTGAGACCAGGGAACCAGGAGTGCAAAATTCATTTCTTGGCAGCACTCTATTTCCACCTGTCCGAATTTTATACTAAGTGAACTACAGGCTTTACGCTGTTGGAGCTGCATGATATTCTGATGGGTTTTGCTAAAAAAAATAAATAAAATTGGTTTGAGATTCTGAGTTCAAAGGGTTCAAAGAGCCACATTTTTCGATATTTTCTCCTAACTCATTCAGGCTTTGGAATGTTAAAACTTTTCATTAAAGTTTACAAACAATGTTTTTGTGGACAAAGTTCAGGGACAAATCTGAGATCCTCTTTTTAAATATTTGTTGAGGCGTCTCTTTGAGGATGCCAACCCAAAGCAATGTTAATGCGTTTGTTTGACCACAGATGACTAATTCCTTTCACTTCTGCTTCCCTTTGGAGATATGTTGCACACACATTTCTGCTTGACGCCAGAAAAACAAAGAAAAGTGAAATTTCCGTGGCCAAATAAATGTCACCCAGCTGAAAGGAGAGTGCACAGCTTTTCTTCTTTTACCAGCAGCACAGTCCATTAGCAAGAAACCCACTGACTGTACACCCCTGTCATAACCAAAAGCACTGGGTAATAAACATGCTACCTCTGAACCTTTTCTGTAGCAAACAGTATTTAATTGGGGCTTGGAACGGGATGTGGCAGTCACAAATCAGTGCTCTGCTCTCTCACTGAAAGGGCAAGATAATCCAAACACCAGCTGCAATTTAAACACATTTCAGTCATATTTATTGTCAAAACTAGCCTCAAAAGTTGATTCCTTTATTGGTTATTTCTTTAATTTCAACCTTTCACATCCTTGTGGTAAGTAGTGTCAAAACATGCAGTTAGGTTTGGGAGGTTTTGTTCACTTAGGCTGCACAAGACCACATAATAACAGCAAGAATTCTTAAGCGACTCAGACTGGAAAGCAGTGAAGAGGAGAAATTCATTTTAAAGAAGGAATGAAGAGTACTTTGATAGATAAGGGAAGTGCTGCCAGCAGTCCTCGGCTCTGTTGTATTGCTCAGAGCGCGATATGGGTGTGCATGACGCATAAACACACACAGACACCAATGGGGCTGTGAGCGACTGTGTGGAGTGTGTCGGCTGAGAGGGCGAGGTATTGAAAAGAGAGGGAGAGTGTGAGTTTGAGTGTGTGTCTGTGTGTGTGCGCGTACGTACATAAGTAACCAAATGAGGCAGTGACATGCTCTGCCAAGCCCCGGACACAGGACTCATGAAAATGCTAATGCTAGCCGGATTAGCGCCTTGGCTCAGGAAATATCCTTTAACTATTGGTGATAGCAAAATACCCCACTGTTCTTTTCTTTCCCTATGCTTTCTCCTCCATTCCTGCACGCCCTTCTTGTGACTTTGTACTGCTTTTTCTTCTCTTTTCTCTCTTTTTATCTTCTCCCTCCCTCTGTCAGACACTTTCTATTTACTAACATGATCTGAGCTCTCAGATCTTGTCCCAGATACATTTCCAAAAAAATGCCATTTATGTGACAAATGCCTTTCGAATTGTTTGAGTTTGCTTTTGCTTTGACTTTCCACTTCCTGTCTTTGTGCTTTCCCGCTCTTTTTGTGTACACCTGTGTTCCATTAGTTAATCATTCCTGTGTATTTAAGCCTGTGTTTTCCATTCACTTTTTGTTGGTTCATCTGTGTCTCCTGTGCATGTTCCCTGTGTTCCAGATGTGTTCCCCATGGTTTTCTGCTTTGTCTACTGTGTTATTATTTCTCTGTAGTTTGTTTTTTTTCTTGGGACTTTCCTTTTCCTGCCTTTTGTTGCTTGCTTTCTAGATTTTAGACTTTGGTTAGCAGCAATAAAGCCCGCTATTTTTTTGTACATGCCTGCCCCTGAGTGTTTTATGTTCTTGACCCTTTTTGTGTATGTAACAACACTGGTTTCGGAGTGTGGATTGTTGGTTGTTATAGTAGCATCTAATTATTAAAAAATTACCTCAGTAAAATAACAATGAAGTAATTATAGTAAACCTGTGAAATTCAACAAAATAAAATATCAAAGAATATATATAGAAACAAATGATTTAGCCAATTGATTATACATTTCTGAGTTCATAAGGTGCACTTGAATGCACCATGAAGCCCTTGTCGGCACCCACATGCTCTCCATACAAAGTGATGTAGATTTTAGAGATTAAGAGTTGCACCTGAATGTACCATGAAATCCATGTCTCTATGCTGTGTGTTTGATACAAAAGACAAACTGCTAGAGAATTACAAATACACAAAATCACACCAAATGCAGTAGAGACTTTCACCATAGTTTTTAATTGCCTGACTGTGTTGGTACAAACATGTACACATTTTTATCATAAATTCATAGGAAATGCCATTTACTTGTCAGGATGTCAAGAATCAAAACTGGTTCACTAGAATAAAGATGGATTTGAATAAAAAAAAAAAATAGACTCAGCCCAAGTTTTAAAAGGCTAAAAGCCTCTTTTGCCTCCAATCCTCCATATGATTGTGTCCTTTTGTTCCGTAATAACTGATAACACAATACAGCCGTTGTCAATGGAAACAGAAACTTTCCTATTCCATTCGCACTTGAACACATGAACAGGGTTTTGCAGATGTATCTCAGAGCGCCTTTGAAAAGATCTGTTTTTCATTATAGAAACCTTGTTGTCAAATTTATCAGAATTAGCGTGGATGTGGTCTTGCCCTCTCCCTTTCTGTGTTTCCCTTCTTTGCAAACTGTTTCATGTTGCTTTCCTTCTCTCAACCCTCCCTCTCTCCTTCTCCCCCTCGTCCCCTCCGTGTCCCTGCTTTGTTAAAAGTCTTTCTCATGCCATTCTAAGTTGTAAGTCACATTCATTATCAGGGACAACGAGCCAGATCGTAAATAAATAAAACAATTTCATGCTTCCTGGTGCACTTCTGACTTCTGAGTGGGAGTAAGACGATTCTCAACTGTCCTTGTTCATCCGACCAAAGCTGGGATGAAATTAGACTAGATGAGATTGTGTGTCAGTATGTGTGCGCGTGTGTGTGTGTGTGTGTGTGCATGCTGTGGGTACAATTACAAAGAGACCCCTCAAGGAAGCTCCAGACCCATCAAATGATAACTTTAAGCTTTCTAGTGCCAAGATGATCAAACGATAAGTGATCTTGGCTAAGTGTAAAGGGTTTCTAAAGTTAAAGCGTATTTGTACTTCCAAAGATTTCTTATTTTCTTTGAAAGCTCTGACACCTGAACACCTGCTATCATTCACTTCTACATTACTCAGCCATTGTAATTAAAATGAATCTACTAATCCCACATTGTGCATGTAGCTGCAGGAACTTTTCAACACCATGCCATCCTTCCAATTAGTAGTTAAAAAAGATGACGGCATTCAGCTTTAATTTGCAGTTACTTTGTGGTAAAACAGAAGTGGCCCACGTCCCAGGGGTAGCCAGTTAACACAGATTTCAGTCAGTAAAAGTGAAGAGGTAAAAGGAGACCTATGATGCTTTTTCATTTATTTCCTTTCCGTCAGTGTTTTATATAAGTTCTCTTATGCATGTAAGAGATCCTTAAAGTTAAAAAGGTATCCACACCAATAGGCGCTCCTCTCTCCCACAACACTGCTCCTTAATCCCAGGACTTTGGTATGTCACCTGGTCACACATTTGCATAATTTATGCCTCGCAGCTAGTTTGGCACTTAAGAATTACTTGAGCACAGCTGCTCTGCTGTTTCCAAAACAGAGTGGGAATACAGTGCTGCAACACTGGACAGCATAAGAAAACCTATGTATTTTTGGAGCTCTAAAGCTTTGTAAACCTATTCTAGTAGTAACCCTGCAGAAAATCATGAACCTGAAAATGTACATAATATGTCTCCTTTAAAGAAAGCCAGTTGAAAATATTAAATCATAAAATCTTGGTTTTATTTACAGTAGTTGTCTCATTATTATTTTCTTAGAAAATTGGCAAATGAGATGGTCAGACTGCACTGACAAGCTGATTTGTTATTCAAGACTGTTTATTTAGCAAAAAATAAAATCATGTTTGTTGTGATGTTTTTGCTGCTTCCAGCAGACTTGGCTCTGTCCATAAGGGAGGTCAGAGATCAGCATTTAGTTCAAAAAGCACCACTAGAGCTGGCAGTGGCTTCAAGGCAGCATTACTACAGTATGCACTAATTACTATCATGTGTAACTGTCTCTTGGACAGCAGCAAATTTCTTCAGAGCAGTTCTTAAGTTGCAATTTTCATCGAAAAACCCCTGAGGCACAGGCATATTCCCGGATGCAGCAGATCTGCTTCAAATTACTAAACACCACTGAGTCAGAGATCAGATTTTTGTGTCCTTATCACAGTTGAGGCGTCAGGAGATGAAAGGCTGACAAATGTTGACTCCCTGTAGTCTGAGATGAAGTTTGACTATGATTTTTTTTTTCTTTTAAAAGAGGTCAACCCTGTCAGAACTTTCTGGTGTGACTTTCTCATTTTTTTTTATTATTCATACTGTATGTTTTCTCCTTGCCTGTTGTAGCTACGAAAATCAAAAACAACTGCCATGTGAACTCAGGACATTCTCCTTCCACTCATTAGATCCTTTTGCTTTTGCAGAACAGACATTTTGTGTAATTTTGCTTAAGAGAGTCGATGAGGAAAACCAGTGCAGTCATCTAATTTTCATGCTCTACCCCTGCCGTGCTTTACATATTAATCCGTAACAATGCACTAAACATATCTGTCCCATTTGCTACAAATGCTTGAGCAAATAGAATAGCACTTTTGATACACTTTACTTGGAGCTTAGTTGCACTTGATAGTGACTTATTTTGGACTTTAGTTCTATGTGTTTTTGACTGCTATTCTTTACTGCTATTACTCCCCTAAGATCAGGGTGTTCGAGTGCACAATAGAAGATTATGACTTTTAGATTGGTAAAGGGATTTTTGTTGTTTTAGAAGAGTTGGCCTTTCAAAGATAGTTTTGCAAGATTTCATTGCAGATCGAAACACTTCACTTCTCCACTTTTTGCCCATTTAAGTGCACTGTCAGAGGCTGTCACCCAGCGCCTGTTGTACTGTAAAACGACAGATAGATTCTGCTTGTTTTTGTTTTGTTTTCTTTTGAAAAGCCCATTTTCTGGAAGAGGATATGGTATGGTGTGGTGTGTGGACAGGGGAAAGAGGAGCTAGAGCAGTCAGACCTGAATGCATTAAGGCCTAGATGACACATGATAATGGTTTTAGAAACACTACAAACAGATGGACTAATAGCATACATTGTTCCACTGGGCTCTATATGGAGATACAGCTTTTTGCAGATCTTATTTTTACTGCTCGATTTCTAGCCAGCGGGACAACCTTTTACAACTCTTTTTTTTTTTTTTTTTAGCAAGAAAGATCAGCCCCTTTTCTCCCACCCACTCTCTCATCCCATTTTCAGCAGACATTGAATATAATGGCCTCACAAGTAGCTGTTTGAAAGATTAGACCTTTATGTTACAGTACACCTGTTTACTTGCATCAGCAGCAAAGAGAAAGGATGGGCCATAGCGACTGCCATAGCGACTGCCACAGCGCGGGAGCAAAGGGAAGAATGAGAAGCAGTAATGTGAACGCAAATGTGAATGAACGGAGCCGAGGGGGCCGTAACAGACTAAGCATGGACAGGCACAACAATGGGATGTCATAAAACTGAACTTGTATGATTGCTCATCTTCTTTTTTTTCTTTTCCACCACTCCTATGTTGCTAAATGTAAGAGCTATTCCTTTCTAATTCTGGCTATATGTGTGACTTGGTGTTTTTCTTGTATTACCATCGCCTCATTACAAGACCCATTTCTTTTTCTATAATTTATTCATTGGTTTCATTAGTTTGCGATTGTGCCTTTGCCAAGCAAAATTCGGCCTTGATGTAGATGGCTTCTGTCTGTCTTCCTGCAACATTACTTTAAGGTTCATGGAAACCATGATAGTCTTTGAGCGCTTAATCTGTTCCTCATCTTATGTGCATTTCTCTAATTATTTTCTTCAAACCGGTCACCATGTATTTTCAGTTAAGAGACAAGTCCTTTACATCTTTCAGCGCCCCCACCTCACCCATCAGGTCATCAAAAGAAGAACGTGTTCATTACTAACACAAAAGCTGAAGCTCTGTTTCAAGTCGGATGAACACTTTAAAGCCATTGGGACACCCCACCCATACAGATTTCTCTGGTCTTTGTCCTGTGCTTGCACGAAGGAGAGGCCTGTCTCGTTGCTTATGTCTGCCTCTGTCTTTTTACAGGTCATTCGACATGTGTGTTCCTCTGGTTTTTACTCGGGTTGCTACATGTGTGTCTATGTTATGAGACATTCAGGTTGTAATTGCCCCTATACATTTCCTATTGTAATGTCATGTGTCTTTCTGGTTGAGAAAAGGTCTCATGTAGCTGAAGTGGCAGCCCAGTGTGTTCCCTAATGGGAGTGATCTAACAAAGACTGGTTCATTCAATATCTTCTGAAAAGCATTTCATTGAATTCTCTCAGCCCTTCTGCCTGCGTGTCTTTCTCAGTGGATGTGCATTCATGAAACACAACATTTATGCATGGCTTTTCATCACGGGCTGATGATTTTTTTTTTGTATGCCTCGCCAAAGTCCCCTCAGACATTCTCCACTTCTGTCTTCTTCCTC
Organism: Diplodus puntazzo; assembly: GCA_963678695.2. NCBI lineage: Eukaryota > Metazoa > Chordata > Actinopteri > Spariformes > Sparidae > Diplodus > Diplodus puntazzo. Next base: position 10,140,100 of record OZ023173.1, on the reverse strand, counting down.
ACTCTACACCGTGGACCTTACACCATTTGTATTGATTTTCCATTAGAGTATGGTGTCCTTAAGAAAATGCTGAGAGGCAGAATATGTTTTTGCAAACCCGGCTATGTTGAAACTTTTCATTTGTTTGATAACATTTTTTTCATTTATGTTGTCATAGAGTCTCATAAAAAAAATCCCACTTACAAATGTTGAAACCTCATCATGATCACCCTCCGCATGACTGTGGCGAGAGTTTGCATTTGTTGAGCTTTGACCTGCACCAGGCTTTGTAGGACCACCGCTTGCATTTACACATCGAACTGAGGTCAAGACGGGACAAAAAAGATAATCACTTGCAGATGTAGCCAAAGTAAAGGTAGCGATCTATTGCTAGCAACATTAACATTATAGCTAAGCTGGAGCAGCACTTAACGCAAGCTTGGGGGTGGTAAGTATTCCCCGGACTAATGCGGAACATACAGCAAAGACCCTTGAATTTCAAAGGCTCTGTACCTTACCATGATGACTAAACTGACCTGTGTATGTTAAATTGTGGGATACCCCTTTTGATTAATTGATTGTATCTACCCCACAGTCAAACCGGACCCCCCGGAGCGTGTGACGGCAACCCCGATCCGGTTGAACGCTCGGAGACTGGAGGTATCCTGGCACAGTCCTGCCACCTGGCCTGATATCGACAACTTCCCTCTGAAATACTTCCTTCGATACCGGCCACTCATCAGAGAGCAGTGGCAGCATGTGAGTAGCATTTAAGCTCTATTAGCATTTTGTATAGATTTATGCACATATTGCTATTATCTTGATGATTTGCAAGCAGTCAGGATGCTGTTAGACTTAGATTTTGAAAGGTTTTATCTGGTGTGACTGCCAAACAACACGCCTGAGTTTCATTAAATAATTCCAGCAAAGTGAACACATGCACATTAATCACACATTGTTAGAAGTTGCTCAGTGACTGGGAATGAGCTCTTTACTTATGAATAGAATAGCTTGTCCTCACAAAATCTGGCTGACACATGTAATGACTCTGCCATAAGCCAAAAATAAATGGCGTTATAAATGCTCAGAATGTTTTTTTTCCAGATCCATCTCTGTTACCAGAAGCTCTAAGTCAACATTGAAACACACTTGTCGAAGTATGATTCATTATTTGGTATTGGTCAAATCTGAACACATCTCGTTTCGTTTTGTGAACGCGGTGCTGTAAAGAAACAACTGGCCTTCCTCCATACTGACAGATTGTGTTTCGCCTCATTGCAAGAATGTTTCTCAAGAGGAAATTGCACATTTTCTAGAACCAGTGGGGATTGTCTAGCGAATTTGCTGAGCTTATCAAACATTTCTACTATAGTATTGAACCCTACTTTTTATTCTTCTGTATGACCAGTATTACCTAAAGGAAACAAACGTAGGTATATTGTTTTAATTGTTATGAAGAAAAAGACTACAAGCTCTTCGTTCAGAGAGATGTCTCTGAGAACAGTTAGCGGTTATGAGTGAAATGGTCCAACCTGTAGCTGATCATCTGATCCCTGGTCAGCCAGACATAATCGCTCAGCTTCTCCGGCGTATGTTACTGTATCTGACTGTGTCTTGTGGGTTCAGTTCCCTCAGGGCTCCATATAGTAAAAGCATATGTGTCCACTATAGGATTCCTGGGATGAAAGCTCCATCTAACATCGCAGCATTATTATCAGGCACGTCAATGGGTCTGTAGAGGTGTTGTTCCAAGAACTTGGGTTACAGACCCTTACATGGAAATACACTCACACAAATTTATGAATTATAGAGCAATACACACATTCTTTTTCAGTCTTTCCCTTACTCTTTCCATCTTTCAACAAGTGTCTCTATCATTACCTTGCTATTTTTTTTTCATCCTGTTACATCTCTGTGTTCTCCCGTCTTTCATAGGTCCAGCAGTTAACTTTCTTTGGTTTTAACCATTGTCAAGAAGTTAACTCAATATAAAATACTTTGTAGGAAAATATCACCACATGACATTTGGTTCACCAGTCCAAACACAACAGATTGAGAGATGTAAATTAACCTGAGATGAGTAAACCCTTAGGACATCCTTGATTTTAATACTCCTCCTAATTAGACCACTTTCAGACCCTTAACAGCAATGAACTGTGGCTTACTGGTTCTAATTCATCAACAAAAAATTAATTAAGCAATAGAACAATGGGACACAGTAGAACTATATTTAGTTATTGAAACACTGCGCACAAAGCATATAATGGATATTCAGTGTGCATCTACCCACAATCACACATATAAAGGGATACTATTAACAAAACACATTTACACTAAGTCTGCCTCTCTCACTTTGTTTCTACATCTCTATCTCACACACACCCACAAACACACAAAAACACACACCCGCACATCACAGCACTTGGAATGAAGGCAGTTCTAATAACGCCTCAGATCTTTGTGGTATGAATCCATGATTAAACCTGACACACACTCTCAGTTTCCCTTCTCGCCCTCACCACTAATCAATCAATATGTGAACTGGTGCATGGCGTGAGAGGTGGGAAACCTTAAGTCAATATTTGGATTGGCTAAGGACACATAATTTTGAAATTACATAAATACAGTTGATGACAGCTGAGAATTGCAGGGTTTTCCGTTTTTGCAGTGGTCTTTGATGAATGTCTCCATGGCCGTGGTTTTAAGTGTGGTTTTCAGAAGGGGGGCTCCAAACCTATCACCACTGGGCTTGTGAACACTCTATTGTAACACTTTTATTAGGTGTTGTTTAAGAGCTAAAAGAAGTTGTTAGATGAACTTGTATGCGCATAGTTACCCCGATTTTTAGACCAGCTGTCCAGATTAAGCCTTGAGCAGTAATATTCCTGCATTAAGTGGCAACCAGCAGATGAAACTATTACGTCAGTGTATCTATTATTGGACATAAATCAGCCAATTCAAATGGCCTGGTGCTGTGCTTATTTACAGCTTTTCCCCAGTTGGAGAAAAAGCAGAGCCAATTAGAGCTTTCACACATAGCTTTATCTATCCTATCTGCGAGGGGACTGTACACACCAAATAAACATGTATGATCTTGTCCATTCATAACTACAGGCTGCAGACACCCAGTATTTTTGGCTCTTAAGTATATGGACTAACCTGACATGCTTCTCCTACTAGTTCCCACACCTAAACTCTGCCTGCAGCTGCCTGCAACTTCTCAAAGGATGCTTATAGATCCGAGCTGCTACGTATTTAACCACAGATGTGACGTTTAAATGTCCATGTATTAAAAACAGGTAATCAGTACACTCTAGGAAACCTGTGAAGGAACCCAACATAGCATTGACTGCACAGTTTTCATAATGGTGTTACTATCGAAAGAGAAGGTACCTTTACACAACACTGTGTAAAGATCTATTTCTGTTGGTTATGGCAGCTTGTCACAAGTTACTGTCACTAGAGCTGATCATGGCTGCATACACTGTAAATCACATGTTTATTGATAGACTGTAGTAGCACACTGTTATATAAAAAAAGGGCTTTAAACTATCGAGCCGTGACATAAATCATTAAGTTGAGTTTAATGAGGTTGCCAAAATAAGGAACACTGTTAATTGGCCCAGTATATACTCATTAATTATAGCCTTAGAGGTTAAATACTAATTGAAGTGGTTTGCATTGCTTAGTAATTTACGGTTATTGTGGTTAGGCAGCAGAGCTGGGTGAGAATGGCTTTCACATGTGGCATTTTGAAATGTGTTTTGAGTCAGAAATGAAAGGGGTGTTATGATCAAACTGATCTGTGGAGGAAACCATCCATCCTGCTGAGGAATGAAGGGAAGACTAGCCCAGATACTTATAGTGATGGAGATTCAGACAGACGGAGGAAAATGGGGGAAAGTTTAGAAGTAGATGAATGGAGTGCATCAGAGAAGGGGAAAAAAGACTGTAATGGATAGCAGACCAGTAGATACAAGAGAAAGAAGCGGTATATATAAATGAGATGGACCTTTATGGATACATGAGAGCACTGAAATGACAAAGGAGACTGATGAAAGAAAAGCACCTATTGAATTTGAGAAAGATGTCATGTTAAATGAAGCACATAAGCCCTTGGCTACATTATTTGATCATTGAAATTGAGAAAACAATGGATTGTTGGAAATCGCTACATGGAGATGAGCAAGATGATGAAATCCTCAAGTCTAAAATACATTGTTGCATAGATGAAAGAGACGAGAAAAAAAATAGGATGCATACACAAACATACAAATTGTGTTTGAAGGTTGATAAATTGCTTCAGGATGTGCATTGCTGAAATGACTGAAAGGGTGGTAACCTACATGCATTGTCTCATCATGATTTGCTGCTGTCTTATTTCATGTTTGCATCAACACTCCAGAGAGCTGCCAAATTAATGGCAATTGCTCCCAACATAGGCACATCCTGGCCACCATGCCTTTACTGCTTCTGTCTTTAGCCTAGTGTCTAGTCAGGCTCCAATTTGACCAAATCAAGTGAGACAAGCCACACAGCCAAAGCTGTTTTGCACTAAAAGAAGCATTTCACAGCTGGAAATATGGACATTGCATTAAATTGGCCTGTCTCTGCAGTAGGAAGATGCAAATATTTTTGAAACTGGTGCTACGTGCCCAACAACAATTAGAATGTACCGCACAGCACCGCACCAATAAACACTGATAGTTGGGCAGTACTTGGTTTTGGCTCAGAGTGCTTTTTTTACCAGCTGGTAACAAACAGTATCGTATTACAACTAATTATTACACTAGAATATATTACTGAAACATTTTAGGAGAGAAACAGACAATGAACAGGATTGTGGTTCATATTTGATCAGCATTGCCTTGTTTTGTAGTGTGACTGGAGTTTATTCTGGCTCCATTTAAACAATACAGGAGACAATATGGTGACCTCTTCCGGTTCACAAACTTTCTAAATTGCAGGGAATTAGTTCGTTCAAAGTTTGGTCTCTCTGTCTCGATCCAATTATGCTTTGTGTGTCTGTAGATCTGGGCACACAATAATGTGAAAGTACAATCTGTAGTTGATATTGCAGCCTTAAAATCTTTTGCTGGCAAGAGTTGGGGACTTTGGATGCAGACAAAATGGAGAGAATTTAACATTGTTCATTTGCAGTAGTGAAACAAAGCCGGTTAAGAATTGGAAAAGCTCCCATTTTAAAAAGGGTCTAAACTGGTCCTTGAATATCCCTGATCGTCCACTCTATAAGGACGATGATGTCTTTAATTTTGGCTGTGGTTTTAGAGTCTAAAACAGGCTTTAGTCTCGTCATTCAGTTGGGAGGCTTTATGTTTCTTCTTTGCCCTTCACATTATGTCTTTTTCACAATCTGCAATTGAGAGTTTAAAGAGTCTCCAGATGAGAACACATCTGTATGCCTGTACACGTTCAGTGAATTGTTCTCTTTCCCATGCTCTTGTGTTGCATTGTTTTCATGCGACCCTCACGCTTCCTTCACTGAGACGTGAACTCCAACTCTCACTGCAATTAAAGCAATGGTCCGGTAACTCTGATAAGAACAATTTTAGATTGCTCAATATTCTCTTCGTGGTACGAAAAATGCATCTGCTATGCTGTAATTGCCCTTTGGGGATGATGCTGAACTCCAGTCGACTGAAAACACACACGTCTCCGCGCAGACACTCTCATGCACAGAAACACATATACGCTCTTCATATATAAGAATACACACATGCACACTGATGCGCTCACGCACAAACAAATTCCTGTTCTAATTATAAAGATTAATATACATGCAAATGCTACCCAAGCGGTCTAACAAGTATAATCACGAGTGTACAAGTGAAAATAAAGAACACGCACAGTCACAGATTATCAGAGATGTTCAACACGTGCACAGATTGCACACTACAATTTCCGTCTCATCTAATCATCATGTAACTTCATAGCTTCTTATTAGTGAGTCTGCCTGTGCAGGGACATAATTTCAACCTTGATTCAAGAATTTTGTAGTGTCATTTTAAAAGAAAATCTGTAATCCACAACCGGCCTTATGTTTTCATTTTTTACAGATGCCAGCACTGACTCTGACTTGTGGCTTTTGAGGCTATAAATCACTTGAGGAGATGATGTTTTTTTTGCAGTGCATGCACAGACCAACACGGCATATCCACATATGATTGCCCACGAACAACTGTCCATGCACTGTCACACCCACACATACTGTATATGTACTGTACGTACAGGATAAGGCAAAGAAGAATAATTGTTCATGATGCAAGAGACATGAAAGGGGACACAATAAAACGAAGCAGCCGGAGCAGAGAAGGGAACTGACTTGAAATTCTTCCTCCTTTAATCTGTGTCCGCTTGGTCAACACAGCTTAGCCTTCCATTCATTTATTTATCCCACATTTTTTTCTCCTTTGTCCTTCCGTCTGACATGTCGCGTCCTCCATCTCCCATCCATCTCCCTCATTTTCCCCCCACCTCACTTTCTTCGTCACTTTTTCTCCCCTCATCGCATTCCTTACCTCTTTTTTTCATCTTCATCCCTCCTTCATCCCCCTCTCCCCTTGTGGTTTCCTGTCTTCGTCAATACTGCTTCACCTTCCTAATACTCTTCTTTTCGAGCACCGACACGCTGTTTCTCTCTCTCCATCCATGTCATAACTTTGTATGTTTGCCAAAAGTCACTCTCATCCGGCAAGCACTTAGATGAATCAATAGTGAGGAGTGTGTGTGTGTTTGTATGTGTGGGATGGTAGAAAGTAGATTTCCCTAGATACAAAGATATACTGTGATTGTGTGTGTGTTAGTTTCTTTGCATGCTCCTCTTTTTTTGCCTGAATTCGTACATTTTTCTTGTTTTTTTGTGTGTTGCATAGAAGTATGCATACATTTTGTGTGTTTCTGTGTGTAACATTAAGGACAAGGAAGCCAATGAAAAGCAGAGATTGACACTGAGAAAGAGGTTATTCAACTCGATCTGACATTGAATGTCATGAAAGCTAAACAGTGCCTTCGATTCGCTCCTTTTCATCTTTTTTTCCTCTCAGTATCTCCTGCCTCCTTATTTCAGTTTCACCCTTCCGTCCTGCCCGACCAACAGCCACCACTTTTCCCTCTCTCAGCAATCCACAGTTCTACCATCAGCCACCCACCCACTCATTCATCCATTCATCCATCCATCCGTCTCTCTATTCGTGCATTAAGCCAGCTATCTAACCATCCATCCCTCAAGCTATCCATTTGTATCTATGGGTGCACATGATAAATGTTTAGACCTTGTTTGGGGAAAACATCCCATCTAAAGGACACTGCCAGAGACAGACCATTTGTCAAACCCCATCTTTCGAACACACACACACAAGCGCACACTGAGGATGGATTCAGTCGCGTCACACGAGTCGCCATTCTTTAGCTGTCGAGATACATTAAAGTCCAACTTCTTTACATTTACACAGACATACGTAGTGCAAATCTGCTCAGGCTTTAGTTTGGGCTTACAGTCTCAGTTTTTTGTTAATATTTGAAAGAATCTAATTAGGTTAGGTGTTTTTAGTAAACATGTATTTGTTCCAATTCTATTAGCCATCAGTGAAGTAAAAAAAAAAAAAAAAAAAAACCTCACATAAGAAAGGATGAGAGGACTGGGAAATGTTAGAAAATTGGAAAACTAGAAATGCGCTGAGTAGAGTGCATACCTCCACCAAGGTTCAGCAGTCCCCTTAACTCAAACAAGTGTAATCCAATATCAAATAAAACACATTCAACAAATCCACTAGATGGGGCTTTTTATTTGGATCCAAATTGTACTCACTCATAGAAACCAGCCACCTAAATATGCCATATTTTTTATTCAAAATGTTGGAAAAACGCCCATAATGTTGAGGGAAGTGAGATCTGACCCTGTATTTGGAGCTGTATTAAAGTTAATGGGGTCTATTCTGGACTGAGACCCATCCTCCATCCAAGTTTCATGGAAAACTATTGTAGTTTTTGTGTAATCCTTCAACCAACAAACAAAGAAATTGATAGAGGCAAAAACACAACTTCCATGCCAAAGACAGAAAACAAGACAAATAGTAAGGGAATTGCTCTTTCTATTAGTCACTATTATATAAGAAGGTGTCACATATCTAATACTAGTATCACCCAATACAGAAAGAGTTCTCTAAGTGTGTGTGTGTGTATGTTTCCCAGATTGCAGTTGAGATATTTCATTGTTTTATCTTTGTGGTGCTTTCGAGGTCTTACACTGTAAGGGTGAATGAAGATGAATGGGGCCACTGCCCTCTCCTCTGCCTCTATTGATTTCTATATTACCATGTCAGACCGAGGGCCGTCATACACTCATATCTGCTCTGAGATGTCAGGGGACTAACATGCACCTTAGGGATTTCATCTTGGGGATTCATGGCCAATAAGTTGTGATATAAACATTACAGTTTCACCAAGTCACCAAAGCTTGTTAAGATTTTCATGATCGCAGCACAGAAGAGGTTTTAAAGCTGTTCCTGCAAGACTTACAATGTAGCATGTGTTTATTGTGTTCATTGATATCATTTAAGGCTGTATTCTAACAAAAAACAGCAGCTTCCTCGATGGGATAAAAAAAAATAATAAGTTATTCTAAAAAACAGTCTGTGTAGCAAAAGATGTCTATATAGGTGGTATTTAACAAGCATCCAAATGATCTACTTTTAAGGTGTTCTTGACATTTTTTTTTTTTTTTAACTTTTTTGAATAGCTAAAGGCAAAAACTTCTGATGAGCATTGCCAGCTGCTATTGGGCAGCACCACTCTCTACAGAGACCTGCAGTTCAGCTGGCATACAGCAGTTTCACCACTGATGTTCTGATTCAGCTTTATCATGCATCGTTCTTGTGGGCAGCTACAGAGGGACATTTTAAAAATATCCATCTTGTGATTTGAGTGAGATACTGGTAACTTGATTCAAGGCTTTCTGACAATTGATTCAAATAAGGAGGCTCTTTTAGAAAGCGTTGAGCAGAAATGTCTATGGTGAGCCTATTTAGCAGTAGTATGGCTGTTATTCAGTGCTCATTGTGCTTTAGGTAGCTGTTTTCATTGTATTTCATCTTTAGTGTAATTTATGTTTTTTTATCAACTTTCAGAGGTTTGTCATGTGTCTTGTGGTTTTGACTATCTCGTAGAACAGAACACAATTAAACAGCCTATCAGAAGACTTCATAAGTACCACTTCAATAAATAAGTTGGAAAAAGAGAGAAGAATCTCTTTTCAGTTTCGTTAAATACTGACCCTTGGGAATCGAAAAACCCAATGTGTCTGTGTTTGACTAGTTGGGAATGATACTCAAAAATAAACTTATGTACAAATCAGACCTTTAAACAAGTAGTTGCATAAATAATAGATCTAAATAACTACCAGAGTGAGTCTAATCAACTGATTTAAAGAAATTTTAGACATCAAATTTTATACAAAAGTCTCCTAATTTTAAAGTTAGCCAAGTCAAATGCTAGTGCTAAATAATCCAAAAATAAAGCATTGACCAGGTAACGGTTAACTCAGAGTCATGGTTGAGGGTACCTGAAGTCGTCAAGTAGTTGAGGGTTTAACTCCCGGTTCATTCTAATGGTATCTTTGGAAGTGTCCCTGAGCACAGTAGTGTACCTCAAATCTGCCTCCAGTGTTCAAGTCAGTGGTATATGAATGTGTGTGAGTGGGTTAATGAGAGATTTCGTACAGCGCTTTGAAATGTTCTCAGGATAAGGAAGCTGTATAAATGCAGAATTCACAGACAAAGAAGAGAAATTCATCCATCCATAAACGCATTCTCTATACCCAGTCATCCTGTGCAGGGTCACGGTGGGTTGAGGCCTATCCCAACTCATACTTGGCGAGAAGCAGTGTGCAGGCTGGGCTGGTCGCCAAGAAAACTCTGATTTTTTTCCTTTTCTTTTTTCATATTTTTGAATTGTTTTATCATGAACTGTTAGGAGGATTGTCTGAATAAAAGGGCAATCAAAGAGAACAAGGTATATATGCATTCACCTTAAAGCAAGAGCACACATAAAATAAGCTTCATTTCATTTCATATGAAATGTGATTAATTCTGATTCAAATCTCATCTTTCTTGACACTTTCATGTTTGTCATTTTTGTCATGCCGGCATGACAGCATAAGCTGAAGCTAATGTAGAGACACCTCCAGGCACAGCTGTGTTGTTGAAACCAACTCATGCTTTTTAAGGGAGCAAGGTGTAGTTAGGGATTTTCAATTGGTTGGTGGGGGTTTAGCTTCCTTTTACAGTAATTGCTGCTATGGCGATTGGGGCTTCACAGGAGGAAATACTGTCTGAGAAATTACCCCTCGATTTGGTTTCTGTGTGTGTGTGTGTGTGTGTGTGTGTGTGTGTGTGTGTGTGTGTGTGTGTGTGTGTCTGTTCTCAAATGGGAGGAGTGCGCGGCGGAAAAATGGGAGCTGTCAGTCAACCTAATGAGACCAACCTTCTCAGTGCACACACACACACACATACACACACAGAGCGCCATCGGGCCAGTGGAAGTGCCATATAATTGGGTTTCCTTTCCAGGACAACAGACATGCTCACTGGATTAGATCTGACCACCGACGCCAATTCTCTCCATGTCTCCCTCTCTCTGCTTTTCCTTTTTTTTTTCTTTCCCTGTCTCCTTTTTGCATCTCTGTTTTTCTCTTTCCTCAGCCTCTTCATTTTCCCTGACCCTCTGTCTGTCAGTCTACACTAGCTTTATGATTTTCCTCTTTTCTCCCTACTCTTCTGCTTATCTCATCGTCATCGCCACCTCTGACTTACATGTACGGTGCTTTATCCAATAGGTTTTGTGTCTACAGATAATATAAACAATAACACATAAAATTGCAAGAATAACCCTCCTGAGACAGGTCTTAATTACATATTTAATATCATGCTATTATGCCCATTGGATGCCCAGAGTGACCTGTTGTTTATGTCCAAGGGCTCAGTTGGAGTTCCTTTCTTTTCATTGCCACAATGTATATTTGATAAGATGTGATGAAACTTTATTGATCCAAGAGGGAAAGTTATTTGAGGTTTTTGCAACAGTAAACACAAGTACAGGATAGAACAGTGATTAAAGAGGGCACAAGGAAGACCGTTATAGTTGGTATGAGGCAGGAGAGAAGAGGAAAGGAGAGGAAGGAAAGAAAAGAAAAAAAGGATTTGTGAAAAGTAAAGGGTCACTTCTTTTTCACACAGTTCCTTATGCAATCCCTGAGGAATGTTCACATCTCCTCTCTCTGCCCCTCGTATTGTCTGGATTTGTGTAGAGGCTCTCGGTAAAGTGTGTGCATCTGTGTGTGTGTGTGTGTGTGTGTGTGTGTGTGTGTGTGTGTGTGTGTGTGTGTGTGTGTGTGTGTGTGTGTGTGTGTGTGTGTGTGTGTGTGTGTGTGTGTGTGTGTGTGTGTGTGTGTGTGTTTACTGTAGCACTAAGCTCTGTGTGTGAGTGAATTCTCTTCACTCAAGCTTCTCTTCCTCATCCTTCTCACTCTCAGTACTAAACCAGAATATTTGTAATTGACATATTGTCCATCGTGTATATTTTGCATTTGAGTTTCCTTGTTGAAATAAAGTATGAATAACTTGTAGATATACATTGTATATTGTGTGCAGTATACTGATATTTACTTAGCATATAAAGTTCACTGACACAGAGACTCTTACACTCTCTTCCTCACTCTCCGCCTACAGATATAACTCATATAGCTTCCAAATGTCAAAAGCCATCCTGTGGCATTGCTAAGCTAAACGTAGTCACACTAATGGAGCCCCAAAGTGTTGGAGTGCAAAGAAAGCAAAATAAACAATTACAAAGTGAATTAAAGCTGCAAGCAGCGATGAACGGGCCCTCGCAGGCCGCACGCATCGGGTCGAGGCACTGTCGGATTGCGCGCTCACCTGTTACTCATAAAAACACATTTTGAAATGCATGATGTCACTTCAAAGGAAGACATATTAAACTTTAGTCATTATCTTCTCACCCTCATGCCAATGCAGAGTCAGTTCAAGTTAAACTGCAGTTCAGAAAACCTTTCTGGGGCTCTGCAGCAAAACCAGGTTTCAGCATTCTCCTACATAAATTAAGAAGGCCTAGATGGGGACTCAATTTAAAACATAAAAAAAAAAAAACAGCCCGAAAAAAGCATAAAAATGTCTCTATGAAGCTTGCCTGGCGTAATCCAAGTCTCCAAAAGCCCTGAGATCCTGACTAGATTTGAAAAGATGTTATTTAAACCATTTGATAAGCTGAATTCTTCCCTGTAGTCTTGCTGCTCAGCTAAACTAAGCTAAGCTCATCCAACATTCCATCGTCATGAGGTTAGGCAGATAAAAGCTACATGTTCATTTTGAGGTGAATTTTCTTTTAATGTGCTCATGAACAACAGCCGCTACTGTACAGTAGACACATATTTACTTTGAAACTGTTGTTGCTCAAGCTAACAGGTGCTAACTGGCTAAATTTAGTAGCAGAGATTGATATGTCTTGAGGCTGCCAGGTGAATGAGCGGTGACAAAATTGCTGTCATTATAACAAACTAACATCTCCTTCTTTTTGTATTTAGCTTAACGAGGCTGCTAATGCCATCTACCCAGCCGACTAACTAGGAAGGTGTTGTTTTGTTACTCAGCATCAGAGTGAAGAGCCAGTGGTAGCAGTTTTAGCTAGCTTGTGTTGGTAAGTGTAACCTCAAAATAACTATTAGAATAGCCTAGTTAAAAGGAGAGGAGGAGATGTTGTGTCTGTGTGCAAACAGTGTGAACAGTTGGTTGATCAAAATCACTTTGGCAATGTTGTTGCTTTGGCTAAGGGAGCTAGCTGGCTACATATGATAGCAGTTGTTGAAGCTCGGGCCAAGTCAAATATTTATTCAGCAGCTGCAGTTTAAGGCTCCTCTTGAGTCTTAGAATTGCTGCCTCTGTGCTCAATTTTAATTTTTCTTACTGTAAAGTTTCCACACTTTTGTTTCAGGAGGAAGCAACAATGAATTTGCATTTCCACACACATTGAAAAAGGTTTAGAAAATCCAGGTGTGCCGCTTCTCATGTGAATCACTGCGATAGTACCAGGCCGGCATCTTCTGTTCTCTGGTTCATTGTCAAGCATTCACACACACATATGCTGTTTACAATGAACAGACATATGGTGTTTATGCATGAAACTGGGATTTCTCCAGGGTGAAGATGTTTAGCGTTCATTACTTTTAAATTGGAAATGTTTTGGTCAATTCATTTGGGTAGATTATTATTATCTTTACAATATATCTTGGGCCTAGTGACTACACTGTACATTAAGCAAGTTAAATATTTGGGTGTTAGGAGTGGCAGTGTGTGTGTGTGTGTGTGTGTGTGTGTGTGTGTATATGCCTACTTCACTTTGTGTGTGTCTGTGTTCGCGTCAATGTGTGTGCAAATGAGTCACACACATTCAAATGCATGCGCACTACTACACAAGTCTGTTTTTTCTTAATGGCTCTGAACAGCTTAATGTACAATACATCAGCACTACAGATCCATGTGAAACATAAACACACATGCGCGCACACACACACACACACACACACACACACATACACACACACACACACACACACTCACACACACACACACACTCAGCAGCAAGTAAATATACTTCACCACCACAGCCACAACACACAGGCTTGGTCTTGCAGTGTAAATGATCTGTGTTTTTTGGCAGCCTCTCCAAAATGCATCTCACCCTTCCATCTATCCATCTCCCCCTCTTCTCTCCCTCCCCCTCCTACTCCTCCTCCTCCAGTACGTGATATTAGGTGCTGCTCTCACTGCTCCCTGTTTAGCCACTTGGCAACACAGCATCACATCCATCTCTTTGGAAATGTTTATCTGCAAGCTGTTTACTCCATATACTCTTCCACATACATCCACATACATGTGCCCACACACACAAGCACCAGCTCCAGTCAAGCCTTGCAAAGACAAACAGCAATGCATGTACTAACATGAGCATAAACATGTGCATACAAAGAATCACAAAGGAACATTTAGGAATGCTTATTTTCCGAAAATGGTGTGTTTTCTCTTTCAGTCATTTTACATTCAAGCGCACACACTCAGAAAATAAAGGCAAATGCTCGGATCTATTTGAACACATGGAATCAAACAGACGCACGCGTTTGGGTAAACCTCCACAAGCTTTCACACAATAGACATTAGTATGCAAACACACACATAATGGCACACACGTCCACATTGCAGTGAGTGAGGAATGCTGATAGAAGCAATGGTTGGATACGCTGGTTGGACTACATGTAAACAGTGGAAGGTTTAGCCTCAAAAGGTTGCACACATGCCTGGTAAAACACACACTATATAATACTGAAGTATATCCACACGGCACTCAACAGGAACATGTAACATGCACACATGCTCGGATGACATTGTTATTGCATTCCGCTAATGAAATTAAGCCTGTAAACGCAGTGCTCGGTTAGGCAGATAAAGCCCGAACTTCCTTCCAAACAGAGGGGGAGAGGGGCCAAGAGACAAAGAATTAGTGCAGACAGAGAGAGGCTGCGAAGATTGAGGCTGAGTTGAAAACCAAAGGGTCGGCTTTATGGAGAGGGTGAACGATGAGAGAGAGATTACAGTAGGATAGAGAAAGCAGCATGGGCGCTGGGGATGTATTATGAGTGGGTTATTAGTCAGATCGACTACAGATTTGCCCAGCCTGAAGACACTTCCTAGAAGGGAAAAGTCTAATGTTGCTTACAACTGGTGGTTGGCAAATTTATATGGTGGTTTGAGGGATTTTTGATCCAATCGCAGATTTGTATTAGTAGCCCTTGTTATATCAAGACTACCTGAAGGACAATTCTGTTTTATTGGAGCTTAGGTCTAATTTTCGTCCTTTTGGCTCTCATTTCTTTCAGTAAAACATTATTTTTTAAAGAAATCAAATGCAAATACAAAAAAAAATTCCCTTGTTTCAACCATTCCTTATTTTAACTTTGACCTATAGTCACAGGAATAACTGTGAGTAGTTTGCCTGTGCAATGAGGGATCAAGGAGGACATTATATGTGCTCTCACTTACAGTTTTGCTTACACATGAAGCAGTTGAAGTAATCTGACTAAACTATAAGTAAATGGCACTTTTTAATTAAGTCATCTTGGCTAACAGCACTCTGTGTTTGCGTGTCCACAGTATAACAATGCAGGTTGCATTTGTGGGCATAATTATATGTAAAGACTCACAATGAATAAAATGTAATTGTACAGTTTAACATAAATGTCATTGTTTACAATGTTCGTCTAGAACAGCAAATGTCAGAATTCATGCATGACTGGGTTATAAGCAGTTACTGGTATTCAATACAAGAAAAAAAAAGCATTATTGTAAAGCATTCAAAAGAGATTATTCAAGATGACCACAATCATTCCCCAATTTAGGTCGAGATTTTGACAAGATTTTTAAAGATACATTATTTATAGTTCAGCTTACACAAAAAAGAAACTACTTGTTAACTAAGTGCAGTGAATGAATTTAGATAACCTTCAGCTCACCTAAGTATGTGAGTGCGCGTGTGTCTGTAGGCTGCAGAAGGTAACAGGCATGTCACTAAATCATTTAATCCAACTTCAGGAGTAGAAAAGGCAGCACCGTCCTTCTCCCTATTCCCTCTACTCTGTCAAGCACAGGCCAAAGGCAGACAAACACACACTCACCCACATGCACACACGCACACACACAACACTAACTGTAAATTACAGAGAGGCAGCAAATCATTCTCTCATGCACTCCCCGGTGACTCAAACATTTAGTTCATTCTCTGTTGCGCTCTACAAATGAAAGTGTGCACAAAAGGCTTTCAAATGTTGGCATGCATTAGATTGTGTTATGAAATTACGTGGCAATGATGCCAAAGCTTTCTGGTATAATCATCAATTATGCCTGGTATTTTGCATGAGTGTCGGTATGTGTGGAGTGTAAAGGCTGCAGGGACATCAAGGTTCAATCAATTCAACAGTGAAATGCAAAACACCGCAAGGATAAAGCAACAGACTTAACCTATGCACAGAATGATGATGAAAAGTGTGTTGTAAATATATGAGTGCTGAATAAAAACTGCTCTCTGTATTGCGGAGCTGAATCTACCCACCATAAAACATTAAAAACTCAAGCTTTGATTTCTGCACTGAACCTGTAATTTATAGTTAGAGCTATGTGGGTAGAAGAGTAGAACTTTCAGACTGAAAGTTAACTGCCTTTTTTTAGCTGAGAAATGTCATAATTCATCTTGTGAGAAAGTTTCAAGGCCACAGAACACATTCAGAAATCTGTGTATAGCTTAAAATATACATGTTTATTTTGTAACACTTCATAATATATAAACTTACATTTGTTGAAGATGGTTATTATAAAGTGTAACCGGTTCTTTTGTTAACTACTTTACCAATAGATGACACTCTGCTCTCTTGTGTTGGCTGTTCAGGTGGAGCTATCTGACAGCACCTCCCACACCATCACCGATGCCTATGCTGGAAAGGAGTACATCATCCAGGTAACATCTTCAATCCTGCCATGTCTATCTAACAGATCATATAAGCCTCAAATACATCCACATCTATCAATACATATTGATACTACACTGCTTTATTAAAGTTATTAGATGGATATCTGTCTTTACGATGAAAACCTCTAATAAATTCTAAAAGAAGGAACGGAGAATGTTCTTATATACTGTACAAACTAATTTCTGCTGTCCTTTTGTTCAACAGGTGGCTGCTAAGGACACAGAGATTGGAACATGGAGCGACTGGAGTGTTGCCGTCCATGCTACACCCTGGATTGAAGATCCTCTGCCGATCACTTCCACAACTGAAGTGGACTTTGCTACCGGTGAGTTATAGCCTGTCCCATTTAGTCTGACATGTACATTTTTTCAGATTTGGTCATTTAATTTCAAAACCTCTGTCCAGTCCAAACAGTGAATACTGAAAGATGTTTTCCGTGTATTGCGAATATTGGGATTGAAGTTTTCCAATGCGTATAGTACAACCACTTACTACATAAACAGTCCGACACACCAAATGGATAAAGCAGATTTCAGTGTATGAATGATAATATTCTCTGCTCGACTACATGACTCTAAAGGCCCCCACACACCGCCCAGACGTCCAACTGCCTTATCCGACCACTCCGTTGCCTCTTGTCTGACCCGTTCGGCACAAAAGTTGCATTGAACACACCGCTTCCACGTGCTGCCTACTCCACAGTAGCGTGTACGTTCTGCGCTTGCGTGAGATGCAATAAGTGGGTGGCGCTTGTGTTGTAAGTTGTAAACGAGAGGCTAATGCACACAACTCTCTTTACTTTTGATCAAAGCGAAACTTAACTATTTCAGATAAAAACAGCTGCATACTAAACATGTAGCGAGGCATTACCAAACGAACACAGATTAAGAACACAGCTAGTCTCGTGCCAGTACTACAAAACATGAAAACGGGGAATGACGGAACGAAGTGCATAGAAAAACAAAGCGCACACAATATTCCGCCCCTCCCACACACCGCACTAATTCGCTAGCACACCGCCAATCAGAACGGCCATTCAACTGGCACACAACCAATCAGAGTATCCAATGGCTCAGACGTCCGACGGCCCACCTCCTCAGACTTTGCATGCATATTTGTTCCCAACCGCGTCCGAGTCTCCCCAAACGCTTCAGACGTCCAACAGTTGGGCCAGTGTGTTCCTGCCTTAAAAGGCGTAGTCAGTACCCATGATTTGCCTCTGTCAGGCTTTACCGAAGTACAACAGTGCTTTGAGCTACAAGCTAACATGCTGACAAGGGTAAGTATGCTGATGTCAAGCATGTACAATATTCAGTGTCATTAGTTTTGTGGGTATTTGGTCATAACCCACAGTATTGACAAATGATTATGCAATGATGATTGTCGCTAAAAGGAACGTCAGAGGATCATCAAATTGACTAAAAGTCATCCTGTGGGGAGCATGAATGTGAAACGAAATTCCATTAAAATGTATCTAATAGGCTTTTCGTTTTTTTTACACAAAACAAAGGTCAACCTCATGATTGGTGCTAGAGATCAAGTCAGCACCAGATTATTAGGATATATGCATACCCATCCAGTAGTTGTTGGTATAATTCAGTCAGGACCAAATTAATGTACAGACTGAGGAACCACCTCAGAGTCACACTTCTTAATGTGGCTGAAAGGTTTAAGTTAGTGGAGTCAAATAAAAATAGGAAAGAGGCTAAATGCAAATATGTATCTGTCATTTGTTTAATGTATTGAGATGGTTTGTCATGAATAGTTAATGATGCAAGTAGACCAGTTCAGAGGGAGAAAAATACAAGTAAGAGTGATGAAGTGCTAACACTGAAATAATACAATAGGTTTTTCTATAATGCTTTTCACTGTTTGATATAATCAGTCTTCTAGTCACCATCGGCTACAGAATCATTGGGATGATAATATAGTATTCCTGAAATGTTTTTAACATAGCCCACGGCTGTCACACAGTAAATTTCCTGAATCAGTTAGGTATGAAATTAAGTCCAGTTAATAACTTTCTTTATCATTAAATTGAGTACACTGTAAGCGCTTGATGGCCTTGAACTTTTATCGCAGCTTAAGCTGTAAGATCCAGCAGCCTCCAGACAAATCCACACACATCAACCTGAGCCCGAACACCGCCTGGGGGGAAACTGCCTTCCCTTTAAAAAATGCTCACGTCTCTCCCACAGCCTCAAACTGGCGAGCTTACAGTACAGCAACTTGACACTTTCTAGTTTTCTTTATGCATGAGAAGTGATGATTTAACATGAAAGTATTTGTAGATTGTTGCATTTACACACACACCCACGCGCGTGCATAGTCGCATAAACACAAGGACAGAAACTATCCCTGGGAATTATCTAGTCGACAACCCTTCAGCATGTGGCAGAGATCAAGGATGGCTCGCTTGTCAAATCGAAATCTCTCAACGCACTGCTGATCCCTCAACAATAAGACATCCATTCCAGCTCTGAACACTCTTGTGTGCACGGCTCTCCAACTAGGTTGGAACAGCAAAGCACAAATGGCAGGACACATTTTGAATGGATGAACACTTAATGTGACTGGACAGGTTGGAACATTTTTAGCCAATTGACACTTTCTAATGCAATCCTTTGGTGGTCGTGCAAATACAACGGGCATGTAACAACAGCATCACTAGCTGCACATCAGGCTGGTGAATACTCTATTGTAATATTCAAACACTTGACTGCAAAATACTATATAAAGTTATTTTGTGTGTGGTCACAGGCTGCAAGCTAGTGGGTCAAAGGTTGAGGTTTGCTCTTTGTTCTTCAGAACCTGTTGCCACGCCCTGCAGATACATATACAGATGTCAGAGTATACTGACCAAAACCTTAAGTACCTTTATCCACCAGATACTCGCAAAACTTAGACTGCTCTTTAAATTTTGCATGTATGGAAATAAAACAGGATTATTAAAACAAAATCTTAAAACAGTATCAACGGACTTGATACCTCTCTTGTATTATAAATATATCTAGCAAAGGAAAAAGCAGGTACATTTTGAAATAGTCCGAAGATAAATTTGTGGTTAAATATCAACCTGCATTATTCTAGTATTTAGACATCATTGTCAAACATTCAAAGGTGTCAAACACCCATCAAAAGATATCAATTCTACTAGAGGAGAAGCTCACAGCCCAAATCTAACCACCAACATTAACTATAACACTACATAACATCAAGACACAAGAGAGTCCACAGTGTTTTTTGCTTTCAGACTCAAAGTGAATCTGCTCCACTAAAGGTTTACATTTTGTTGCTTCAGTTGCTCATCAGTATTGCATTATGAAATATCCCAATGTGAAACTGACTCCAGCAGATTGAGCCAGTGTGCTTGTAGCCCAGAGCAGTAAGTTTTGGTGCCCAGGCATCCAAAAGGACTCGACTCATTTAAGTTAATTAAACAATGAAATAGTCCTAACAGAACATTAAAAAAAAAATCATACCTCCCAACAGTCTGTCTATATCCTTATATAAATATATCTCCTTTCAAAAATATCTCTTCTGTCCAACTGGGAAGTACAATTATTTGCTTTCTTGACACATGTTTAATCTGATTAATCTAATGTGGTTTTGAAGTACATTATGTGCCGGTCTATTTCTTGGATGGGAGAAGTTAGTTCTTGTGTGCCCAGCAGCCTAGCAGTGATGGCAAGACTCCAGGAAGTAATTTGCACCTGGCAAACAAATAGTTCTGCTGATAACGCCTGCACACTTCTGGTTTTTACACTTCAGATTGTGAAGGCATCAGAAGGAACAAGATTTAACATGTTAATTAGTGAGCTTTAGAGGTGATGGGAGGCAGCTTGTGTTACTTTTGGACAGAGCCAGCCTTGCTGTTTCCAGTTCTTGTGCTAAGCTAAGCTAACAAGCTGCTGGCTGGAGCTTTTTATTGAACATACTCATATGAGAGTGGTATCTATCGTCTCATCCAACACTTGACAAGAAAGCAAACAAGTTTATATAGCAAAATGTCCAATTATTCTCTTGATACTCCGCATGAGAAAGTGCCGTGCTCATACCAATACAGGCTTTCTGAATTAGACTTCTGGACATTTTTATTTACCTGGATTTTGCCACATACAGGCTGGCCTCTGATTGGTAGAGGTGTCTGGTTTGTACTCTGCCTGATCAGGTAAAATAAGAACTACTCTCACCTCGTCTATATCGTTTTGTGACAATGTGTATTTATTGTATTTTTCTAATACCAGATGTTTATCAGTGTAAAATGTGATTTTAGATACAAGCAGTTTTTGATAAGCAATTCATTTTATGTCAAGTAGGTTAATTTAAGAAAAGGAAGGGATGAACTATCCCAAAACTGTGATCTACTGACAATATGAACCCAATCTGAAATCTCTCTAAAACAGTTTGTTCCCGTTTACCTGCCTTTCTCTCGATCTCTGCCCACCCAGTTACATTTCTCAGCAGTTTTACAGTACAACAGTGACTCCTGTTGGTCATAAGTAGCATTGGCCACTCATCACCACTTAGTCATCACTGAATGAGCTCTCATAGAAAACACATGCTAAACAGGGTACACAGGACATGCATCCTGCCCTAACACGCCATCACACAAAAACTCATAAAAACAGTGACACGTACACACACACACACACACACGTTATACCCCCCTCTGACAGCATGCAGCGTATAAACACAAACACGCAGACACACACAAAAACTGAGGAGGTACACAGTGTATTATTCGTGTTCTCAGAGAAAGAACGAGGTTATTGGGATTCTCCTCATGCCTCTTCTCGATCCAGCTGCGGCTTCTCTGCTTCCCTTCCCTCTCCCATGTCCTGCTCTGTTTCCCTCACCTTCTCTCTTTTGCCTCAAGATCTCTCATTCTCCGTTTCAGCCTTTTTCTTTTCTTATTTCCTCTCACTTCTCTCTCTATTGATCACTCATCCTCTGTCTTACAATTTATCTGCCCCTCAGCCACCTTCTTAAAGAAGCTAAAACGTCATAGACTCTGTCCTAAATTAAAAATAACAGCCAAAAATGGCAGCACTGCTATTGTTTGGTCTGTATGGCAATGACAGTGAAGGTGAAGAACAGCATTAATACCGGAATATCATGAAGGGTCAGGGTTAGGGTTAGACTACTTAGACAACCATAGATTTAACTCTTGGAGGAGCTTACATTGATGTTAGCCTATTGGAAAAGTTGTCATTAATGTTAGTCAGTTGGAGAGGGTAGCATTGATGTTAGCATGTTGGAGAAGCTATCATTGATGTTAGCATGTTGGAGAAGCTCACACAGACATTACCCTATTGGAGAAGCTAACTTTGATGTACACCTGTTGGAGAAGCTTGCACCAGCGTTAGCCTGTTATAGAAGCTAACATTTATTTAAGCCTGTCTGAGAACATTGTTAGCCCGCTTTAAATGTCCCCGACAGTATATTTGTTTTTCTATGTCCTCTCTTCCACAGACACAATTAACATCTCCGACTCACAGAAACCATAATTGAACACCCATCAATCTCCTCAATTATAGCAAGCTAGTTAGCCAAGGTCAGGTGAAGTGAGACAACCGTTGTCATGGATAAAGGCAATCTCTTGTATATTCTAAATGTAGATACAGACATGAGAGGCGACTGTTGATTAGGGAATCAACTTAAAGTTTCTAGTTAGGACAAGGTACAGGATCTGAGATAGTGTAGGACCTAGCCATGAGTTATTGCTTTTGGAAAATAAAGCCTTGAGCTTAAGAAAGGACAAGCAGTTTGGAACATTTTACTGAAATGAGGCCTCTGGTCTTTAGAATTAAGGCAATTGAGAGCTGACAATTAAAGGGTACTTCCATCAGCTTGATTTTAGGTATTACTTCCATGACCACAGTCACATGCTTTTACTTGGAAGTTCAAGAGGAGAGGAGCAGATGTGTCAAGGGTGTACGTAGCCATGAAGTCATCTGTTCAAAGTCAAATAAAAAGACATGACATTTTGTGTTTTAAACAGCAATGGATTGCGATGATGTATCAAAGTGCTTAACTAACGTAAAAAGTCACATCTCATATTTTTACATAGCAGGAAGTTGTTGGAAACATACTTATATTTATGTTTCAGAAGTATTTATTGAGTTGGCATTCACCAAGATGAGGCAGAGTCACATCAGCAGGGAAACGAGGTAAATATTAGATTTCCTGTCTGCAAACAAACCAATGAAAAGCAACAATTTCAGCCAGGGTCATCTCTTTTTCAGCTGAGCAGCTTGTTAACATCTCCACACTGACCAATATTTCCTGGCTGCTGAGCCGAATAGGAAATGAACGGACTTCCTGTGACTTATTGATTGTGTAGCTCACAGTCCAAACCCACAGTTACACTTTCTCTAACTTCCTCTCTGCCTTTCTTCCGTCTTGCCTGTGCCATTATGTCCTTGTCCTCTTTGGTTGTTTCTTTTTCTCTGTTCATCTAGTAGCAAAAGCTGATAAAGTGAAATAGTAGCTAGCTGCAAGTGTGCGTTCTGTGTCCTGGCACCAACAGCATCATTTCACATCAAAAGAATAGCATGGTGACAGACGGATGACATTTAGACATCCCATCCTCAGTGATCAGTCCATCGCTTAGCGACCACATTCCAGGAAGTAAAAAGCAGAGCAGTTGAGTCTTTAAAAGGCCACAGCCATCCTTCGTGTTGCAACCATCTCAGATATAAGTTTCTGCCTCGCCCACTCAGTGAGACAGAAACTGGACACTGTCTAGCACCAAACAGACAGCACCAGATATCACTTCTTATATCGTTCATGTCCACTCCTATTTATAAATGCTGTTTCAAGGCATATCGCAGAACTAGAGTGTGTGTTTATATGCATGCAAGTGCTTAATAAGCAGAAACCCCCGCAGGAGGTGCTGAGGTGCCTTAAGGTCTTCTTCTCCTGCATGCTCCAATTCATAGGAAAAACCTACTTTTGATGTCCTTAAGGAGACATATAGTATTGACATGTGAGATGTTCGGGGTTCTAATAGTAGGTTCTAATTCAGTTTCTCTATAGACAGTGTTAGGTGACTGACATGAGCACTTTCAAGGCTTGCATGGGTATATAAATTGCCCAGTGGAATCATAAGTGGAATAAATGTGATAAAGTGCCCTCTTGGTAGGCCTTCCAGTAGACAAAATGCAATAAAGATCCTTCCCTCGTTGTTCACTTTCCCAGGAGCCTCCTGTGTTTCTTTGCCAAGGATATCACTAAGAGAAAACTTTGAAATGTTAATGTTTTTCATCTGGGGGAAAAGCATGAGGTACAGTTGAGGCCAAAATTATAAGCCCCCCAGGAATTATGGAACATTTTCCTAAAATTCTTGTCAATGTTTTCAGCATTGATAAAACTTGATATGATCAAACATTCACCAGTGCTGTTTAGTAGCTTTTGGTACATTTTGGAATATAAAATATGTTTTTAGGCTTGCTTTATATCAAATATAGTGAAAAATGGGGTGGTCAAAAATATTAGCCCCCATGATGGTGTGGTCAATAATACTACCCCCATGTGAATGTATGCTTTCAAAACACACCTAATTAACCAATCAGCATTCAAACCACACCTGTACAGTGAACTGGCTTCCTAACAACACCTGAGCATTCAATCAGAATAAGAGGACTCCAAGGAACAGGGCACTTGAACACATTATTGAGAGGGACTACTCTTACTCACCATGCCAAAGTCAAAGGAAATCAGTCTTGAACTCAGAAAGAAGATAGCGGAGGCTCATGATGAGGGGGAAGGCTATATTGCCATTTCCAAGCGTTTCACAATGTCGAGAACCGCTGTACTTTGCATCATTGCCAAATACAAGGAGACAATCTGTAAGAAACAAACCTGGGTGTAGTCATAAGTGCAAGATTTCAAGAACTCTGGAGAGGAAAATAGTCAGAGATGTCAGCAAGAAGCCCCGGACATCTGCCAAGATGACTGTTGCTGATCTGGAGTTGATGTTTCAAGGAACACAGTTGTGAGGGCTCTTCATGGTGGTGGCCTTCAGGGCCATCGTCCCAGAAGATCCCTTTTACTCAAAGAGCAGCATATCATAGCCAGACTGAGGTTTGCCCATGAACATTCGAAAGGTAAAGATGAGTTTTGGAAGTCTGTGCTTTGGTCTTATGAGACTAAACTGGAACTATTTGGGCACATGGATGTTGCTTATGATTGGCGAAGAAAGGGAGAGGCCTTCAACCCCAAAAACACAGTTCCCACAGTTAAACATGGTGGTGGGAGCATCATGCTATGGAGCTGTTTTGCAGCCTCAGGCACAGGGAGCCTTGCTCAGATGCATGGCATCATGAAAAGAGAAAATTATGTTGAAATTTTGAGGGATAATAAACAGAAATCTGCTCATAGTCTAGCCTTAGGTTGTCGCTGGGTCTTCCAACAAGGCAATGACCCAAAGCATACATCGAAATCTGTCCAACTGTACCTGAAGGATACCAAAACCAAGGTCCTGGAGTGGCCCGCACAGAGCCCAGACCTCAATCCTATTGAGAATCTGTGGCGGATGCTCAAAGTGAATGTCCATGCTCGGAAACCACACAATTTGGACCAGCTGGAACAATTTGCAATGAAAAAATGGGCCAAAATCCCTCAGGAGACCTGTGTCAACCTAGTAAAGAACTACTACTAATGTTGTTGTCAGTTGTTGCTCAGAAACGGTACACTATTGACTATTAATGGCCAGGGGGCTAATAATTTTGGACATCTCATTTTTGCCCTTTCTTGTTTCAACTCAGTGTATCAATAAAATATCCTAATCAAACTTAGTGGACATTTTGTCTTTGTTATTTTGGAAACAAATACACTATAAACACTTGTTGTTAATGGTCATTTCCATGGAGAAATCAAGAGTTTTGTAATAATTTTGGCCTCAACTGTATCTACATTAACTGAGAATGCTGTCAACAAGCACATCTTCAAAATAGTTCCTGATGAACCTGCACAAATGACCACTGATGCTTTCATCATTTTCTTGCAGCCATCTTTTACACAGTATAAACAGACAGGGTCATTAGAGTTTGAGTCGGTCTGAAGATGTAAACGTATTAACTTCTCTTCTCTGCTTTCTTTACCCATTCTCCTTGTTTTTCTCCTTATTTTTCAGATTTGCCCTTCACCTCGATGCCTGCCCCCTCTGCTTCTTCTCCCCCGTCACCTCTTTTTCTTCCCTCCTGCCGTTGTTTATCAGACCTCGCCCCTCCTCACATCATTGTCTCGTCTCGCCGTCTTTACCTGTCCCCAACTAGCTTGTTACATCAAGGCACACCCCATAACTGTCTCTCCTCGTCACCATCACATTATTTCTGCATAATTTTTATTTTCTCTGCCACTCCAAAGCACAAATGTTTGGCTGCAGGCAGGAAGTATTGCACTGAGCTGCTGATCATGTTAAATGTGTCCTAGTTCTCTCTCGCGCTCTCTCTCTCTGGCTATTTCACACCTGGCTGCCTCCTTCTAATATCTCCCCACTCCCAACACAGAACCACACTGCAGTCATTAATTGGAAGGAGAGGGAAATCATATTCTCTCTCCAGTTAAAAAAAAAAAAAAAAGTGCTGCGGGTTCACGACTGAGCTGCAAATGGCGCGCATGAGTTGATATCTGCCGTGCTGCCTGCAGCTGTAGCAATAGCCCAGTTTTATACAACTGTAAACTGTGATATTTTTATTTGTCAAGCAATTTAAATTGAAACAGAAGTACTTAAAACAGCTCATGCACGCAGTGATATCCAGCATATTGTGTGCTGTAAGCTTTGTATTTGCAGCCCCATACCCTTGAACGGAATCATATGGACAGTATCACATATTGACCAATCACATCCATGCATCTCTAATTGACAGGAAAGAGTGTCACAGCAAATTTGAATCTTGTTCAAGCAAGCTACCCTTTTTCTTTATTTTTTTGTTTGTTGATTTAAAACATGAGACATGAATCTTTTTCTTTCAAGTCACAAGTTATCTTAGTGGTCCCTGAAGTAAAGTCTCACTGTAGTCAAATCAACATGGCGGCGTCTGACCCTCCTCACTCTCGCCGAATCCAAAAAATGGGCAAAGAGGTGGAGCGTGGGTGGAACCGAGGCAGGCTGAATGAAGCCTGACTGCCAACAGATGGCTGGACAGCTGTAAACATGTTTATTTCTACTGTAGAGTTGGGCGTTTTGATACGGGGTCTCATTGGGATCGACTCTCTTCTGGAGCCAGCCTCATGTGGCCTTTCAAGGAACTGCAGGTTTTTTTTGCACTCCTGTGTTGGCTTCATTTTTCAGCCCCGGAGTCAAAAACCTAAAAAAAAAAAAGTCTGGATTCCTCAGTTTTGTGACTTAAATAGGACTTGAGTTGTTCTACCTATGTGCTGTAAAATCTAAATGTACCGCACATTATGGGTGTGTAAATGAGTACATTTTCACAGTGTGTATTAGACTGTCTCATATCAGCTCTATATTAAGTGCCCCAATGCATATTCCACTTTTTTTTATTTTATATGTGCAACTCCTGCTCCATTAACCGCCTCCCTTACCGCTGGGTTTTTACCTCCCGTGCCCTTTCTCATATTTCTGTCTCCATATTTTATCTGTCTTTTTTGCTCTATCTCAGTACTTCTCTCTCCGTCCCCCCCGCGGGCTTCAGCATGAATGAGATTTCTTTTGTCCAGTTCACTTCATAACTGCCTTGACAAGTCCCATATTGATTGCACTTGCTGATTAGAATTGATTTTACTCTGCACTGTATTTTTCTCCCCTCCCCCGTCTGGCCCTTCCCAGTATGATGAGCATTTTTCAGTGTCCATTCATCAGGAATGACAATTTTGGTTGTTTTTGCTTTGGGGAACAATACGTTTTTTAATGCTACATCACCAAAGTAAATAATTGACTGAAAGAAAAAAATGAAGGTATGATTTAGAGAAGCTGGTTAAAAATGTGCCCTGTAAGGTTTATTGTGTTTTCTCCTGATTGTTTTTACAGAGACTAAGACTTCTCCCATACCGTCCTCCAACGCACCACAGAAGGCTGAACCCCCAGTGGGCAGAGCTGCCAGGCTCCTCACATTTTTCTCCCCTCTGCTGTTAGGAATGCTGCTGCTGTTCATGTGGTGAGAAAAAAAAACACACACACATTTTGTAATGAGTCTACAACCCCTCATCTTTCAATTGATTACAAACTCATCCATTCAGTCAGTTTCATATTGGCAAGTCGATGCATGTCTATTGATGTCAGGAGCATGTTTAATAGAACAGGAGCAACAATGATTGGGCGAGGTAGTTTTATGACCCTGCAGGGGGTCTTTCTTCATACTTTTCTGCAGAACCCCTGGAGGACTTGAGGTAAAATCCAATCCAAAGCTGTCCCGTTTCATTACTTTTACCGTCTTACGCTACAAATCATGGTGTAATAGCATGTGTTCTGTCAAAGATGTAGATGTTGAATAGTGAATGCTGAAAAGCCGGATATAATGGATTACAACAAATGTGACTGCAAAGCAGTGCACACAGGAAATGTTTTTTGCAGCCTAGTTGATCGTAAGACAAACAGCCCCCCTATAATAACACTTTAACCAAACGACATTAAGCATGGCTGCATTAGTAACAAAGCGTCCGCCGCTCATTGCGATCGCTGGAGGATGAATCGATCCATCTTCAGATAGATGAACATGGTAGAGACACATCGATGCCAATTTACCTACCATACCTGCTGCTAAGAGGTAGTAATATAAGCCAATTTGAATAATAATATATAAATGCTAACACACAGCAGGCTTTCTGCGGGGTCTTAAAGTCTCAAAATCTCAATGTTAGGTCTTAAAAAGTCTTGAATACATCCATATTTTGCATATAGGTCTTAAATTACATTAAGTTAGGTCTTAAATATGTACGTTCATTTAATGCTTCCATCGTCGGCTTTTCTTTCCCCTTTGTTTTGTTTCGGGGAAATGTGTTGGTGAGAATCACAGTCAGCTCCGTGTGTTGTACTTCTTTCTGAAGTATCAAGGAACGTAAGTGGCATTTTGCCAACAGCCCGGTCGGAGTTAATCGGCGTAACTTCGCCGGTTCCGGAAAGACTTTGATTGCAGAATCTGCTACAACTATGGGAAAGTTTAAAATTAACAAGTGTTGGCTTTAAAGCCGTACCTAATAATGAATTTGAAGCGCAGTGTACGCTCTGCAAGAGGACCCTCAACTTGGGCACACTTGGTGTGATAGCGCTGGTGTCACACACAACATCTGAAAAACACCAGTTAGCTTCTAAAAGTCTCCAGCGAAGTCACGCTATCACACACTTTTGTACGCCTTTTTCACCAGTTCCCATTCCAAGTTCATCCAGTCCTGCTCGACCCAAACTCTGCGCCGCTCTCGCAGCCAAGCTACATTTAAACCATCTTCGGCTCAACTCCGACATTGAAAGCGAATGTGTTTTGGATTTTGAACACTGTGTGTGTGTGTGTGTGTGTGTGTGTGTGTGTGTGTGTGTGTGTGTGTGTGTGTGTGTGTGTGTGTGTGTGTGTGTGTGTGTGTCTCACACACTAGGGTTATTATAGTTGACTAAATTGAATTAAATTCCTGTATAAAAACTAAACTAAAACTACTTAATCACTTGCTAAACTAATTAAAACTGAGTTAAAATAAAAACTAATGAAAATTTTAAAAATATAATAACTCCGACACACTCACTCCATTCGTCATTGTTTGAGTTGTTCTGTGAATGGCAATGCATTTGGTTATTGTTTTAAGTAATTCTGATCCGTGCTCCTGTCTCTTTCTGCAGATGTAAATGTCTTATTCCTGAAGGCAGTGCGAGGAAGATGAGGAGGAGGAGGAGGAGCAGGCTGGTCTTTTTTCTATTTTGCACATGTTTCAAGGATACAGTGCATTGATCATTTCTGTCCATCACACAGTTACTCACCGAGATTACTTAGACATGAAATCAGACGATGACAATGCGATTTAGCATTTTTGGATTAATGGTGACAAAGAAATTCTGCAGAGGAACTTTTGAAGTGGCATCCTCGTCATCATCATCTACAACAGCGACAACAGCAGCAGCAGCAGCAGGAGCAGCAACAAACCACAGCAGCAGCAGTGATATAACAGTCTTGTATTACCCCCTGGTGGCTTCTATGAGCCACAGCAGACTTTGTTTGGCAGACAACAGTTTGTTTTTTTAGAAATCTCCTCTTCAGAGCAACAAATATCAGCTCCTCGGATGACAAAATAATTTCCTCGTTACCTTTTTTTTTTGTTGTTCTTTTTTTGTTGGTCTATTGTCTTAATTTTCACTTTCCTATGAAATTACAGCACCATGCAGACAAACACACACACATATAGAGCATTCCTGTGTGTGTTTGTGTGCATCGTTTCAGTAGCAGTCCCCATACAGCTAAATCATCATGCCAAAGACTCAACTTCACCCCAAACGAAATGGTTCCCGGACGATTCACTGAGCTTCTCGAAAGCCCGTGTCTGCCTTCGTCGTGGGTTAAAAACCCCAGAGAGATGTGTTACGTGTGTGATTGATACGGACTGAAACGGTACAAAACTTGGGACAAATCTGAGGAACCCCCCCGCAGCTCCTGTTTGTGTCAACCCACAGTTTAACAAAGAAGCCACAAAAACACCCAGTCAGACTCTGAATCTGTCGACTCCATAAAGGCCGGATCAATCAAACGGAGCGAGTCGTTCGTTGGTATGAGGACTAACACTTTTGAAGAATTCAGTTAACGGTAGTCTGGCTTATTTAGACAATTAGCTTTACACTCTGCTTTCAGCGACTGGCAAAGAGGACCTGGATTGTAAAAAAATAAATAAATACAAAAAAAATAAATAAAGTGGATTTGAGACTGAACAATTCTTTGCCCACCCATTTGTTTTGGTTCGACAACAGAGTTGGTTATTGGAACATCTATACGAGCTATGTTGGTTCTCCATTCTGCTCTGTGCTGTAAGATACAATAACACGAAACAGTTTGCTTTGTGACACCTTTAAAAACATTTTAAAACAAATGTCTTTTTGCAATTTACATTTCAATAGCCAATATCACCAGTTAATATTATGTTATTCAAAGGAATATTGATGTGTTTTATTGTATTTTTATTTTTTATTTTATGGACAAATAATAAAAACACACATAGAGGATTTTAGTTTTTTTCCAGACATTCATAATGGCTTAATTCTCCTTGATCCTATTTTGTAAACTATGATATGTAACTTTAACATTGAACAAAAGTTTATTATTTAATAATAATAATAATAATAATGTATGTATTAGCAGTAGAATGTCGTAACCTGTACCTGGGGTCTTTTTTATAGATGTATATACAATGACAGGTTTCAACCATTAAATGTGACCATTTCACAATGAATGATGATATGCTGGCCTCGTACTCATTTCACCTTCCCGTCTGATGCCTGAGAACACCACACGTCGGGGTCTTCCTGAACAAATGGAGGTGAGAGTTCATGTGTGAAAGAGGTTTCACTTTTAAAAACTAGTATGAAGACGATAACTATTCAGTGCGATAACAGTGACAAAGCATTTGTCACTTCCCACGTTCAGCCAACGTTTCCAAATCAATACTTGTGACCTTTCAGAGAATGTTTATCCCAATTTAGTCGGGAGAATTATATGTACACATTCATTTGGGCGACATTTGGGCGACAAAACCACATGGTGAAAGTCATGAAAAGATGACGTTTTGGCGCAAATTACCTGTTTTCGCTGACATAAACACAGCTGGAAACTGTCCCGACGTTCCCTCAAAAATACCCTTTGATTTCACACTTAGAAATGTCACACTTACAAAATCGAAACACAGTCTTGACCGGTGGGTTAGGGTTAGGGGTGGTCACTGGCTTGGCAGCCTTCTCACCTGTGACTCCACCACCATCCCTTCCTCCTCCCAGTATGAAAGTCCATAACATGATTGTGTGGTACGCAGTCTATGACATGTAAGAATCTTGATCTTATGAGTTGTTATCAGAAAATGTAACTGCCAGCATTTTATCCTGGAGACTGGACTGGATAAACCAGGATAATCCTTTAACCGAACACATATTGGAGAATAACCAGCAGGAGAGCATGGCCACATGAACACGCCTTGGATAAAAATCAGCCCGATTCGTTCACTAAGGAAATATGAGCGAAGGAGATACGGTTGTTCAAAATTCCCCCTTTTTGCCCTTTAGCTCTCGCTCTCCGCGCCTTACTCTCTCTCCTTGCTCTGCCTCTCTGTCTCTCGCCCCTCTCTCAAACTCCCTTTCTTTCAATATTCTGACAAGTTCTGGCAGGCCGATCAGGAGAGCGAGGACAAATCAATATACCATCTAACAGCTGTCAGCTGGAGTCCTCGGCGTTTGTGTCTGTGCGTGTGTGTGTGTGTGTGCAGACTAGATTGCTTGCTGCTGACGTGGGTATTGCATTCATTACTCTTTCTATCCTCCCTTCTTTCCTTTGCTCACACATCCTCTCTTTTTTTCGTTGAGAACATAATTAATATTTGCAACGACAGGGCGACATGAGGACAAGACTAATATTGTCCTTGCTGTTCGTTCTCTGTGTGTTTTTGCTCTTACAGCTAACACACAAATAAGAGCTCTTAATTGGCACCGTTGAACCTTTCACCTGATATTTCAACCCAGCTCTAATTAAATGGCTATTGGAATGTTCAGCCATGCTCACTTTGTCTGATCCAAATTAACCTCAAGAATATAGGAAGGTGTGTGTGTGTGTGTGTGTGTGTGTGTGTGTGTGTGTGTGTGTGTGTGTGTGTGTGTGTGTGTGTGTGTGTGTGTGTGTGTGTGTGTGTGTGTCATACAGCGCCTGTCAGTTCCAACAGCCCTGCTCTGCTCTAATTGACTGCTTTGACCTTTGATGATAACTGGATGAATGACACGATCTCTCACTCCTGCCCTCCGGCTGCTGGCTCTCGCCTCTTTAAACACTCGACCTGCTGCCTCTTTGTCTTCGCTCCGTGACTTCCTATATCTCTCTGTGTCCGTCTGTTTCTCGAAGAGTGTTTCAGCTTTCACCAGCTTTTATTGTTCGCACACACACATTAGATATATCTAAACGTGCGGCTTGTAAGTACGTTTGTGCTTTTGGTTTTTGGCATTGTTAGGTTTTCTCCAGTTTCCCTTTCCTCTTATTTACTTATTTAGGCTTCCTCTGCTTGGAATGTCAGTGGCCACTTTGTAAGGTACACCTGTAAAATCTAAATCAGTTCAATATGCTTCTGCCTTTTTTAATCTTTCTGACTGATGCTGCCAGAAAGGGAATTATTTAAATACGTGTTTGTTTTTGAGGTTGTAGTTTGCAAGGCAAAGCAGGGCTAATTTATTTATATGGCACCATTCAGACACAAGGACAATTCAAAATTGCTTTGGAGACATAGAAATGCATTAAAACAAGACAAAAAAAGAAAGAGAAAATTGCAACAACAACAACACAAGCGGTGCTGTTGGATCGGACCACCACTGTCACAAACACGAGGAGGCAAAAACTTGAGAAATACACTTTGAAATAATGCACACCCACAACCTCAGATCTCAGTCATAAATATGTAGATGGATAAACGCCACACAAGGTTTTTACCAAAACCTGGCACATTCTAACCTTCATAAAGACATAATGTAGCTGAGCTGCTGTACTGTTCCAATAGAATGAACAGGTACAGGTGTACCTGATCAAGTGTCCCAGGAGGGTAAACACAGACAACACATGGGCCGATGCTTAAACTTTGTTGAAAGAAACATCAGCGGGCGCTCTCGTTGTAACGTAGTAAACATCACAGGCCGTATTCGTGAAGTTAATTCCCAGTAATAAGAGTTCCTCCTATCGACAGAGTTCTGAGAAACTTCTTAGTATTATGAGGTTTTCTAAGAGTTTTTCCTTCAGATCAAGCTCCCTTTAAAGATAAAAAGTTATTCACAAAGCATCTGAGCCCTTAACAGTGTGGGGAGGAGGAGTGTTAAGAGCCTTAGTTTTACTAGCAGAGGAGGAAATATTAAGAAAGGCTTTTAAACCACATCCTTGGCTTTGCATGAGTGTGCCTTAAGTTTGTTACTTTGAATGATCTTCGGTTTTTCACCATTGGAGATAAATTAAACAAAAATAACCTGCTGCGTTTGGCCACCGGAGGGCAGCAGAGTCAGCCTGCTTCACGGTGCCTCTCTCCATGGTGCTGAACGTGCACGTTTCAGTCCACCATCTTGGTGAACAGTCCAGTTCTCATTATGCTGTCTTTTGAACATTGGAGCGTCATTGTCAACACTTGCAACTTCCTGAAGACAGATATTTGATTGTTGAGTCTCATCTCCAGCTCAGCAAATATTGACGCTTTGGGTGATCAGCTCGGATCGCACACGAAACCCATCTATCCACTATCTGACGACCTGGCAACGGGATATAAAATCAGCTGCCTTTCTCCAGGTAGTTACATACAACCAAGTCAATGAGGGGAAATCCAAAATGTAATTATTTTCTTTCAGTGTGACTTGACGCTTGTTGAATAAAAAGAAAATGTCACATGTTTAGAAACTGCCTAAAGGAAAAGTGGCGGGAAAAAAGACAGAATGCTTGCAGAGATGTTGTTGCGAGCTCTGAAGCTCTTGCTTGATTCTCCTCCTTTTTTGTTTGACTCTCAACTCAACTAATCAGAGGACGGATCCACCAATCACTCGTCGGCATTAACGCAACAGAAAACACTCTGTGAAGTACTGGAGTCATAAATCGGTGCCACCGAGATCACTGCTTTGAACATTGACTTGTCCAAGATTTCTGTCCTGCTTGAAATGTTATGTTAACCACGGCCTGCTGCAGCCTCGCTCGCCGAGCTGTGGCGTTTGTCATGATTGTATCGATCAAGTCACTGTCTTCGAGAAGTGAGGCTTATACTCCTCAAAACAGATGAATCCAGACAGGATTTACACCATTCAGCAAGCTCAAAATCGAACCACACATGCAAGCTCGAGGAGGCGCTTTGTGTCTGAGGACACTGAATTTCAGCTTCAGTTTGGGGGTTTCTGCTGAAATCTAAGTGACGGCCTACTGAGGCAGAGAGCCAGGCTCATTAAAGATATCCCATTAAAAGAGATTAGACTTGTCTTCGTGATATGATCTCAGATCTTTAATAAAGACATTATTAAAGCTGAATTTTAAATGAGCGATGAAATTTAAATTTATTGCATGGTGAGTTTCGGCATTTGAGCACCTATTTAAAAACGCTCCACTCATCAGATCGGCCTGATTTGAAATATGGGAGACAATAATATCCGCCAGTCAGGGTTTATATTCTGTCATATTCATTCAAAATAGACCACATTAGAGCAAACTCAAGCAACAATCACGTACAAGATTAAAAATGTTGGTTCAGTCCTGTTTAGGATCCAAAAACATCAGTAAGAGAAGAAAACACCTTTAATGAGAGACCCAGGCTGCAGACAGTGTCTTTTTGTGACAGTAGTTAGTTTATTTGTTTTCATCCTGCAGTCTCTATCACCCTCTGGTGGTGCTCAGAGAACCTGTTTCTATCAAATGTTAAATTTGTCTAAGTCTCCACTAGAGGCCTGGTGTCCCAAACATCATTTCTCAAACAAGCAACTTATCATAAGATCAATATTATTATTATATTGCTGTCTCACATTTCCATTCGCTGTATTTGTGTTTCACTTTTTCAGTGCCTCTAGAAAAATGCTGATTTTTGCTCTGTTGCTTCCAGCGGCTGCTTTGCCGTGGCCAGGATTTATATTTTTGCGGGGAGGAGTTTATAGTGGCTCTTCCTTCTCTGGTTAACGCTGATTAGAAATGACTGGATGGTTTGTGCATACAGAGAACAGGCAGCCACTCACATCACTTTGAGCTGAAGGTGTCAGAAGAGCAAAAGGTGAGCTTCTAGTGAGCAAAACACGACACATGAGGAGAGAACTACAGAATGAAACAGGAAACGCTTAAACTCAAACCATGACTGGAGGTTTAAAGTAGACTTGAAACGATGAGTCAGATTGTTAATTGGTCGTCAGCTATGAGATATAGTATTATTATTTTTTTTATTTTTTAAAAGACACATGTCTATGATTGTCTTTTCTCAGCTTCTTCCTCCTCAACAGTAATCTAAATATCTTTCAGCTGTGGACAAAACAAAACCTTCTAAACAAGTCTGAGGTTTTTCCTCTCAGGCTTAATATAATAGTAATTCCTTTTATACTTCCTTTCTTCTTTTTTTAAACCATTTTCTAAAATTTGGTGAACCATACAGCTAATCAGTTAATTGTGAAAATGACTGACAGATTAATTGATAATGAAAATAACTGGACATTGGTATATCACCTCAAGCTCTCCATCCCCATCCCAAAACTTTAAAGACTGACCAGAAAACAAGGCTTCCGCTGTTCAACAACAAATCTAGCTGGCTGATGTTTGTTGAGAATGTTTAACCTGAGTCCTTTTCTACAGCACGGTCAGGGCCTGTGATGCATTAGATTCCTTAAAACACAACCACAGTGTATAAATAAGTGATTAAAGTCCTTTTCAAAATGTATTAGACTATTGATATGTTGGGCTATTGAGCTACTGAACAGGCCTAAATATTTAATGTTAGACTGATCGAAGTTGAAAAAGGCCATAACTGCACATCTGAATAATTAACAGTGTTATTGGAACAAAGAAAGGGCTTCTAACCCAACCTCTGGCATTTATTGTGTTTAAATGACATTTTAATAATGACGGCCGCACTTTGGTCATTTTCTAGTGCTCACAGTGAAGGGCGGCCTCGACAAACGCCCCATCCCCCAGAACGACTCTCGACAGCCGTTAATAAAAATAATCACATGACCAGATGAATTAGTGGCTGGATTCTTATTATACGACGGACGTCAGTAAGGTAGCCTATTGTAGCATTATTTATTCCACTGTATTTATAGATATATTTCTAGTAGAATGTACATTTTTCTTATATTTTTATTGCATTTTTATTATTCTTGCTTATATATTGTTTTTATATTTCTGCATATTTTCCAAGACTTTGAATAGGAGCAGCTGTAACTCAAGCAATTTCCCCTCAGGGATCAATCAAATATTTCTGAATCTGATTCTGATTAAAGTGGGTTTTTATTTATCTACCACTCTGCTACTCTCCACTGTGAAGGAGGTGTGGATGCATAATGCTCAATCATACACTAAATTATATCAACAAATACATTTATATGTAATTTACAGGGACCAAAGCAGAAACCCCCTCACAGACAGAGGATTTCCTGTTGGCGGCGGCTTGCAGTTCCTCCTCTGACCTGTAGGCGGCAGCAAAGCGCCGCCGAGCGTCAACACTACAACAAAAGCCGGCAGAAGTAGTGCGAGCCTGACGGATAGATAACTGATGCAGGGACATGGGGTGAGTACCGTGATATTTATCAACCGGTTGACGAGAAAACGACTTAAAGACACTCGAGTTAACCTAAATGCAACGCAATTACACCCTGACTGTAACTGTATTGTGTCACAGTGTGTAATTCAATAATTTTAGCAGAGCTAATCGTGACAGCTTGCCGTCCGCCTACACAAAGCGTATCTCTCGCTGTCACTATTAGCCTGTTAGCTCCTAGCTAGCTGGCTGGGCTAGCTGTCATCGTCGGTGCTGTTCCTGTAGCCTGTAGCTAACGTTCTCATATTCATATTCTTCTGTAACATGTGAATGATTATGACCACAGTTAGCGGGGCTGACGTTACGACAGATAACCAGGGAACTGCTCAGCGGGAGATAAAAATAACTAGCCAATTAAATTTTCATACTCGGGAGCATGAAAATGATGTGTTTTTCTGAAGCCAGAGACTGTAACGTTCGGATGGATTCGGGTAGATGCCATTAGAGGCTGTCCTACATTTCACTCAGTGACATGAGAGACAGAGACCTATTTTTATACTCCCTCCGGTTTCAGAAGGCTACACGAACAGCAGCATCCGAAACGAACACGCTGTGTTTGAATGAGAGGAGCCACATTATCAATGTTGTCTCTGTGCACTGGTCTCCGTGGACCAGTGCACTTTAAAGAGGGTGTCCCTCAGAACCTAACCTTTAGAACTGCTGTAAACGCATGCAGTGCATTTTAAATTTTGTAATCCAAGTGTCTATATATATATATTTGTGCAGATACAATGACTCATTGAAATCTAAATGATGGGGAATTTTATTGTATTGTGTTATTGTATAGCCACTGTTTTAATCAACCAGCAATATCTGTTAGGTGCATCTTTTGAACCAAGCACAGTTCAATCTTGTGAAGTGAAGAAAATGTATGTTACAGCAGATGAGAAGCGATAGAGTCCTTTCACAAAGTCTCTGGCACTCAGACTGTACATGGAGATTTCATGATCAAAGTGTGAGCAGCAGGAAGAACCCCCCCCCCCCCCTCGAGAGTCCAGACTGGTGGTGGATGCTGACTCTTGTGAGACAGATGGGCTGATAAAACCATGAAGCTGGTGAATCTGGGCTGTGATGGGGAGGTGGAGGGTGTGCACAAAAACGGCAGCATGAATAAACTGGAGGCAGGAGACAATCGTATTTTAAAAAGACAGCAGCGAGGTGATAGGCTAACAGTGAGGGTGCGTCGCTGTGCTAGTGGGTGGATGTGACCGGCTCATGTGAGCAGCTGATCTAAATTGATGGCCTCTTTTCAGAGGAGCGAATGAAAGGATGGAAGGAGAATTAAACTATGACTGAGCTACAACAGAGTAGTCTTCCTGTCTGAACTTTTGCTACAGCTTCGTTTAGTATTACGAAGAAACGGCACTTAATAACTCTCATCCTGGGAAGTTCTATTCAGGTAGAACTTGTATCCATTGACATCCATCACAGAAGGTATTGCATTTTTACAAGGTGGTCAAACTTAGAAATTCCAGTACGCTGACAACACACCAGCTGCCTTCTCACTTGTCCCTCTCACTCGTCTTTCATGTTGTTTCCTGCCCTTCCTCACCCCACATCTCTTCTTCTCTTTCATCCCCTCTCATTAATCCCTCTCCTCCCTTCCTCCTCCAGTCTACCTGACTCTTGCTGACCTTCACTGGCAATTGGCCCCCACAGCCATCTGTCAACATGCAAGGATTCTACTCCAAGCTCGACTCCTCCCCCTCGTCGTCCCCGTTACTGGGGGTGGGCATGGGGCGAGAGGGTGCTCCCGTGCCGCTCAGCCTGGCGGTGGAGACGGAGAAAGCTCAGGCCCTCCTACAGACATTCAGCTCCGCCTCTCTGCTGGCGTCCGCAGGACTCGGGATGTTCTGCGTGGTGGCCGACCACGCCCTTCAGCTGTCGGTCATCCAGAATCATCTGTGGCTGCGCGCTGCCTTGGACAACGCCACACACGGATTGGTGGGGCTGTGGTCGTGGGCCGTTGTTATCGGACTGAGGAAAAAGAGCGACTTGTATGAGGTGCTGCTGGCCGGCCTGCTGGCATCAATCATAGACCTGGACCACTTCTACATGGCTGGATCGCTGTCACTTAAGGTAAGAAGTGCAGTCTTGCTGAGGGTGCTTACTCACATTTATCAAGTCTAGGCTTGAAGAAATGGCAGGTTCACTTTTCTTAAGACAAGCTGCTGTCTATATGGTCAGATTTGTGTGGCAGAATTTTACGAGGCTAAAGCAGAATAAACATGAGAATAAAAACAAAAAATGAGATTAAAAACATGACTTTCTGCATTGTAATGATTTTACTGCACAGTGAGAAGAGAGTGTCAGTGTTTGAACAGAGGGAAAGCCTTTGTGTGATGATGTGT
This sequence comes from Diplodus puntazzo, assembly GCA_963678695.2. Lineage (NCBI taxonomy): Eukaryota > Metazoa > Chordata > Actinopteri > Spariformes > Sparidae > Diplodus > Diplodus puntazzo. The sequence goes on along the minus strand of OZ023173.1, from coordinate 10,100,725 downwards.
GGTGCTTCTACTAAAAGAGGACAGGAAAACAACACCAAAGAGAATGGAAATCTAAATTATTTATTATTTTCAACCAATCTTCTTCTGTCATAAAAAAACAGTGTTAGCACAGACGCAGACTGCTTTTACATATTGTGCATTCTTTGGAAACATGTTAAATGACCTTTTATAACGGCTTTTGTTACATTACAAGGTGGTTAGGTTAAGTTTCAAGTCAAAGTTATATGGAGCAGCGATACTGTGTCTAGCTGTATAAATCGGAATCCCCTGAACAAATAATCAATCAGGACTATCCTCACATGAGTGACTTATAAAAAACTGCTCATCTTGACAACATACAGTCCTACGATTTTAAATTGAAAGTATTAAAAGCATTTGTGTCTTATCATAATGCTAACTGAAGTTATTCCAGGACGTTTTTAGTGCCATTTTAAGAGTTTCAAGCATGAGCTTGATGATTATAGTAATAATATTATGAGTCGCACTTTTTTGGCCATGATAATCCTGACATGAAAGTTTCATATCTTCCCATACCTACATTAATTAGAAATTGATCTGCCTAATATTTTCAAGGATAAACACTGAATCGTATTATTTATCATCATAAATCCTCACATTTAAGAAGCTGAAACCAGCAAATGTTTGACATGATGGCTAAAATCAATCGATTATCAAAATAGCCGGCGTGTGATACCTTTTGGATCACTTAATCACTGCAGCTCTAATCAGCAGCGAGACAGCCGGTCCTTCCAGTGGTGTTGTTGTAGAGTGTTGAATGATATTCTGCTGAAGAAGATTCCCTCTCTCACTCCAGGCTGCCGTCTCTCTCCCTCAGCGTCCTCCCCTTCACTGCTCCTCTCTCATCCCCGTCCTCTGCCTCTCGCTCCGCTTCCTCATGTGGATCGGACGCCTCAAAGACGCTTGGTGCTCCCTGCCGTGGATGCTTTTCATTTCCATGGCGACGCACCACGTGCGGGACGCTGTGCGCCACGGCCTGTGGGTGTGTCCCTTCGGTAACACGGCGCCGCTGCCCTACTGGCTGTACGTCAGCACCACGGCGACGCTTCCTCACCTGTGCTCTGTGCTCATGTACCTGACGGGAACCAGGGATGTGATCTCTACGAAACACGGGGTGGCCATCGACGTTTAGACGTCACAGACTCAACGGCGATGTTGGATGCTGATCTGTGTTGGGACAAAAAGTTTTCTGAAACAACTTTAAGATACTTGAATTAACTGGAGAAACGTCTGTGGTACTGTAACAGTGAGACTTGATAAAATATGCTGAAAGAGTTCAAGGAAAGAGAACAGCAGCCCGAAAATCTGAATCCTTGCCGTGAGGACAGGAGACTCCCTATATGTTGATGTAAAACAGAACGTGTGATTTGTCAATTGACATGTGGGTTTCCATGGATGGAGACAGCTGTAAATTAACACATTAGCTTTTTTTAAACGATGAACGTTCCAGTCTGAGTGCCAATCATGGACGTGTTATTCTGGAGTTCTGGAGAAGCATCAGGATTCTGCCCACTCATCTCTCTGATAACTTGTCTTTAAATGTTTGAGGAGTGACCCTTTAAATCTTGATATATGGTTCTGCAGAGGCCTGCCCGCTCCCTGTTCATCCACCCAAACCCTTAGGACAGACCGGACACTCGACCTCCTCCTATCACACAGGAGTTCATGTCCTCTCTTGGCGACTATCACAATCACGTACCCGTCCTAAGAACACTCAAGGAAAAGTCAACCAAAGGTCATCCACCGGCTGCGTGAGGCTGGTACGTTGTTACCAGCCTCACTCTCATCCAACAGTATGTTCAAACTTTTATTCCACTATGCATTAAATCCATCTGCCGCAGTAATGAAATGAAATGTATAATACATTCATAGAGTTAGTTTTAAACAGTGTTTGGCCTCCCTGTCGCCTCAGCAGACTCTCATGTTGCTGCTTGGATGAACCTTACTGTTCAGTCAAGATGAACTTTTTCCTTTTTAAGACACTTTTTTTGCAAATCTGAGTTTTCAGTGGAAACCACGTCAGCTTGTGGATCAGGATAACGAGGCAACATCTTCACACGGCATCGATATTGATGCAGTCTAGCTGACTGAGGAACGGCGGCAGAACTGAGCCTACAGCGGGGCGACAGTGTGCGAGTCACAAGCAGTGGGAATGATCACTTTTGCATCACAGTTTCATTTTGGCTGAAACGATTACTGAATTTGTGACGATGTAACACTTGTTTGGGTCTTTTCTCACATCCTGAATAAGATTTATAAATCCCAAGCATTTCTGCAGCTCTACAGAATTTCAGTTTGATGCTGTATGTGACCTTTATCAAAAAATTGCAGCTTCTTGCGATTTGAATATTATACGTATTATTATTATTAACATATTGTGATTCTGATTATAGTTAATCCTGATTTAACTGTTAAGGTTTGGATGAGCTGCTCAGACACAGATAATCCAAAACACCGGATCTGTTGTTTAAAGGGGAAAAGGCTCTTCGACTGTGTGTGTGAATGGACAGAGAGAAGTATTCCACCTTTGACTGTCCCTGTACAGTTCATATTGTTTTTTTGTTCCTTTTTTTTTATTCCTGCCGATGTACAAAAGACAGAAACCTGCTTTTTATTTTTTACAGTCGTACACCAAGTAAAGGTTTTACAGATTCACTTGAACAGATTTAGATTTAGATGATGCATCAGAAGCAAATGAAATGAAATGATGAGATGATTTTGTATTTTTTAAACGTCAGTGATGTGTCCCAAGTGACCTTTTCTGTTTTACACCAAACATGGAAAGGATAAGGGAAGTAGAAAGATGCTGGAGTCTTCTTCTTGTTTTTCTTAAACAAACTCAAGGGAATGACATGTTCAATACTGTGTCCATCTTCATATGAACAGAAATATAAACCGGAGAAAATGTAATTGCTACATTCAACTCGTACATTTGATCCACTGCTGTATTTTTGTTTATGAGCTGTTTGTTCGTCCACTAAGACACAGAACATTGAAACTCCTCAGTGGAAGGAGGAAGTCATCACCTCACTGCTGTCGGTGTAGATGGATCACACACATTTATTCCATAACTGTATCATATCTGACCTGATGCCTAATAACATGCTGTAATAGAGTGGATAGTGGATTTTAATAGGTTTTTAGGAACATGTGATAGTAATCTGAATGTAATTGACATGGTATATATTTGCGTATAAGAGGGACAGTGGTGATGGACGGGAACAGCTGGGACGCAATTTGGTTTAAAAGTATCCGCTAAAACAAACACGTTATTTAACTCTGAGTTTTTATATGTGTGTTTGGAAGCTGCAGATGGTGAAGGCTGTAATGATGCTGGTTGTCCACTAGGTGGCTTCAGTGAGCCGTAGGGATTCACAGTTCGACAATTGCACAGTGTGCTGTAAAAAAGAAGGTCCTAGTACAAATAACTTAATTCTGTATTTTATTTGTTTAGGTGTCTGTGTGTTGCTGCTATTGCACTATGATTTGTGTTTTATTTATTCAGAAAATCTCTCTGAAGATGGAGAGAGCGAATTGGAAGCGCCGCACCTTTGTAACAGGAAGTGAATTTTAAAGAAGTGTCTGTGGTCCCCTTTGAGTTGAACTGCTTATGTGTACATTGTGACCTTCATTAATGCAATATTATGTTGAATTTTGCACATTTTAAGTTATTTTCCATTCAAATTGATTTTTATTTGTTAAAAATGTTTTTGACATTTTTTAAAAAATTTAAATAGAAGTCATAGATAGTAACAAGATAGTTTTAATGTCGTGTTCATTTTTATCTCAATAAAATATATCCTGTACATATATTCTGTTTTTGTCCATTAATACATTTTCTTAGCTGTACTGCAGAATACTCTAAATTAATAAATAAATTGAATAGAGCAATTTGAAGATATTGCACCCCAGAAACATCGCCAGTACAGTCAGACGGACGGGTTCTGTGAGACTCTGAGTCAGTTCTTGTAACTAGATAGCTGATTGCCATGGGAGGGTAAATGGACTGAATGAGATGTGTTCTGTAGGAGGGAACGTGCTTTTTAGCATGGTCCTTTGAGTTCACTTGTCAGAAAAAAAATAAACAGTGCAGCACTGTGCAAACAGCTCACAGTGAGGTCTTATCAGTGTTTAGCCGGCTTTAATTTTAGCAGCGGAGATAAGGTGTGTGTGATGTTGATGGAGTTTGATGAAGAGGGGAAAAAGGGCTATGTTTGTTTTATTTTGGACCCTGTGTACATCGGCCGGTGACTGGAGGTTAAAACAAAACTATTTAACTTCTGAAATAAATCCTCTAATCAGGATGAAAAGTTTACTCAAAGTGATAAAACCCTCCCTCGCTCAGTTCTGTGCCGATATCACTGAACTAGCTAGCTTGCAGATTTGTGACTCCTCGCTTGCGCTAATGCTATCATACGTTTGAGCATGCCAACAATACACAGATGACAAAGTGATTTCATAACCAATACAACACATTTACTAGTTTAGCACACTGCTAGCTGCTACAGCCGCAATTGGTCTGGTAGGACTAGCATCTCATGGTGGATAATGTCAGCTAATTTTAGACGGCTTTGCTGTGTCACTGACATAATTGCACTTCACTGACTTTATGACTTTTCTCAAAGTTTGTCCTCGTCTCGCCCTTCCTTGAAGGTGGCTACTTAAAAAATGTGCTGCCACTGTAGAAACCGTAGACCCATTAAGGGACAATTTGGACACAGTGTTGTTGACGACTGATCATCCCCACGAGAGCAGCTCAGTGACACATGATGCTAAAAGAAATTCAACCTCCCAGGTCTCAAATTCCCTGAATATTCTGCACAGCTTCTGCATTTCGCGACCTGTAGAGCATGCTCACTGGAGACGTACGCCGGCCAATATTCCAAATGTTACTTGGCCAAATTAATAGTCAAACAAGTCGTTTCATGCTTAAAAAGATATTTCCACCGTTTTACAGCCACCCTTTTCACAATATAAGCTTGTGGAGGAAAAGTCTTTTCAGGCCAGCATGCAAAACGTGAGGTTTTAATTACAAAGTGTGGCCTTTAAGGATTTTTCTGGGGATTTGGGTTGAAACATGGCGGCGCAACATGGCGAATAAGTGGAACAGGAATGTTCTCTTAGCAGATAAAAAGCCTATAAAAAGCTAATAAAACAGTTCTTCTTATGTTCAGGAGAATATACTGATTATATCCGAAATCCTACACACTGAACCTTTACAGGAATGGTTTTACAGTGAACTAAAAGAAAAGTACCTCACCTAACATGTTTCCAGTGTGTGGTCCAGTCCCACTCGCTCTCAATCGCACATACTAAAGCTGCTGAAACAGACTATAAAGAATCTCGTGATATGAGCAGAAACTGGACGTGTGATCTACCCTGCGATTGCCTCTTGTGGCTGCAGTGACCACTGTGGCAAAAGTCACATGTCCCCAGCAGGAGCTGTTACCACACTGCGGCTCAGGACTTGTATCGGGTCTCTGTCAAAGGCATTGTGCTGAGCCATCGCTGCTAATTGGGAATATCCTGAGCACAGCAGGAAGGAAGTGTTTAGCCCGAGTCAGAGGTTCCACGGCGCCTCATGCAAGTTACATTGAATTACTGTTTTCACTGTCCTCTCCATTGTTCTCCGGGCCAATGCTTACTTTTTAGACCACCTGACACAATGAAGCGAAAACATTCCTTGGCAAAGGTTTCCTCATCTACAAAGGCATCAACATGGTCCACCTCCCCATTGCCGGCGACCAGGAGCACAATTAACAATTCACTCCTATAATTCTGAAACTTGCTCCTCTGAAGATGCTAAAGCATGACGACATGTTTGCGGTAAGGCAGCCAGAATACCAAGGCAATCCCCCTCCAGTCGTGCATCTTAAAAGACTCTTTCACAAAGACGACAAAAGCCAGTGTGAGGATTCGGGATTCATCGGAAAGCATCACAATCAGATGGTGGAAACTTTCTGAATAGAGAGTGCAACGAGAAGCGACAGGCTTTAGGGGAAATTTGGTCAATTCTTGGACAATCGCAAGCTGTAATGTCAACTGAAACGTCATAAACTGAAGTGTTAGGCCTGTTAGCATTCATCACAAACAAGACGACCAACCAAAGACTCAACTGTCACCAAGAAGAAGAAGGAGATAGACTAACTTGTTTCTGATGAAAACACAGGTGCACTTTCACTAAAAGAAGAATTGAAGCTATGGAAGAAAAGCTTGTGAACCATAAGGAGACTGAAGTGTGATAAAATAGTATTTATTTCACAGACACATACAAGGACAGGAAGAAATAAAACAGCTTATGGTGATATCTGTCGTACACATTAAGCATTAAAAAAAGGACTATGTACATCTGAGAATGGATGCCTGAGTGTAATTTGAGTTATAAGAACTGAAACCAACAGGCTCCACCTGCCATCACATACTGCAGAGGAACAGAAAGACTGCGAATACCACAAGAACAGAGAAGACACCGCTAGAGTGAAACAGAGAGGTGGCAGTCAGAGGTTATGCGTTACACAGAAGGACAACATGTCACAAATACAGGATGATGACGAGACTGCACTCGCCCCACATGAAATTCTGATGGATGATTTATAAAATCTGACCTTGTTGAATATATCATAAAAAACTTTTTTTTTACTGAGAGAGAAAAATACTTTGACTTTTATTTTGCTGTTTAGATTGGAAAAATATTAACTTTGTTACCTTGTGAAACCCTCTAATAGTGAGGAAAATGGTTCCCCTTATACTATTTAAAGCACTAATTTTCCCTATATTTTAAAATGACTTACAGAGTTCTGCCGTATTAAACAGCTTGTAAACTATCGTAAGTTACATTGAGTGAGCAGGTCATGTTAATGACGCTTCAAGCAGACCTTGAAGGTCTGGGAAGGCCTGGAAATATTAATTTAATTAAGCTATAATGCATTGAAGGAAATTATTAGCAACTTTTTAAGATATTGACTACATTTTTATATGGACAAATCATTTTAAAAAAATAAATCCAGAGAGCTTGGAGAAAGGTTCAGAATAAAAATATGTCTTCTCCTAAAAAACATATTTATTATTGTGAATTAATCATTTTAAAATGCTTATTGGGTCCAAAATGATTGTTTTGGCTGGTTCCAGCTTCCAACACCATTTGTGAGCCTTTACAATCATGTTAGATATGTGTTTACTCATTGATCAAAAGTCTTTGTAGTTGCCAGTTTGTTGGAGAAAAACTTTAAACTAAACTTAAAAAAAAAGAAACTAGAATATGTGGCGTATACTTCTCTAACGTTAGCTAGTGTTAGCGATGTTAATGTTAGCTAGCTAGCATTAGCAACCGGACAATATCTTTAAAACTATCAATTCACAATCATTACAGTGTAAGCTAGTTAGCGTAACATTAACATTCACTAGCTAGGGTAAGCAATGTTGATAGCATTAACAACATTAGCAACCGCTTGAGCGATCAGAGTCAAACAACAGACGTGCTTTGACCTTTATTATTTGGAGGATAAAAACAACTTAAGATTCAATCACTACCAGCCCATCCATCGCTAAACTATGATTTTTAAACCCAGTCTGAAAGAATGAATAACGGGTTTCATTTGGACTGTTTGGGTTTTGTTAAAACAAAATTGCATGTCATTTTTTGTTTTGTTTACACAAGCTCTGAAAAATGCCTGGCTCACACCCTAGTGATATCTATCTACACACATTTCTCTACACTTTCAAACAGAAAGTTAAAGCTCCCTGTCACATATAATTTGAAATTTAAACAGTTGTACTTTCTTAGTGAATGTTGCCATGGGAGTTCAAGAAGTGCTGGAAAAAAACAACCACTAATTCGTCTTTCGTCTGACTGCTTAGAAATAATATAGAAATTTATAGAAATAATAGTTGGACGAAGACGACATCAGCAAACACACTGTCCATACAGTAATCGTACAGTAACACAGCTTCATATAACTGGGTGGACAGACACAAATACACAATGATGGGAAGGTTCTCCAGACATGGATTATCAAGTCAACACATCTTTTCTGTGGGAAAATCCGGAATTACATACGTACGGTTGAATATTTAAGGTCATTTTCTCTGATTACATTTCTTATATTCGTTTTTTTCCAAATGGGTTTCATCACTGAAGTGTAAATAATACGATGAGCTGTAATAATTTGGCTATTTGAAATCAAAACAAGACTTAAGGATTAAACCATGTCTGCAAAACAATCCCAAAGAATATGTTTTTTTTTCTCTACATATAAACATCACTTATAATAACATACATGAAATGTTTTCTTTTTTTTTTTAAAAGTGTGATATACAATAATATACAAAAAAAGCTTCAATTGGATCCATGCATAATATGTGGAGCTAGCTTGAGAGAACATACAGTTATCAAACTGTTCTGGGAACAGTTTGACGTTGATGCACCTTGTGTTCCTGATACAAACTACTCAGTCGGTCAATCAATCAATCAATCAATCAATCAATCAATCAATCAATCAATTGGTTGATAACTACACAGCTTTGGATCAACAGTGCGTCACCAAGAGACCAACAGAAAGAAACGTTTTAGTCAGCCAGGACACAAGGTTTGTAGATGCAGCTGTCGAAAGCGAAACTAAAACAGATGAAGTCGACTGGAGGTATTTTGGGGCTTTTCATACGGTTCGCACTGGCCGCCCAGAAATCATTCATTTTTCCAAGAGTCGGTGGGACGCAACACACGAGTACAGTGAGTGAGAGTCGCTCTTGTCAATCGGTCGTGTTTGTGCTCATCTCATGTCAGCACCCACCAACCAAACGTGCTCCGATTCAGCTACATAAACTCGGCAGCCATGAGAGAACTAACCGATAAGCGAAGGCTCCATGGACACGTTCTCGCATCGACCGCTACAATCACCATGTTTGGCTACACCGACACTGTGCTGCAGCTGCTCATTGCTACTGTTCCTCTGGTTGATTTGTGTCGAACACCCACTGAAAAAAATGTACGAAAAAACAAAACGAAATAGAAAAGTAAAATATCATCACATTAATTCGTATTTATTTGAAGCTTCCGGGTGCGTTCTGCTTCTCTGGTCTTTAAAGTGGTGAACAGCAATGTATGTTTTCCTATTCTCATTACTCTTATCTGCAGGTCACATCAGTCTAATCACTGATGAGTCTGTCTGACCAACTGTGTAGTTTTATCACGTTAAAAAAGGGGGTTACACTAACTTTAATGATGCCGCAAAGGCCTAAGTGCTGAAAGTCAATAAAGTCAGTGGGTGATAAACAACACTTTTGATTATTAAAGTTCAAACCCTAAAGCGGTGGAACTCTACTGAGTTTGTGCCAGTTTAATATTATTCGTCATCTTCTGCCAGACCTCAAATTGCAGTGAACCGGCTAGAGATGTAAAAACGTGGCCCAATAACTGGAAATGATGTGCAAATGTTTCCCGAGAAATAAGAACCCAACTGGCCGGACTTGGAGCGATGATTAACACAAAACGCAAACTCTGACTTTAAATGTGTCCAGTTGACAAAGTGGGGTGGAGGGAAGGGGAAATGTGTTATTATCGAAATTATTTTGATACTTATTTTTCATTAAATAAGCATGTGCTTGGTCTCACTCATTTAGACCGAATTTAATTTGCTAAAGTGACTTTGGTCACCTCTGCAGAGCCTAAAACCTGCTGCCTCCTTCTGTTGACCATGAATGTTTGAACTCTGGATGGCCTCTACTGGATTTATTTGATTCAATGTTTTTTATCATGTATCAACAGGCTGCCAAATATTTGCCGGTTTTGGCTCCTCAAATGTGAGGATTTGCTGCTTTTCTCAGTTTACGATAATTTACTATTAAAATCCTCGGCCTTATCAGATAAAATAAGTCATTTGAAGATGTCAAAAACTCTCAATTTTCTTACATGTAATTGAAAGAAATAATCCATAGACTTACTGGTAATAAAAATAACAACTTCAGTCCTACAGTGGACACTGTCTTATTAAGTATGTTTTGATTCTGAAACATCTGAAAACATCATACGGTCTTGTGAGCCATCTTGGTTTGAGTAGCTTCACACCCGCTGAAAAACGTGTTTTTGCTGACCTCCAGTGGTTTATCCTCTCCCTTTGCCCCAGCGATGTAAAGGTGTACTCCAGGACCTTGCGACATCACTGTTTGGTAACCGGTGCAACAAACTGACCAAACCTCACCCCACCCATCGAAGACAACCCTCAGAAGACAGCAGAACGCTGATTTTCAGCCTCAAGCTGTTCTTTAAAGGTTGTTTGTGTGAATTTTAGGACAGAAATCAACTTTTCATACACTATTATCCCTGAATGAACAGTGTTTAATCTCTCTAACAAACGCTGCTATATAACCTTTCATAAAAGTGACTTTAAAAGGAAGTTACTGGTGTTATTTGGAGTCTAGACAGGAAACTAAAAACTGGTATTTAATATTCTCTAGCTAAGAAAGTATCCATGTAATGTCATAATGCTGGTGGTTTGTGAAAGGCCAGTATCTCTTTTCTTATCTCTCTCTTTCTCTGTATGTGTGTCTGCCATGCACACACATTTAGGAACAGTGGATGGATGGATAGAAAGAGGTCAAACAAAAGAAACTAAAGACATCAGACAACAAAAACGAGTATATCATGCAACATAAAATCACTTGCCATAAATGAAATAAAGTCTAGATAACCCACCCACCCTGGCCCTTTTACTCCATATCCCTTCCTCAGGTCACGAGCCAGTAACAGGTTGCCCCCTCAGCTGAGACCATAATGCCCGTAGTCGCTGCTTTGGCACCAGACGCACACGGAGAGACTGGCAAAAGTGATGCTTCCTTCACAGCATTGAGTCGGTCGGTCAGTCGGTGTCATAACGGACGCACATGAATCTGTTACTTCTCACAATGAAGCAAAAACAAACAAACAAACAAAAGAACGTGAGGACATCTGGGTGAGGAAATCGATGAAAAAGAAGTTGTCCCAGAAAAGTGTCTGTTCTCCTGTTTGGCATCTGCACTTCCTGCCCTTACTGGTTGCTAAAAAGTTCAAAAGTAAAACAAAAACAAAACTAAAAAAAACTAAAAAACATCGCTCCTCTCCGGCGAGGCTGAGGAGTCAGTCCACGTGAAGCAGCATCGGTTGTGAGTGAACTCCTGACGCAGACTGAACTGCATAGAAGTTGCTGAAGTGAACATACAGAAACAGAGTAGGCTCTGTTTACTCTGCCCCCAGTGCATAAGGGTGGAGTCTGCTGATGCATTGTGGGTGGTGTCATTAGAAGTGTCCACTGAATACATCCAGGGATACCTCACAAAAGGCACCCTTCAGTCAGCTAGCACACCCTACTCTGCAAGGTTCCTTTGTATACGTCAGTTTCTGTTGTCCTGGGTGGACTGTGGCAGGTGCATTCTGGGTAGTGTAGTTGAGTATGTACGGTCAGCATGCTACAGTGGTGAAGGCAGAGGCTGACTCTCGGGAGGGAGCCCTAGAACGGGCCAACGAGGACAGGATGCTTGAAATTAACCTGAGAGAAGAGGAGAAGAAGGGAAGGAGGAGAGGAGAGGAGAGGAGAGGAGAGGAGAGGAGAGGAGAGGAGAGGAGAGGAGAGGAGAGGAGAAAATGATGAAAAAAGCAGGGAGAGGTTAAGAGGAAAAAAGAGGAATCACGAGAGTAGATGGAGGAAAACGGAAGAGAAAACGCAACTTTAAAAAACATAAATAAATCATAATGTAATTAAGCGCTGCCTGAAAAGCACAGATGTAAATAACAGAGCTGGATGGGAGATACGCAGGCATACTTACCAGGTTATAATCTCTGAGTGTGTATGTTAGGCTTATAATCACAAGTTGGCTGGCTATCTGCGGCCTGTCTGAATGTTTATAGCAGCGCTTTGAACCGTTTTAGTTCTCACTGAGGCGGCTGTGCTATGTTCTTCTCACCGGCTAAGCTCCCATTTGAGGGCATTTTGCGGTAGTCTTATAAATCTGAAAAGAAGTGTCACTTAATTAGGACTTTTAATTAGCTCAGCCGCAGAGGCTATTCGCCTTCCAGAGGTCTACAACTATCTGCCAAACAAGCTAAACTAAGAATGCAAACAACCATGTGTGACCGTCAGAGAGAACTCAACATATTCATAACACATGTGCAACAAAGACAGACGTGAGGGGAAAATTCAATCTGACAAATGCAAAACAAAAGTTGAAAGCTGAAAACAATGTGTCTCACATTAGATTGGCATGGACTTCATCTTGACCATAGATGCGAGTTCCTGTATCGCCAAATGATCACGCCGCCTTTGCCTCACCCTGAAAATATAAAACGGCAAGGAAAAAATGTTTGTGTAAATGCCAGGCTTTGCAAAAGACAGATCTCACTCAGGCAGAGAGAACGAAAGCCCTCACAGCTGTGGCCCAAGGATGTGGGATACGTGTGTGTGTGTGAGAGTCTTACCACACAACAAAGATGAGGGAAAGGACGGTGGTGAGGATGACCACGGAGAACAAAACCAGCAGAATCACCAAACCCAAATTACCTTCGTCCTCAGCTACAGGATCTGAATGGGAAGAGGGAGGGACAAAGAAAACAAGAGCTGCTGAAGAGTGGGACTGAGCCGAACACAGAGGAACAGATCCAGGATTGAAGGATACGAAGATGTCTTGTCAGAGCTCAAAATCAAACCATGAGAAAATATGTATTTCATATTTTTGCACATATGTTTCATCCTCTGTGTGTGTCAGAGAGAAAAAAACAAACAAAAAAAACCCTGCGGTATGTGTGTGTTCTGTGATTTAATTAGTCTCTGGTGAGAAGTTAATTTTAAATCAGCCTTTACAGCTTTCACACAAACATGCATTTATCATTCTGAGGGGAGTAAACAACTCCCTTTCAAAGCAAAGACGTACAGCACATAAACACACATCAACAATGAAGTGCCCGAAAACATTTGGTATTTATAAGATTAAGAAACAATTTATGAGCACATCTGCCAATGACACTGGACACACACACACACACACACACACACACACACACACACACACAGAAGAAGACATCTGGTTCACAGCAGGGCAGCTAACAGAGATCTGATGGCATCAGTCACAGCGACTATCAGCATCTAGTCTGCTGCCAAAACTGTGTGTATTTGTCTCCTTGTGTATACTGTATGTGCGTGTGTGTGTGCATGTTTACAAGTGTTTAATATTGTGCATGTGTATGGTTTACATCTGCATGCTTGAAACTGCCAGCCTCTTTTTCCCCTGTGTGTCTGCCTGTGTATATGTGAGCTGCTAACTTTTCATCCAGCACTCACAGTAGAAACGTAACACCCTGCTGGCACAATTTACTGTAATTGGGGAATGAAGGCAGACATGGGGTACTTGCACTGATCTATCTGGAGTATAATAACAGTAAATAATGACTTATTACAGTAAATAATGACTTATTACTTATAATTTTAACTAATATTTTAAATTCTTATTCCATTCGTATGTGGTTCTATCGTATTTTATGTTGTCGCTCCTATCTTGTAATGATTTTAATCTTAAATAATTTTATTTTTATTTACTATTTTTCTATTCTTTTTATCTTATTATCTAATGTATTTTTATCCTTTTAACTGTTCACTCCATTTACTTATCTTTTGTCAGAGTTTTTATCTTATCTTATGTCTTTATTTTTTAAGGTTTAAACTCCAGAGTTTCCTCAGGGGGGTCCTCCACACTGGGAGCTATGTCTGGGTTGCTGCTGGGCCCCTGTCCTTGGGTCCTTTCGGCCCGGCCAGCTGTTGTCTGTCAGGGTCGGGGGGCCTGGGCACTGGTGCCCCCGTGGCACAGACTGTGACTCCTCCCAGTGTGGACAGCCCCAAAGGTGGCGTTTCCTCAATTCTCAGTGCCTTGCCATGTCTCCTTATTGCCAGTAGTAAGAGTGTGCAGGTGTGTGTGTGTGTGTGTGTGTATGTGTGCGTGTATATAGTATGGAAGGTGGGAGGGAGGGGCTATCTTTAATATTGTTTTATCTTTCTTGTGTAAAGCACTTTGTGCTACATGTCCTGTATGAAAAGTGCTCTATAAATAAAGTTGATTTGATTTGAACTGATGTGGCCTCTTGTTACTGCAGAAAAATGGGGTAGAAATATACTCTAGCTGCAGTTTGACTAACTATGATTCAAACTATCCACCTCGTCAGGCTTAAACCCAGACTGAGCATTCATTCGAATACACAGAGTAACGATACTGTAGAGTGTCAGCACTTCACTCCAGTGTATGTTTGCATTTTTCATATTTCATATTTTTCTGAGTCATTTCCTAACAATGATCTGTATATGAAATACTTTTTTAAAAATTAATTTCATTTTGTGCTCTAACTAAAGTAAGCTGTTGCTAAAAATTGAACAATGACATGAGATTATATTAGAATCTGGGTCATCTGAGTCATATGTCATCCTCCAAGCTTGGCTAATGTGGCTTATAATAGGGAGAGAGTTCAAGAACAGGGCAGTCCACAGTGTGTGTGTGTGTGTGTGTGTGTGTGTGTGTGTGTGTGTGTGTGTGTGTGTGTGTGTGTGTGTGTGTGTGTGTGTGTGTGTGTGTGTGTGTGTGCGTGCGTGTGCGTGTGGTTGAGTGTTAGAGAGAGTGACCAATGCTGTGTTCAAAGCAGACAGGTGTTGTTCATGGTAGCAGAGGGAAAGTTCAGTAGTGAAGTTGTCTTGTGGCAGTAAATACACAGTACAGTTTACAGTGCGCCCACTTCTGTTTGAGTGACAGCTATCACTATCTATGCTAATATCCATGCTATTTCAATCCATGATAATATCCATGCCACTGCCAGCTTAGGTCATATAGATGCTTCTTGTGTACATGCTATTATCCATGCTATTGTTAACCCCATCTAATATCCATGCTATTACTATCCATGCAAATGAATTTAAACTTGCTAGAACGGCAGCCTGGTTTCTATAGATAAAATGGATTACCTCGACTATTAAACACACCCTTATTCTGTGTTTCAGAGTGGGTGTTAACTGTCAAACAGGAAACTGGAGTGGGACTTCAGCAGTAGTAGTAATAGTAATAGTAGCAGCTTTGGTTATTATAGCGGAAACAACAGGAGTGGAAAAAGCAGCAGACTCATAACAATAGTAATGCAGCAACTGTTGTACATTTGAGCTACAACAAAAATACACACAATTCTAGAATACAGTTTAAGTGTAATTATCATTTGAAATGAATAGGAGTCTTACTGCGCGACATTGCAGTGGAGGTTTCAGGATAATCATCATCATCTGGCAGTGGCTCCTCTGTAGGTTCCGTGGTGGTGTGGACTGTAGTAAGAAGAGATGTACACACACAAACACACATTTATTCACCGATAAGACGTGTGTATTGTAAAGCATGTTGTCCATATGTGTCATTTCTAATGTGCTAAAAAAAAGCAACATGACTTTTAATCTGGAAATGGACATTTTGTGGATTGTATATCTGACCTTCCCATGGCCTGACGAGAAGAAGAGGACTCCATTCACTCCACTGGCTGTCAGAGTTCACCTCGTCACGTGCTCGAACCTGAA
The DNA here is from genome assembly GCA_963678695.2 of Diplodus puntazzo. Taxonomy (NCBI): domain Eukaryota; kingdom Metazoa; phylum Chordata; class Actinopteri; order Spariformes; family Sparidae; genus Diplodus; species Diplodus puntazzo. Next base: position 10,085,147 of record OZ023173.1, on the reverse strand, counting down.
CTTGGTGGAGGTGGCCAGCCAAGGCGTCAGATATGATGACTGGACTGACATCAGAGTAAATCTGATTGATTGAGACAAACACAGGAAGGGCAATGTGAGAACAAGAAAGTAGCACTGAATGAGGACAAAAACTACTGTTGTGATGCTAGCATCACATGAACAAGTTAAGAAAGTTCAAATAAGGAAACAGCTCCTGGGAACTGCATTGCCAACATATCGTTTTTTTATGGTTTTGGCTTCAGTTTGTGTTCTGGCTCACAGTGAAAACGTGTTGAAGGGAGACTAAAACAGTCATCTTATACACACCAGATTTGAAAAGGAAAGTTTACCCCTTCATAAAAAATATAGCCTATGGATACACTTACAATAAATAATTAATTAAAATTTAACCTACCATCTGCAGTTGGTCATCACCTGATTTGATGAGACATTTACTGGTGCAGTATTTAAGAATCGGCCACTTGTCAGATGCATATTCCAAACAAACTGGGGGCAGCATATCACTAAAGTAATCACTACCTGCTGATATCTCTTGATGCTGTTAGCTAGTTAGCTCAGTTAGCTGTGCAGTTAGCAGCCAGGAGCAGGAGCTTGAAGTACTAGGGTGTTGGTGTTTACACAGCTAGCAAAGGAGTAAAAAAAAATGTATCCATCTGCAGTGCCCTACATGTTTTTTGTAATCCACAATAATGTTTTCACATGGCAGCTATAAGATAAGGCATTTTCAGATCTATGGTTATGGTCTATTGTGATTAGCTGGGCTTGCTGTAAGAGTTATTATTTATGGCTGCAGACATTAGCTAATGTGAATATAAAGTGTTGTGAGACGGAAGTCATGCTTAGCATGGGTCTCCTCCAGTGCTCGTGCCTCCCAGCAAGTTCTTAAAATCCAACATGTGCCATGATTTCCATTTAAAAAAATACTAGACAAGTTTTTTCATCACTTGCAGATGATCTCTGCCTCCCTCTGTTAGCCTAATGTCCGCCTACAATCTAAAGCATGGGATACAATCAAAAATCAAGTTGTTAGATGATGGCACTGTTGGCTGTGGATTCCCAAAATCCTTGGTAACATCTTTCTAGTAGGCTGGTTAGCTAGCTGTAGTTTGACCTGTATACTGCTTCAATCCTCTCTGATGACACGGTGCATACAAGAAAAACCTTTGGTCAGTCAGACTGGAGATGTTTTCGCAGTAATGTGAACAAAACTATTTTAAACCTGTCAAATCTGAATTTACAACAACTTTTTTATTAGAAAAACTTTTTTAGACTTTATTAAAACCCGTGGCCACCCTGCTACAGTATTTGTCTTGACAAGATTGCGCCCCCACCCACACTGAAATGAAATGTTGGAACTTGTTTACTAACCTCTGACCAGTACATTGAGCCCTGTGGCCTGTATCTGATGTGAAACACAAGGGGGAAGGCATCATCCAGCGGCCAGGAAGAAGGAGAGTTCCATGAGACGTAGAGCCTCTTTGAATAGCCTTCAAGCTCCTTCACCAACACTGACTCTGGAGGGTTTGGTTTCACTGCAAAAAAACAGGAGAAAAAAAGAAAGAATATGAGATCCAACCAAACTTTTTCCACTGCGGTGGTCATACTATTTGAAGACAATAAGACACAATTTCTTCAACTGGTTGCTATTAGAGCCTTTTTTTCCCTTTATTGTTGCCATTGTTTTTCTCTCTGACAAATTGACATTGTGTTGCCATAACATTGCAGTTTTGAAAAATATAAAGCAAACCCAACTTTGATCCAAATAGTGCATCCTTGAATTACCTTGTTATTAACAGAACTAACCAAAAGTCCTCTGAATCCTGACCCTCTTTATTCATGTATCTGAGCACATTTCAGTCCAGCATGACAAAAAGGAATTCAGCCGTTGAGATTAAAGGCCCCCACACACCGCCCAGACTGAAACCAACAGCTAACTGCCTTTATCCGACCACATTGTTGCCTCTTGTCTGACCCGTTCAGCAGAAAAGTTGCATTGAACACACCGCTTCGACATGCTGCCAGCTCCACAGTAGCGTGTATGTTCTGAGCTTGCGCGAGATGCAATAAGCGGGTGGCGCTACATGAAAACAGGAAACGACGGAAAGGAGTGCATCGAAAAACAAAGCCCACACAGTATAGAGCTCAACAGTGACCACCCACTTTTTAATGGCCACGGTTCCGGAAGTGAATTTGCCATTCATTCACTCCAATGACGTTTCATAAAATCCTTATATAAAGAGTTTTAGGCCTGGAACCAAGCCAATAAACTACGAGATGAATCGTGACCGTAAAACATTTCATTTGGCGCAAAATAGGTTGGCAAAATGAGAAAAAAGCAAAGGTACAAGACTGTGTACATAATTATCTTAAGAGTAAAGGAACTACTCATCCCATAAACCATTGCGAATGTAACAGCGAATGTTACAGCTGGTGGAGCTCGCTGTTACCATGGAAATGTTTACCGAACCCACAAATTTCTTGTTTGCTAGTTACTGCTACCACTGAACTCTACGATCATTTACCACAGAGCTACCATGATTTCATTTTCTGACCTACTGCGTTTATTTAGAGATGAGGAGAAGAGTGTCAAAAGGGGTGAAAATCACTACAAGTCTCAGTGGTAGCAGTAACTAGCGAACATAAAATTTGCGGGTTCGCTAAACATTTCCATGGTAATAGCGAGCTCCACCAATCAGAGACGTCGCTGTTACGCTATAGGATTGTGGGTAGTGTAGTACTTTTCCATGACATCGCGATAAAACATGTTTTTCTTAAAACAAGGTTGATATCATACGGACTTGTGGCTTTTACAGGATCATATACCATCGTTTCACAATCTCATAGCTGGTGGTAAGTCTACTTTGGATGGTTACAACGTTATGGTCAATAACCAAAATCTCTATTTAGAATATGAATGGCATTGTCACTTCCAGAACCTCACTGTTGAGCTCTATTTCGCCCCTCCCACACACCGCGCTGATTCGCTAGCACACCGACAATCCGAATGGTCGTACAGCTCGCACACAACCAATCAGAGAATCCAATGGCTCAGACGGCCGACAGCCAACCTCCTTAGACTTCGCATGTTGAATCGGAGCAGCTCCAAAAGCTTCCAACGCAGCTGAACACACCGAACATATTTGTTCCCGACCTCGTCCGATTTTCGGTTTGGCCAGTGTGTTCTGCCTTAACAGATGAACATCCAGTAGCTCTTAAGTATGTCACAGGGACGCAGTGAATGGCTCTGCTCGCAAGGGGCAAGAAGGTCAGGCAGACAGAGGAGCAGCAAAACAAAATAATTGAGGTCATGATATGAGGAGCTAAAGGGCAAAATCGCAACAGCAGGCTATAAGAATTATGTACAGCATTAAAAATCCATGACGTTTTCGTGTGCACACCTGCGTGTTTGTATTTAATGAATATTCATGAGGATACGCCATCTTCCTATACTTTGTTTTATCTTTACATCTGCATGTCTGAGCTTCCATGAATGTGTGTATCCACAGATGTGCCTTGCAATGTTTGTTAAGTTTAACCTGTCTCATTAATGCATGTATGTGTGTACAGACAGGACATGAACCCTGTGTATCGGTTTTAGGCAAAATCAGGACAGTAGACAGCATCAATTTATAACAACCTTCATTAATAAATGGCATATTTATAGTTAACTAAACTTGAGTTAATAGATATTTCAATTTTAGCAATTAATTAAATGCTTTATAAACTATTTATCCAGCAACTGTGAAGGTTATATACTCTGCAATAAACAATTTCTTAAAATAGTTATTTCACTGTTTGTTCACAGTGAAATAACTATTAATTAAACTTGAATCAACCACAAATGTACCATGTATTAATGATGGCTATCTGTATAATGTGTTATCGAGTAGACATTGGGGTCCTTTTGAAGCATGAAGCTTGTTCTGTGTGGGAAAAACAAATGATTAAATGAGGGACAAGGCCAGCAATATTGCCAGCCAATCACAATAGTGGTTTTTGAAAAATGCTACAGCCTAAAGTGAATGTGGAGCAATGGAAACAAGAGAGAGATGACATAACTGATGATCCACTAGAGAAAGAAATGTGTCTCTAATGTGCTTCATAGAAGTACAATAGCGATACAAATATTTCTCACTAAAATAAGAAAAAATATGTTTTGTCACAAAGTTGATCATACATAGTTCGTGTAGCTTAAACCGGACATATGTTGTCTCGGACCCCAGGCCATTGGTCTCTGTGACTCTCAGGGTATGGAATGTCTGCCAGAAGGCAGGATGATATACATCACAGTGCTTGCGGGTGATGTCCACAATGCACGGCCTCCACCCGAAATCATTCCCCCTTGGAAACAAGACAAAACATGTTCAAATGTAGCATTTTCTTTGGTTATAGAAATTATGGTTGAAAGTTTCCACATATTGCATACACGTATACACTCCATTCAAGTTGTTACTCTTTGGCAAATGCACTATATTTAGCTTCTTCATAGCCCATTTTGTATGTCACCTTGAGCTTTGGGCATTTTTTTCTCACTTGCAGTAACTCACTCCTACCTGAAGGAGGCATTGTACTTGGCTGGCAGGAAAGCCTTCACCGAATCCACCCATGAGCAGCGAACATGTGTGTGATTGGGCACTTGACAGGAAATGCTCAGCAGCCCAGGGGGATCTGGGAAACGGGAGTCAGACAGATTCATTTACAGGACAGAGATGGTGTTTGTTTTCATTTCAAGGGCTATAATAGACGAATATTTTAAAAGCTTCTCTGTCATGTCCTCGAGTTTAAAATGAACAGCTCGGGTGTCCCTGTCAGGAACCAAAATGTTTCAGGAAAAGCTTGGCCAGTACCATGGAAAACTCCCTGCCCCTAAAAAGGAAGCCCACTTAGAAAGCCGCTTCCTGTTTGAGACATTTACAGGAAGTGGAGGGCTTTGTCTATGTCACGGCCGATAAGACCCGTTTCCTCCGAAAACCAGTAGTGCTATTCAAATTATCATTGTTGTACTAACATGTCCTGTTTCATCCAGAGAGCAAGCATGAATTCAAAAAAGATGAGAGAGAAACAAAGAGGAAAATATGTTGAGGGGAAGTCTAGACAGGGATGAGAATGTCTGAGTAGGAGAAACAGAAACTTCTTTCATAATGAATTATCCAAAGAATGAACTCAGCTGTGAGAGATTGGGATGGTGTGTCTGCATGAAGGGGCTAAGGGGGACGCAGGCATGCTCCTGCTGCAAAGAGCATTTCTTTTAACACTGTAGTCCCGTGGCGAGAGACTCAAAGTATAGTAGAGCCGTTAAAGTGTAATAACTCCTAAATAAGGCACAGTGAGGGTGGACAAGTCACAACAGCACTTACGGCCCAGCCTGAGTTTGATAGAGTGGAGGAGGAGCCCCTGGCTGTCATAGCAGCTGTAGTTGCCCTGTGCTGAGTGGTCGGTGTGCAGCAGGACTAAGCTTCCATTTGATGTCACTTTGTGCCATGGCAACGCTGAGCTCTGGTTGAGATGCCACACCACAGGGATCCTGGTTGGGGACATGTTAGAGTTTATTTATTTAGTCCTTGTGGGGACTTCATTCACTAACGTGTAAGTCCTAGGACATTATCATAGCTAAATCTGAATATCACAACTCTCATTAAAATGATACATCCCACATTATTCTAGATCTCACTGTGTGTCAATGGAAGTTATTTCAGCAATAAAATACATCAGGCCTCGGCTTTCACATTAAATACCTGTTCAACATATAACATCTTACTTGTTTTTATAGTTTTCGTCTTGAAAAGAGGACTCAGCTCATGTTTACTCTTCCTGTCTGACTAATTTAGTGTAAGAACATTTAGCCTATATCGGATGTCTTTCAAATCAGAACATTTTGCACCTAATTTAGATAAACATGCACTTTTTGGCAGTTCAAATCCCAATAACTCTGGTTATTCTGTTCTGTTGCCTTGAAAAACACAATTGCTGAACCACCATTATATCTAAAAGGTTTTATTTCTAAAATGTTATTTTGTCCATGATTTCCTATATTTCCAGGATTGTCTCGGAGCATTTCTTGAGGAAGGCACTTATACATATGTGTATCTTTCAGATAAAACCAGAAAAATATGTACAGTTGAGTGCATGAACATGGATAATTTATTTGTTAATGCTGAGTAACTTGAAGCTACAAAGGTAATAGTTTTCATTCCTTACCTGGTTTGTGACTTCCCGCACGCCAGTGTCACATTCGAACCCAAGCGCCCGTACTGCACGCCTGACACTGCAAACACAGAGATCACATAAAATATTAATTCACATTGTTGTCTGGCTAACATTAGCTGCACACTGCTCATTTTGACATACCGTGAGTCTGCACAGTCTGTATTAATGTGATTTAAGCGCCACCATTTACAGTAGAGTCAACAGTATCACCCTAACATGACCATACAAGGTTACAGATCCTGCAGACAGTAGACGGAGGAGACTTTGGCACGCAGCATAAAGCGTCTCTAGTCTGTGTTGTTTTTCACAAGGTTTATCAAAATGATATTGATCTGTATCAGCAAGTTCACCTCAATAGCAAAGAAACAGTTAAACATTTTTAAGAATGTAACAAGATCCAGATGAAAGTTACTCTCAAAAGCCATTAAGAAAAAATTGGCATTGGAAAATTGAGCCGTTTGATTGTGAAAAGCTCCTAGTTCTGCTGATGCAACTGTTAATCAACTCTAAATGTGTCAATTTTCACAACTTTGAGCCACTTTCAGCTCAATCAGTACATTTACATGCACAGCTTAGTCGGATTACAGCCATAGTTCGACTATGCTACTCAGACAACTGCAATTGTCCGGGTATATATGCCTGTGAGAAAATTAAATTATTGGCCTAAGTATGTCATACCACGGTACGATAGGTGGCGCTGCACCCATTTTAAGTAGTGGTAATAGAGCCACCTCCGGCTGACCTCTTTACGTCACCAGCAAAAACAAACTCTGCCTTGGCATTCAAGAAAGATGGCGTATGAAGAATGAGACGAAGCCACATCTTTGTACATTTCGTATATGGTGTACATGATAATTACACAAACTAGATGCACAATGGCGCTCTTGCTTGCGGTTATTTCGCCCGTACCTACCATAATTAAAACCGCATCCGACCCGTTTTTCGACAGTAGCACAAATTACATTCCGCACCCGAGCCAACCCGCTATAAATTGATACCGACGCCCGACCTGCACCCGAAGGAAAATTAGACGGACGCAATTTTTAAAAATGAAAGTAAGCCAGCGTGGGGAATCGGAGTTCTGGGAGGGCGCAGGCACGCATGAATGAGCTCATATGAAATATAAATGCTTATCATTTTGAAATGCAGGCATTTTTTTGTAGATGTGTCACTGATAATTATTATTATTTTTTTTTTTTTTTTTTTGAAATGCAAATGGCAATCGCAAAACCTGACCCGCGCTCTCCAGGTATCCAACCCGATCCGCACCGTGTCCGACACAGTACATTATTTTTCCCGTGGATACCCGAACCCGTGCAGGACTCTGACTTAGATAACTCCTCTCTTGAAACAAATAATAAAAATAGTATTTCTGTACAATAGTAGATGAATCTTCATTCCAAGCCCATGCAGGGGAGTTCATGATGGCTGTGTGAGAGCATTATAACTAGAGAAAAAAAAAATGAAATTCCCAAAGTAGCTTATGACACAAGTATAAATATTACAGTATGATCGATGGCCACGGGTTTCAGAGTGCATTTTTAACGGTTGTCCTAGGTCCTTAATGGGTTAGGGTTAGTCCTGCACACCATCTCCAAACCTTGGGACATACGACCAAACAATGTATATGGTGAACTAACCCTTAAATCCATGACAAGATGCAATGTAGCCTAGTACTTTTAAAGATTGTTCCATAACATGTCACATGTAATTACCCATGACAGCTCATGAATATGCATAAATGTCAAAAAGTTGACAGGCCAATAACGCTTGGTTTGTAGCATAGAACAACTAGTTCTATCATTAACTTAAAGGATAAGATAGAAGCTGCTTTACTTTTACTTGGCATCATGCAAAATTGGAAGGTAGTGTGGATTCTAACTGATACTAAGTGCAGTGTATAACTGAGCAAATATTTGTGGTGACTGTAGTAATTTGCTGAGTTGATACTCTATCTGCAGTGTGTGAGAGTATGTGTGCATGTTGAGCTTGGCTCCATAATATGAAAGCTGGCATTTACAGAAGATCTGGAGTGGAAAAACATCACTTTGACTGCCAGCCTGCCACGCACACACCTTCATTAATTCTCAACCTCAATCACTCAGGCATGCACACTCCCTGCTGGTCTCTCCTCCCTTGGTAACAAACAATTTGTCCCTGGTTTGTGTTTTGCTTTTCTTCGTTCATTTTATCTCTTTTAATCTCTTTGTAACAAGTTTGACTCGGAATAAAGTCATAACACGAAGGATAATAACCTTTAACATTTTGTCGAGTCTTGACTGTGAATGAGTTGTTTGCATCAGTTACACCCCGTTGACTCTGGGGGAAGCGTTTCGAGGAAGTTATTATTGAATTTGCTGTATTGGTATATTTATATTAGTTTTACCTGCTTCTATAACCTCATATGCCCTTCAGGGACCAAATGAGTTAATCCTAAATTAAACTTCACACATAGTCAAGTAGAAGGCTTTACTGAAGGCCTTTTCAATACTTTGCTTTCACGGACACCTAAAGTTCACTTTGCTGGCGTTTCTGCTGTTGTTTTAGTGGCCGTACAAAATGAAACAGCTGGAGAAAAGAGCTGCAAAGTGCTCCACAGTGATTTTGCGGTTACATTTATACTTCTGAGAGGAGACAAATGCATACAGAGAGGAGGACAATGAAACCTACCGAGACTTTTAAAAGAGACGTTAGCAAATGGAAGCTACCTCATTCTGTTGTGGTGATTATGGGAGAGAATTTATTACATACACAAGGCACACTTAATAAATTTGAGCAACCAAGACAGCTTTTTGTCGTCCCCATAAACAAAGCTGAATAGATATCCCAGCTAGAAAGGACAAACAGGATTGTAGACATTTCTCTGCTGCCTGCAGCCTGTATGTATCGTGTGCGTACTCCTAAATTTCAGTTTAAGCAGTGAGACGGGCGCATTTTCTATCCCTGTGTTTTGCATTTTACTGCTGTTTAAATGTGCACTACATATAGCCATTTGAAACAATATGTCTGTAGTTTATTTTTATGGCCGTAATGGACAAATGCCGATGAAAAAAATAAGTCCAGCATAAATTCTGGACACGACTGCATGTCACAGCAACCTCTTATCTTCCTGGATTTGTTCCAAAAGTCAGAATCTTAAAAAAATATGTTTTCAAACTGGCAACGAACCGAACCATGGTTCAGTATGATCCGGACCAGGACAAACTCTTTCGGTTGGACCAAGGTGGTTTCACACCTGGTACTTTGGTCCGGATCAAACTGAAAAGTCTGGACAGTAGGTGTGAAAAGCACCCTCAAAAACATAATAAAATGTAGTTGCTTGTTGTTGTCCCTTTTCAAAACATTTAGAAAAAAGTCTTCTTTTAGTCAGAAGCTACAGTAATAGCTCAGTCAGTAGGGACTTGGCTTGGGGACTTGAAGGTCGCTGGTTCAGTCCCCACTTGTCCGAGCTGCCCTTGAGCAAGGCACCGACCCCTAACACTGCTCGTTTTGGCGTCGTAGCATGTGTGGCAGCCCCTTCACTCATGTCCTCTACACTGCATGCGTGTGTGTGTGTGCACGCTTGTGTGTAATGTGAGTGAAAAAAAAATCCAAATTTGGGATTGTAATAGTATATAAAATATATATATAAAATCATGACATATAAAAGTGCCGTTATATTTATTGATAACAGCGGCTTAGTTAGCCAGTAACGGTAATAATGACAAACTGCTGGTGAGTCATGTCTGCGAATGTTTTGATATCAAACCGACTACATGTAAAGGCTGATGACTGCCGCTCTGACGCTGCTTGGGCTAACGTTAAAACTGTTATCATTCGCTTAAAAGCTTTAAGGGGTTTTTCGTCAGCTCTACTCCACCAATTGTCTGTCGTTTACAGTTGACAACTGCCAAGATACTCTTCAAGTAAAGTGATCACCTAGATTGTCATGTGTACAAAGGCAGAAACTAACATGGAAAATCAAGAATCAAGAATCTGATTTTGCACATTTAATGCAAGTTTTCCAGCGAAAGTTGCCATTATAGCTGGTGAAATCAATAAGTCCTGCCAAAACTTTGTAGTTTGTTGAGTAGAACCTGGCAATTATAACAGTTTAAATCACGATGTATTGGAGTCCAATTTCAGATTGCAATTGTGTTAAAACAAACAAACCAAAAAAATATTCATACCTAAAAAACTGTTTCCAGGCAGCTAGGGGTCAAAGTCCTTGAAAAAGTGAATTTCCCCTTAAACTTAATAAATGACCAATCTTCCTCTGCCCCTTTTCTTATTATTTCCTCTTCTGTGTCATCTTTCCTTCTATGTCAATCTTTCAGTTCAAGTTCTCTCTAACCAGTTTTAACCAGATTTAATTTGTACATTTAACCACTGAAAGAACACATGCACGCGCGAAAACACACACACACACACACACACACACACACACACACACACACACACACACACACACACACACACACACACACACACAAACACACTCTCTGTGTGCGCGTGTTACCTGGAGCCTTGGTGTAGTGAAAGAGTTGGCTGCTCTGAATGTGTGTATTCATGTTTTATTGGCAGTGAAGTACATTATTCCCCAAACCCGCAGCGTTCCACTCATATCTGATTCTGCCTCTGGCAAGAAGGCCGAGACACACGCACGTGCTTACACACACATGCATAAAACCGCACACATATGAACACACAAACATGCAAGTACACATGTGCGCACACACACTAATGCACACAGGAAGGCTGCAAGTTTCTCCTGACATTGAAATCAGATGGCAGGGTGGACACAGAAATTGCAAGCTGGATGAAACTCAGTACTTTCCAAACAATAAAAAAAAGGAATCTGGAGCTGCTGTAGGATAAAATTAATGGAGAGGGAAAACTTTTACAGTTTCACCTGAAGGGCTAAAGGCGAATGTTCTTATTGTTGGAGTGAGCGATTGGAGAAAGAGATACAATAATAAAAAGAGACAAGAGGGACGAAACCCCTTAAAAAAAGAAAGAAACATGAGTCGGTTTCTTAATGCCAGACAGATCCCTGAAGGGTTGCGTGAGGCAAAAAAACAATGCTTAAACAATAAGATACTTGTTAGCAGAGTACTAATCCAGAAAAAACATGAATTCCTATTCAGCTATGAAAAGACTCAAGTTGCACATCCAAATTCTGACAATGAACCTGTAAAGTGAACAATGGTGTGTTTCAACAAGAAAATGCATTCTCTTATTAAAATTTTGCTCAGACTGCACTGTATCTAGTTTTTATTCTGAATTGTGTGTTTCCTCTCCCTGTTCCTCTGAAGTAGCTGTAGATCCCTTAAGTACTTGGAGTCAAGATAAGTCAAGAGTGCCCAAAATAGTTTCAAAGGAGTCCATGCCTGATCCTTAACAGATTGTGCATTTCCAAGTGTGTGTGTGTGTGTGTGTGTGTGTGTGTGTGCGCGCCTTCAAAATGTCCTTGTAAAAAACGTGGCTTTCCCTTTGCTGTGCATGTATACGTGTGTTACCTTCATCAGTCTGAATCTGAGCACGACTGGGACGCAGCGACCAAGATAAAAACCAGACGACTGTTAGACACACAGGACTGGACAAATGGCCTGGCATCTAGAGAGAGGGAGAGGAGGAGGAACAGTTATTAAAGTAATTTCTAAAACCTAAAAGATTTGGCAGCAAGCATTAAAAACATCAGCAATAGCAGCATTATCATCATCATCGTCATCATCATTTTGGGCTTATTTTGTACAAGTAAATTGGTAGGAAAAGACAAAATGTTGGGAACAACAACCTGAATTTTTCTATTCTTTTCTTTTTGTCAATTTCCCTCAGTATATCAACCATGTACCAACATAAAAATGGCTTGTAATCACTTGAACAAATCAACTGTGCCTGCTTTTTCCTTAAAATAGCTAATTCTGTCCTGTGAAGTCCAAAAATGGAAAGACAATGGCCAGAATAACTGATAGCCTCTATCTCTCACTCGAGACTATCTTAGCGTGAGTATTTCAAAATTAAAAACACATTTCCCTCCCAAAAAGAGTAAGAGAGAAGTAAAATATGTTGGAAATGCTTTTTGGTTTCCACTGGCTTTTACTTTTCCCAGAAACTGGGAGAAGTAAAGTTTTAGTTCCACTTGTGCTGGAGAACAGATCCATCCTCCAGTTTTGCACCATAAATCTACTGAACACATTTCTTATATAATCTAACCAAGATGTGCACACTGTAAATAGTAGAAGCCAGTCGAGTAGAAAGAACAAAAGTGTATTTGTTCATAATTATATCATGGCCTGGTAGTGAACAGGGCAACAGAACCTTTCAATTTAAATAAATAAAATGAAAGCCATACAAACATGGTTAAACATCAGCATGCCAACATGCTCACGGTGATAACGTTAACATGAACTTCTGTAAGTACACAGAGAAACAATGGAATTTTGAATGTCAAATGTGCAGACAGTGCGCCGTCTTGAAACCATTAAAATATCAAATGTACATTTCTTTCAACTGAGAGCAAGACATGTTATTAACAGAGCAGACCTGTAAGTCATTCTGTACATTAGAGTATCTAAGAATAGAAAGAAATGATCTACACTTTCTCTCTGCCTTAGTCGTCTGATGGAGTTATGAGTGGGTGACTTGATGCTGCTGATATCTATATCCTCAAGGGACATTTTCAACAGACAGCTGTATTCATAAGCATCACTGATGCTCGGAAAAAATTCTGTGTGTCAGTGTTTTCTTTGTGTGTATGTGTGTGCTTTTTCGCAGTGTCACACAAACACACACACACACACACACACACACACACACACACACACACACACACACACACACACACACACACACACACACAGTTGCTTTATTGTTTCTTTTTTCCATTACCTATTATCATTCCCCTCAAGCTGATCTGATTAAAGCTTAAAACTTACAAAATGCGACAACTGATCTCCTGACATTGGAATCTCCTTTATGTGTGAATGTGTGTGTGTAAGAGAGACTAAAAACAGCTCTATGAATGTGATAAAGGGTGAAAGACCATGTGGTGTATGTGTGTGTGAGCTGCAAAGCTCAAAGTCGCACACCTGTTGCCAAGCACACACACTCTATCTTATCTCTAGTGCCGCTTGTCTTTATAGAGCTGCATGTGAGATATGCTCATGAAAAACTTATCAACGCTCTTAACTGCACCTGAACAGACAGTGACAGACGGAGATTATAGGCCCATTGAAATTGTGTGGTGTGCCCTGAGGGTGATGTATTCCTGTTCAAATAGGATGTTGTTTAATTCAGGGTCTGATCAATATAAATATCCAGAACAACTCGGTTAAAGACAAGCAATATGAAGGAAAAATTAAGAAACTGTCTATTTCTCTATATATTTAAACATCTTCCACTGCGTCAATTAGTAGAGTTATATATAGAGGACTCAAATCATACAATCACAATCTTCACAAGCCTGTTTAAACACAAATAGTTAAAGAAATCTTTGGAGCAAGTAAACAAATCGCTCCAAACACATCTATAATATGGAAAAGGGTGCTCCAGAGCACAGGTGGACAAAAAATAATACCATGATCTATTCACAAGCCACAATCTAAAATACAGTTTCTCTCTATCCTGTAGGCTATATACAGGTTTGAAATGGCCTATGAATTTCTCCATTTTGTAAAACTAAAACACATTATTGCCTTGAAGAGAGTCCTTTTTTTGGCACAAGCTCCTCATCCACCGTGCCACAAACTACAACTCCCGTTGCACTAATTACAGTGCATAACCAAAGGAGGAGCCAGTGAAGTAATTCATCCAATCAGCATAACCATCTAGTTGGCTAAATCACTCTATTGGTTTGTTGACATAGTGCAGATTTGCTAGTCAATGAGGTACTGGGATGTCTTGGAACAGAAGTAATAGTACATTAGATATTGCCATCTATGATTTGCCTGAAAAGTAGGTTGTGGACGCTTTCAAGATCAATCATGACTTTAAATCCTCAAATTGCCCAACCCATACATAAGGTAAAAAAGTTAAACAAAAAACACATGCAATCCACGAGGACAGGGGCTCATATAAAGACAAAGTGACGGATCATTTTTAGACCGTACTTAAAACACAGTTACTCATAGAAAGTAAAAAATAGAAAGACTGAGAAAGTAAAAAGTGTACAACAGGAAAGAAGAATGGCATCAGTTAAGCAGAGCTCTTTCTAATAAGTGTGTTTGTTATGACACTCCAATACTACCGTTGATTGAAATTCAAAAGTGTGTATGCTGATATGAAGCCTGAAATGATGAAATTGAAAAGTAGTTATCAGTTTTTTAACTGACAGCGTTAATGACGCATGTCAAAGAAAATAGTGTCTTTGAAATGCGTCAGTTTCTCCGACACGACACTATTCATAGTCCTCCCTCAACTTTAAAACCATTTGATGCCAATTTTCTAAGGAGACAGACAGAGCGAACAACTGTGCAAAAACAGGATTTATTCCAATGTCAAACAGTTGTGCTTCACAAAGAGTAAAATGGGGCGATGAGTGATGAGCTCAGAGACAGTTACAGCTTACATAGTCATGTCTTTTATATCCTCAGTTACTATGGACTGGAGTCATCAACATGAACACAAGGTAGAGAAGAGACAAGGCACACAAGTCGAGCGTTGGATGAATTGATCTCTTCCATCTGCGTAGAGAGTTGATTGTTTCTTTTATGTAGCCTAATATGACACACTACAGTAGTGAAGCCTACACTAGACCAAAAAGTAACGCTCTCAGTTTCATTTAAAAGCAAATACATCAACACTTTTTTGTGAGATAGTATCTGTTCAGTTGCATACAAATGGAAATAAATAGAAATTAACAGTTTATAGGTTTAGTTTTTTTAACTACACTCCTACACTACAAATGTTCAAAAACTAGTACAAAAAGTACAAATCACAGATGATAATTAGTTGAACAGTTAAAAATATATGTTAATTAATTACGCCACTGTGCATGTGTGATTATAATTTACTTTTCCAAGGCTTTCTTTACATTGCATACAGGCAAAGGTTTAGGCAACACAGGGTAACACACTTTATTCTGTCTGACAAGTTTATCAAGACCATATTATCAGTTGAGAATAGACTGAGCCTCATGTCATAAATTGTGGCTGACAGCTGTAGAAAGGGTGGAATCAAGGTGTCTTGTACCACAGTAAGATGGATGAAATGTTGAATAAAAAGTGAAGCTGCTTCTTCAGTTTTACTTGCTTTAAACAAGGAGCTGCCAAACCACATGATGAAATACACGTTTGCTTTTTCTTTTTTCTACTCTCTGAATACTGGGGAAAACATCTGCACTAAAACCTTACACTGTTATATCTTACACTGGCTACAAAATGCGGATTTTAAAGAACTACATTACTTCCTTGACAGCTGTGTGCAATACTAGGTGTGACAAATACACTGGACTTTTGTTAAAATCGTTAAGAGGCCCATTAGGGCCTCCACTATTACTGTAAGATTGCAACCTCTGGTTCTTGGCAATCTTTGTAAGCATGAGGTCACGCTGCTAAACAGATCATCAGTTTGTTTAAAGTAGAAAATAAATATAATCAGAGGAGCTTTTCATCTGGAAAACAAGGTGTTATGTTTGGTTCATACAAGTGCTGTGCGGCTGCCAGAGACCAAACAATGGTGACAATGTGTTTGGTGAATTTTGGACACTGACTGACGACGCTTGTAGATGCTAATTAACGATGTGGAATAGTGAGGATGATGACTTTTGGCTTCAAGACAGGTATTGTAAAATACAGGACAGCGCAAACATAGGTTAGTAAATCCATCTCCTTGAAAACTATATTTCCATAGATGTACTTTCACTGTCCTTTAATTTTGTATTTGTTCTACTTTGTTTTCTATTACTTTTCACACTAGCACAGTTGAAGGTTGAAAAGTTTGAACCCTGCTAAATAAAACACACCATTAACAACCTAACCACTGTGGGAACAGTGATACGGCCCATTTATCATCACACCATTTTTCAATATAAATCACCTTGGCCTGACTTTTAAGACATATTTCAGCAATTTAAGAGCAAATCGCACTTCATGGGATACAGATCAATCAATTAGAAGTGGATTTCAACACCTCCTCTTCCAGTTAAGTGGCGTATGTGCTTCTGCCAAAAACAAACAAAAAGAAAGAATAAAAAAACAAAGAGTAAAGACTAAGATCATGTGCCCCAATAGAGTTCTTGACAACTCTATACATGAGTAGAGATAACCTCTGCTTCCACTGGTGTCTTGTGATGTAGCATGAAAGTGTTACATTCACCACTACGGCACTGCAACTTCACACAGCGCACTCAGCACATTCAAATCTCACCGACTCCTGTCTCCCTCACTTGCTTGCTTACATTCCTCTTCCTCTCTCCATCCCTCCCTTCATGCTTTGTCAAGCCTTTTACACCCAGTACATTCTGTACCTGCGGCCCAGCTGGTGCACTGGTCAACTCTTTACACAGACACAGGATTTCACACTGGGGATGTCCCGATCAGGTTTTTTTTACCTCAATACCATTCCGAGTCCTTTGACATTTAGTAAATGCCGATACCGAGTCCCGATCCAATACTGAGCCTTAACTTATATTTTCCTAGATGATACAGCTGCATTAAGAAAAGAAATACCTTCATCCATATGGCTCTTTCTTAGTCTGCATATTGCAACATTGGCCTACCATCTTCCTTGTGTTAGCGAGTGAGTCTGTGATGCTGCACTGTGACAGCAGACCCTGGTGCCAGCTGAATTCCTTACGTTGTCACGTAAAATGACATGGACGCGCTGCTTGTCTATTTCACAAGCGTTCAGCATCTCCTCGGTTGCCTGTTTTACATGCTCTGCTGTATAAAGACCCACGAAACTGGTGCACATACCGGCACGTTGTAACTCGAAAGTGGAAGAATTTATGATAATGCAGAGATGGTAGGGCATACCAGGGATTCAAAAACCCCAGATGACTGAAAAAAACCTGATCCTCTACCACGGAGATGAGCTGGTTATCCAGAGCGATTAATTCAGTTACCTTCTCTATAATATTTTTGGCCATGTCGCTGTCTTGAGGGTATTTCTCTTAACTTTTGAAAGTATCCGCGAGTGGTTGTTGTTTCGGTGTCTTTGCCTGTATTGCTCGAGTAAACTCGTTATATTCTTTGAGTGTTTGTTTTTTATTTGCCGTATCAAATGTGTAGTATTACATGCAGCTCTTCTGTCATCACGTGATCGGATCGGGACATGCCTAACAGAAACATTTCAAACTGCCTGTGAACAATAACCCAGCTCCCAGAATCCACCTTGTTCAACTCAGTAGCTACTTTTAATACAGCTTTAGAGCTAGAAGAGGCAATGCTGGAACATTAAGCAGCAGACCTCTAAACTCTGAGTGTTTAGACATGGATCACCAGCAGAAGTAGAGTATACTTCTACAAGAGGTTAAGTTTCAAGCCTTCAGTTAGTGTATGAGATAATCAAAATATGCAAAGGTTTACACACGTCAAACCAAAATAACAGTGTAACAGCTACGATATCTTGCGTCACTGCTGGGATTTCAATATTTACTGAGAATGGGAAATAGCTCTTTTATACATGAAATAAATAAATGAGCAGAGGATATTTCTTGCCCTTCTGTATAAATCCCTCTAGTAAACAAGCAGTAAATATTTGTTTTGTGAAGAGAATATTGATTTAGATTCTTGTCTGCAACATCTGGGATACCTTCTTTCCCGCTGTCCACTGCTTTTAGTTTATGACACTTACTTTTCTGAACCTTGACACAAACGCTACTTTCCTCCCGCTCTGCTCAGCAGTCAGTCCTTGGCTCCAGTTTACATCCCTCTGATGCCAGAACTTTCAAGGTTCAGTAAACATATTTATTTCATGCTTTATGACGGCTTGCCCTCTTCCCTTTCCTGCCTTCCTTCAGAGTAACTAGAGATCAGAAAATGCATGCTCCATCTTCCTGTACCTTCCTTCACTTTCATGTAATTTTTCCATTCAATTAATTCCCATGTGCTCTCTCTTATCTCTACCTCCACCTCACCATCTTTAGATGTCTATTTTCTCCCTCCCAGCCTCTCTTTTCCTGCCCAGGCGCTCTTTATTTTCCAATTCTACTGCCAGACAGTTCAAAGTCCAGTAAACATATTTACATGAAGACTTCTAATTCTCCTTCCCTTGAGAACAATGCTATTCCTTGAGAACAAGGTCCTAATCTGTCCTCTCGCCCCTAAGCACACGTTCCTGCTATTATGTGAGTGTCAGTTGCACATGTTGCATAAGCATTGTTTTCTACCAGCTCTGCTGTATCTGTATGGTGTTCTGTTAGGGTCTGTTCCAAGTGTGTATGTGTGTAAGTACATCTAGTGAATGCAGAGGCATGTCTAGATTGACAATCTAAGGTTCCACCCAAACATTTGGAGCTATTACTGGCAGATGGCCACAACAGAGGAGAATCAAATCTCAAACTATGCTCTCTCAACCAAACTAACAACCTGGGATCTTAGGTTAGATACTATAATTGCTATCCCTTTTTTATTCTTGGAAAATTACTCAATCCGATTAATCATTTTTCAAAATAGTCTGTGAATAATCAAATACTTTAAACTAGCTCTAATCCATTGGTTTAATCTAGCGGAAGGAGCCCAGGTGGAAGTTGATACACTGAGGAAAGAAAAAACAAGAACAAGAGGAAAGCTTAATTTAATCTCTGCTGCTGCTATAGGTTTTATCTAATTCCTGAGAATAATTTGTTTTTCCTGTGATGCAACGCAAACTAATCCATGACTGTTTTTTAAAACCAGTGAAGCTCACTCCTCAGCCAATCAACGGTGTACCGAAACTCCCTCTGGAAGTCATACTGGAATCTCTACAGACCTGATATTACCACAAACCACTTTCCTCTGCAGCTGAAGGAGGTCTTTTTGAAGCTAAATGTGAAAAGCCACACTTTTATCCAGTGTAAGCATGTCTATAGTAGACTATGATGCCCCTCGGGTGCCAAGGTACCTGTGAGGTGGTTAGGAATTAAATTCTTATCCTCACTTAGCCTACTACTTACTGAAAAATTAAGCTTGATGCAAAACAGCCGCCCTGTGCGACATTGTAACTCCCAATAGTAGACTAACAAAGTCAAGGACCACTATGCTTTGAGCTTCTCAAGTTTCAATGCTCTCTTTTTCCATAGGTCGTGTGTGAGTGTGTGTGTAATCACAAGCCTGTGAGTCACCCTCATCAGTCACCTTTCTACTGTAACTCTTCAAGCTGGAACCAGAATAGACAGGGGAATGTAGCCATGGTTATTGTCACTGGGATGCACCCATGGTGCGAGAATTCCCACATGCAAAGAGATGCAAAACAACAGCGAAGACCCAAGTACACAATTTGTTCTTGGAGATAAAATTGCTCCTATTTTTGTTGATCCACACCAGAACCACAACCGGAGTGCTTAAGAATAATGGCAGAAGCAGAACATGCTGTAATTCCTGGGTGAAAGACATTCTTTCCAAGCCAATAGCAATAACGAGGTCAAGGGTGAAAGCCGAGGTATTGGGACAAAAGTACTGGGAGACATGACTGCTGAGGAAAGACAGGCAGAGAAGCCATTCATTTTGTGTGTGAATCCGGAGTTGATGATAAAAAGGACATCATAGTTAAATGAGGTGTGTGCATGCTGACAATGAGTAATTCAATCCAGAAAGGGCTCTCTTTTAGCCAGTCCTCTTTATGGCAGCACAATCCCACATGGTGACTCACTCACACTCTGGCATGCCACTGCACATTCAGTCGGCTTTACAAGAGAAGAAGAAACAAGACAGTGAGAGAAGAGAAAGACAGGGAAAAGGGAAAAAAAGAGTGGTGAGGGGGGGAGAAAGAACAGGAGACAGGAGGCTTGAATACCAAAGGAACAGATGGCAGGAGACGTTAAAGAGTTGAACATTCAGATAACAGGATCATAAAAATAGGCACAAATATCTCTGAAGTCAGATTCGCTTTTCCACACACACACACACACACACACACCCTTGCTGTTTTGCTGTCCAGTGACATAACAAACGACTACAGGATGTCCTGTTCATGAGGACAGGTCGTTAGAGGTTATGTCATAAATTAAAAATTAACAAAGACTGATGTTTAATTTAGCCTACTGCCTACACAATATGATCATCAGTGTGTATGCGTGTGTGTATTGTGTGTGTCAGTGTGGGTACCTGTGTTCAACACTAAGGATATGATGACTAGTTGAAGGATTGCTTTGCCTAAGCGATACAAATGCGCGTGTGCGCGTGTGTGTGTGAGACAAAACAGTTTTATTGTGTGTGTGCGTGCGTGTAAACGTGCACTGAACCAACAACATAGAGAGGTCAACAATGGCTCTGGTGTTTACTCAGGTCACTATGGCAACCCCTGCACACCCTGTCCATCTGACCTTTCCAGGCGATAACAACACTGCTGAGTGACGCGTTCGTGTGTGTTTGTGCTGTATTTCCATATGTGAAGCTCCTCAGCACAAACAGGGCTCCCTGTGTTTTTGTGACCATACAATGCGTCTTTCTACCATATGTGTTAGTTAGCGTGACATAGCAACGCAGACATCAGTGGAGCAGGTGAAGACGAGAGAAGTGGTAAGGCTGTGTCAAGAAAACAGCTGTTGACTTTGCCTTACCTTGTGCAGTATAGATATAATATGATGTGAGGCATAACCCCCTTTTGTGCAAAAGCCAAAAACAAAATGGTTACTGGTCTTGAGCCTCTTTGATTAGAGTTGCTGGTCTCGTCTGGAAGTAAAGGCTTGTCACGTCAAATTACGTTATCCACTTATTTTACATATCTTATTCACTTATCAGTGTACTGTATGTATATGACTGCTATCATTTTTGCTGACCTTTATATTTCTCTTTCTGTGTGTTTGTATACATGTTGCATCCAAGCATTTTTTGCATTTTATTCTGGTTTTATATCATGCATTTGTGGTTTTATTTTATTATTTGCACTTTATTTTCATTTTGGATATTCAATTTTTTTTTCACATTCCAATTCCAAAATCTGATTATGAAGAACTTAAAATTATTGCTCTAAGCAAGGGTGTATTTGCATTATCATAGTATCATATTACCATCATAAAATTATATTCAAATGGCAATAATATTGTTTATTGCAATCCTTTCGTGATGGCCCTACTGATAATTAACTCTCGACAGATATTATTTTTCTAATTGAACTGTCCTTTTTCGTGTTGTACCATTGATACTAGGGATCTTGAAATCAACTGAACTGGATGCCATCCTGAATAACAACAAGCGCCCCTAATGGCCCCATTATATTAATTAATTTACTGATGATGATTAATATCAGACACAAATGAAATATAAGGAAAAAATTGGCAAAAAAAAAAACTGCTCAAATACCTTAGTGAAACTTTGTACGTTTTTAATATGGCTCAAGATATTAGAGGCTTTTTTCTTTGTGTTAAATGGTCTGGCATTTTTATAGCGCTTTTCCAGTCTACTGACAGCTCAAAGCGCTTTACAATACATGCCACATTAATACACAGATGGCGGCGGCTGCCATGCAAGGCGCCAACTGCTCATCAGAAGCAATTTGGGGTTCAGTATCTTGCTCAAGGACACTTCGACATGCAGCTGCCGGGAGGCGGGATTCGAACCAGCGACCTTACGATTACTAGACGACCCGCTCTGCCTACTGAGCTACAGCCGCTAATCCCTGATTTTGTTTTTAATCACTTAAAGCATTCTGTGTGAGAACGTTCATGTTGAAACGTGTTGAAAAGTGATCTGCTCTTGTTTCAATTTTGGGGAGGAAATCTTTAAAAGACTAAAACCATCAGCCTGACATGGTGTAAATGAAAACAGCTCACACCATTTTCTGCTTTTCTACTATCTTTCTTGCTCTCTTTTCTCACTTTTAGCTGTTAATTCAATTCAGTTTGTCCTTAATCTCTTTTCATCTTTGTGCCTTATTGGGATATTTTAATTTGCAGCACTGAGCCAGGACGCCTACTCTTGACAACATGCACATTGTCCCATCAGAGAGGTGTTAACACATGAGAAGAAAGAATGGGCTGCTACACACATGAAAACAAAAGATCACACAATATCTGATTTTGTCAAAACCCTGACCTTCTTTTTCCATTTGTCCTGGAGAGTTCACTGTTAAACTAAATGACAGAACATTATTTCTGGGTAAAACATTATCAATTTTTAAAGAATCTTTTTTTTTATCAAAGTCATACACACAAAGGCAACTTCCATTTTTTTTTCTTCTCTTTTCCTTTTCCCACTTAATTACATAGGTCCAAGAGGGAGAATTAAACAAATGTCTATGCTGAGCCTGTTCACCCAGCAGGATAATCCGATCTGAAAACTGTCGAGCTGAGGGGAAATCTTTCAGGCTAATGGTTGGTCAGACTACAGGATCGGGCACTCTGAGGAGTAATTAGAGTCCACTAGATATAAGGTTTCCTTACATATTCTTGTATTTGGTTGGTCCAGGTTGTCAGGACACATAAAATTTACCAAATCTGATCCAAGAGAGATCTTTGCAACAGCCAATGAGTTTAAATCAAAAAGGAAGAAAAGCACAGAAGAAAACACAGCCATACAGAGAGAGAGATAAATGTTATTAGTATTCAGCAGGCAGATGCAGATAAAGGTTCAGTCAGGCTCTGTAATCAAAATCATCTAATGTGGACAGGTCTTGAGTGCACAAGAGATAAAGGAACAGTTGAAGAGGAAAATTGAGAGGCTGTGCTCCTGAGGAGGATTAAGAAAAGAAGATAAACACGGGAAATCTGTTGCCAAGGAAGGCAAAACAGTGATGGGAATATCTGGGCAGCCGGGGAAGAGACACAAAGGTCGGAAAGAAAGAAGAGATGCAGAACTTGTTCTACATACTTGCAGGGCTTTGCTTTAGGCATATTTCTCACTAATAATTTGGTCTACTAGCTGCCCTGTTTTAAATTCAAATACATTTACCTGCTTCTTCCATGTTTATGTGTAGCCTAAACAAGAGACATTTTAAGGTGCTTTGTAAGTAAAACATAGCAACCATCTTGGATCAGATAGATCTACGAAATAACTGTTCATATGCTTCTTTCAACTGTTATAATAAAAATTATATAATGGTAATATCATTTTACAGAATTCGGCTGTCCAAATGAAAGATTCAGACGTATTTCACTTAAAACTGACATGTGATTTTTAAGTTTTTTCTGTTTGCAAACTGCAAGCATGCATAATGAAGAACATATGCTAAATAGCGGATTTTCACATCAGCCACTGTGACAAGCACTGCAATGATAATACACACTAAGGTGGACTTCTCCAGTGGCTCCAACCATGATACATGGAAGACAGGCAGTCTTATATAAATACCTGAAGTCATGGTTAACACTGAAAACAGAAAAACAGACCCTACAGAACCTGAACCTTGCCAGTACTATCTAGCGGTCGAGTTGCTGGTCGAACTGCTAGGCTCCCTTCCAACTTTTGCCCGAGCCTAAACACACACGGGGTAATGGCTGCCATGTGTGTACAGAGATAGCACCCAGCCAATCCACAGACCAAGGCCTCAGTCTGAATGTGTGTGTGTGTGTGTGTGTGTGTGTGGTGTGTGTGTGTGTGTGTGTGTGTGTGTGTGTGTATGTGTGTGTGAGAGAGAGAAAAAGGAGACAGATGAAGAGATTTATTATTTAGGTAATTATATGTCAGACAATCAGAATACACAAAAAAAGCTTTTGGCTTGTTACTGAAAAAAGAAGAATTTGCCTTGTTATTCCTTTCAAAAAGTAAAAATATCACTTTGTGTGTGCAACTTTGGCACAAGTATCACAAACCTGTACCGTGCGCAAGTGTTTCTGTGTGTGTGCGCGGCAGTATCTTGGCCTTAATTCCACAACGCTGGAATTTCCTCCAGCTCTGCCGCCAGTGCAAGATGGCTACCATATGCCAGCTATTGAGACACACAGGCAAACACACACATACATACACACACACACACACACAGTTGAATGAGGACCACAATCCAGCGAGCATTAAAATTTGTAATACTGAAGCCAACCTCACAAACAAACATGCTGAAATTCATAATGAGGCGAAGACTATACTAAAAATACACACACATTTGCAAATGCAAACACACGTCCCCCTTGGCAAGTTATTCCCCACATGGACTGTGTTGGGGTACATTTGTGCTTGTGATCATACATTAGCATGTTGATGAAAGACTGTAAAGGCATTGACACACTACACAGAGCAGGATGTGCCACTGATGCAACAAAAGAAAGTGCACAGTTGTTCATTTACACTTCAATCAACTGATTTTGCTGTTTCGCCAGTTTTGTTATGTAATGGATACCCCTCTGTGTTCACCGAAGCTTTTCCAGTTCAATCAAATCAAACAAACCCTAAAGACACATATCATGCATGAAGGAGCTGGAGTCAACATAAATCATCAAAATAGAAACCCAACCCATTTTATTACTATTCTTTTCTTTAATCTTCATAAGTACTTGAAGGCATATGATTCACCTCCATTATTATTTCAGATTTATTTGGGAAAATAATTGTGTCTCTGCGTGCATATTTCCTTAATTTGTTTATACACAGAATCTACCAAAGTTTAATGAAACATTTGGTCACAATTACAATTTAAAAAATGGTAATGATGCTGGTGGAAAAGCAAGAGATATTCTGTAAGTCTGCTGACTTCATTGTATGAAGTTGAAGTTCAACATAAATTTTACTGCTCCGTCACATTCTGAACAACTTAAATTGAAACTCTTGCCAAAAAGCAACCAAGGCTTTATTTGTGACTGAATATGAGTCAAACCTTCGTGTAAACGCATAATTACGACGAAAGAGGCACTTTTAAGATTTACCGTAGTTTCGTTTTCGGGCAAGCTAATTTTCAATGGAGTGCAGGGGCACTCGATCCACAAGTGCGACCTAACAGGCAGGCTTGAGGAGCGGTCCACCATTACTCTCCTGCCTGTTAGGTCCCACTCGGGGATAGACACTTTTTGTCTGCCATGACTGCGACGCGCTGGAGATCCAGCTCCTACGGTGAGTAGTTCAAAAACCTTCTTTTTAGTAAACTCTGCGTACACAAGAAACATTCTCTATGCTCATGTTCATGTGTAGAGACCCTGGTGATACTACAAGCAAAGTTTCATGTTGTGTCGAGCCTTCTTAGTGTTTTAAAAATAGCGATTTTGATGCTAGCGTGCCAGTGCCCCATGCACTCCATTGAAAATTAGCTTGCCCGAAAACGAAACTACGGTAAATCTTAAAAGTGCCTCTTTCGTCGTAATTATGCATTTACACGAAGGTTTGCCTCATATTCAATCACAAATAAAGCCTCGGTTGCTTTTTGACGAGAATTTCACTTTAATCATAGCTTGCACAATATGGACTATAGCTTGTATGAGATACTCTGACTGTATACATGCTATTTTCAGTTTTACTATCATTCATTCCAATATATTGGTTACTTTTATTGCACTGTTAATGGAAGACCTTATCGTGCATGAAAAAAATAGAGCAACCTTGGGTTCGAGGAAATTGTTAAGGAAGGTGCCTTAAAAACAATTAGTTTTCGAGCCTTAAAGGCCCGAAAACTAATTGTTTTATGTGGAATCATCAAGAAAGACATTACTATAACTTCGGAGCTGATAATCTGAATCTAACTTCAATACAACCATCACCTTAACATTAAAATCCTCTGACATTTACCGTACAGAGCTACTGTTATGGCAAGAGAACAAGGAAATATGAAAACCTGATTGGCTCTTAATAACTGATGACTAACAACACTTCAGCTGATATTGAATGTTCTAAGCCTGTTGATCGCACATCAGCTGAACTGCTCTGGTAGTTCCTCCTTCCTCTGCAGGAAGTGTGTGGACATTTGGTCACTTATTAAATCATGCAGAGTTACAGTTATCTCTTACTGAAAGATATTTGATGACGTAGAAGGAAGGGATAAAGAGTGAAAGTGTGAGCTGCCAGTACTAGATGAGTACTGCCAAACACAGAAAGATGACCTTCAATCTCCTGCATGGACAAGGTGTTCGTGTTCAACTGTTTCAGAGATGTCTTTGAAAAAATAACACTCTTTGCTGCCAGACAGTGCTATAGTTACTCACTGTCTCCTGTTTAGAAAGCCACAGTAGAATATTAGGAAGACCTAAAGAAGCTCTCCAGGCTCAAAGACAGTCAAAGACTGGCAAAGTCGCACTGCTAAACACAGAGGATTGGTAGCTAAAACAAATAGCAAACTGTTTGCTTGCAGAAGAGACATACTGGACACATTATTGTAAAAGAAGCAACGTGATTACTGAATGAAATGATTGATCTTATAAGCACAAATTATGTCTATATGCAAGGAAACCTAGACATACATACAAACATACATACAAATAAAACTTCAAATCTGAAAGGTAAAGGCACTTTAACCCTTCATCCCTTTAAATAATCTAGTGGCAGCCTCTAACAATACCACAGAGTACAATCTACTGTACTTTACTAACATTAACAATGCCACTTTGGGAATTAGAGGCTTGGTTCACATGACCAAACAGAGAACAGGTCTTTCACACAAGGTAGAGATTACAGAACAAGGTTTATCTCCAGGACTGATGTCAGTTGTATGACCCTAAGAGAAGGTTTCTATTTTTTCCAGTGAGAACTTTTTTTTAAAGTTTGCATTTAAAATGACCCCATAAGCCAAGACATTTTGTTCCAATGTAGTGGATTTTCAAGCACTCCTGCAAGAGTGCCAAAGCACCACAGAGTAGCAAAACAGATGTTCTCTTGGATAACTACTTGGCTGCCAGCACGAGCCATGGCAAACCTTTCTCTGTAGGTGTAACAGAACGCACAAGTCATGGTTCAGTGGGTATTCTAGTTTTATGGTCAGACTTTGGGAGTTAGACACTGCTTGAAAGGCTTGCACCTAAACCTTTCACACCAAAATGCAAATGCAACATTGTGTTATGTAACGTGACAAACAGGCGAGATAATCAGAACTGCTTTTTTTCATATTTCGATGCTTTTTAACATAGATCTAAATATTCGTTCTGTGCTTTCAGTTGAGCAAATGATGCCTGTTTGAGTACTGAGGTGTGTGATCTTCATTAGTCTGTTTCTGCATGACTTCGGTTTTAAAGTAAGTGATGTTTCAAATGTCAGCCCAAGTTATTCCCAGAGACTGAAGGCGCCAGTGGTTATTGAATAGCTGCGGACATCCCCTCCCCTAAACACCTTTCCAATGGGAGATTGGGTGAAGGGCTGTGTCCAACATTTTCTCAAACTTCCAAGACTGGAATCCACCACGACACCAACTTTATCTTGTGATTGGCCAACTGGTGAGAGAGTAGGCTAGATTTCAAGCGCTCCATTTTAATTTGTTACACAACTATGTGTAAAACCATGTCAGACAGTATGAATGCCTCACAGGAGAGACTGATATTTAAATGATAGTGCGTCATCCAGTTTGGGAACCAACAAAACTTCCAAACAGAAGATGTAAATGATTTACAAGGCTCTTCCAGATCTGGTTGTACATTGGTGTACACCAAACAGAAGACACTAGCTGTACTTGTGGGATTAATTGGACTAGCGTGGGTTGGCTGACAATAAACAACTGCACCTCATGCTCTTTCAAAAAGACTGAGATGCAGTTAATTAGAAATAAGAATGCTAACCACACCAGCTATAGAAAAGCAAAAGTCCTGCTGACATTTGTTTACATGTTCTGGTTTTCTTGTAAATGTAGAAAGTAAACCTAGCGGAACCAAGTGCAAAAAGGTGACAAAGGAAACTTTTTCCACAAACAAAGTCAAATGTGGATGTGATCTCACCTCTCAACATGTTTGGCTGTGTTTAACTATGCTTAACTGTTTGGACTACGTTCAACTGGAGTCAGCTGGCAGTACCGGAATATTACCATAAACCACAGCACTTTTTAACTGTGGTTTGGAAAATTCCATAAAGATAAGGTCTTAGTTAAGTCTCCAAGTCATCTGTATACTGACCTAAACATCTGTCAATTGATTTACGACTATGCCATGACGAATCACACAGCCTATGAGTGTGTGATTGTGCATTTATGTGTTTGTATTTCTTGTTAAATGAGTCTAATTCATGCTGTTTGGTTCGGTACCTGACATGTAGCAGAACGGTTTGAATCAGAACTGCTGGTAGCCAGAAGAAGATGATGGCCCGACTAACATCTGCTCTGTATGAGCCAATGACAGGCCCTTTAAACATTCACCCACCTTCCCACCAACATCTGCTCTCTGTTATCCAACAAGGCCTTACACACAGACGGACACAGCCACAGGCGCATGTACACATCTTTGTGTGTAATCAATTACTGGCCCTGCACAGCCAACCAATCAGCAAACATGAACAGAGAAAAAACAAAATCCATCACATACACAGACAGGCAGAGACCAATAGATGGAGAGGGAGGACACTACCATCAAGTTCTTAATATTTTGGTAAGTAATGTGGCTAACCAAAAAAAGACCTCAAATATGACCATGATAGATTAATCAGCCATGTACCAGTGGATGGCCAACTGTCAAAGCATTAAAAAAGTAAAAATCAAATGCATGTACGCTCACAAACATGTGCACGCATATGCTGCTGATAATAGCTGTACCAAACTCAGTCCAAGTCAATAAGCCAGTAGGCTGGTTGGCCAACTAACTCTGCCCAGTTCTGCTTTGCCGCACTCCTATGATGATCTGCAGTGTGAGTTGTGAGGTGGTGTATTTCTGTGTGTGTGTGTGTGTGTGTGTGTGTGTGTGTGAGAGTGTGTGTGTGTGTGTGTGTGTGTGTGTGTGTGTGTGTGTGTGTGTGTGTGTGTGTGTGCGTGTGTGTGTGTGTATAACGTACATTTGACTGGCGCCAGGCTACTCCTGGGAGCAATTATAGACATGAAGCAGAAAGTTGGAGATCACTGTTTTATGCAACACTGAGAAACACATGCACATGAATATATGTAAAAATATGATAAACTGGGTTGAATACGGACATTTGTTCACATTGACACTGTCATAACAATATTACTAATAAATTCAAACACAGATCGTCCTGTAGGCTCATATCACACCTGTCATGCTCAGTAACACACTATCTTTTCCTGATTTATGTCGTCCAAACCATAGAGATAAAAATGCCAATTATATTTATCTAAAAATCCACACAAGTTAGCTTTGTTTTTTAAAAAAATTCTTTATATGTTTTTTCTCATTTCCATACACAGGAAAAAAGCATGTATTGCAAGAACTATAGTTTTTTTAATTTCCTGGAACACTGAGCTTTTCCTCATATATTATTCATATATTTTTAGACATGTATGCTGGCAGAAAAGCAAAATAATTTCAAAGCGTGTTACCTCTGTTTTTTTTTGGGGGGGGGGGGGGGGTTCTAAAAATGGTCATTGACCATGTATAGTCTAACTCGCCTGCCAAATGATGGAACTTTGAGAAGTCCACATCATTGTGAAAATAACAATATGTGGCATGCCTTGCTAAAACTTACAGAGGCTATACTATTAGTCTTTTAATAAAAGAAGAGAAAACTGAATGCAGAATCTGTAAACGAAGAAAGATTTTGGACCTGAAAGCATTCTGGTTTCTGCTTCTCATCTAAGTAGTCTTAACCAATCAAGTTTCAGCAGGTTTTGGTTAAAAGCAGATAAACAGTCTGTATAGAGAGCAATGCGATCCTGGAACCCATCAGCTACCATGTGACCAACCCTCAGCCTTTTACAGGCTTTTTGTGAAAATGATCTGAATTCATATGCTCATAAATGAAAGTCATCTCTCCACTTCAACTCCATTCAGGCATCTCAAGCTGCTAATCAGATTGTAAACAATGACCAGGGCAGTGAACAGGAAGTCTTGGATAACCAGATATCCTGTAGCACTGAAACACTGGCTGTTGCCCCCACAGGATAAATCCATGTGATACTTGATGGGTCCCAAGATTGAAAAAGGAGTAACATCACAGTGAGGTAGTTAAGTAAAAATGCTTTTTCTTTATGGCACCATATTGGGTGTGAGTGTGTTTATGTGTGTTCGGGTTTATATGTGTTTGACTTTCACCCACCGATGACCTTTAACACAGCTGGCAAATAGCTTTCATCATGTGTTCAGGGGGAAGGAAAAGATGGGAAAGACATACCCCAAATTACACAAACATGTTAGGGCGCACACGCACACGCACACACACACACACACACACACAGAGAAAAACCCGCCTCCCTCCCCACCACCCATACACCCATACACACACACACACAACTCTGACCGTCCTACACCCACACACACGACCCCTGTTCACTGGAGCTATGAGTCACTCTGCTGGGAACTTCATGCTTTCGCTATTACTACCGACTGGCTGACTGACTGTCCTAACACGCTGAAGGAGAGAGACAGAGAGAGAGAGAGAGAGAGTTAGTTTGTTAGGTAACAGAATGGAGATGAAAGACAGGAGTAACAGAGGAAAAAAAGATTAAAAAGTACGAGTGAGTGAATGAAGCGGTGAACCAAAAGTGTGTCAGGCAGCGAGAGAAAACAAAAACTGACAGAGTGAAATCAACTGTGTTTTATGTACCTCAGTGGTTGTTGACTATACACAAGGGCACAGTGAGATGGTAAGTTTAACTTCCAGTGACAGCACACTCCAAAACCAGAGGGAAAACCTATCCTCTGAGAGCAGAAAGCTCCGCCATGTTTTCTTGATTACTACTGTCTGACTGTCTGTTCAAAAATGCTGCTGGAAAAAAGACAAAGAAAGACTCAGAAGTACAGAATGACGTTAATGTGATCCACGTTTACATATAAGTACATTCTGTAAGTCCTGCTAGCCACAGACCTCTATAAACACATCACTGCCTGAACGTAAATACAGTCCATAAAGGCATTTACATTCGGATGTTCTAAACTAAACACTTGGTAGGTCCTTTCATGGACAGAATCCATTGGCTAAAAGGGAGTGAATTTATATATGCAATGTGTTTGGAATGAACTGCAGAGTCAAGATTAAAAGACCTTTACCTAAAGAATAAATCTAACATTGGCATAATTTAAATAAAGAGTATGAAGCTCACCAGTTCTTTACAGTTCTCTATAATAAAGTTAGAGAAACATGTTAGTCAGTACCAAAGAGAGACTGAGGTTCGAAACACTGCCCTGAAGCCACCATAGATCAACAAGGAAACACTTCTATCGCATAATGCTAAGTATGTTGGAAAACCACCAGAAAATGAGCTTTCACACCAACAATGGAGACAAAGCAATAAAAAGAAAAGCAAATCAAACTAATGAGCGCTTGGCACTAAAAGAAGAAAAAAATCAAAACCAAATGGAAAAGTGGAAACAAAGAAAAAATATAAAATAAAAATGAATGGCCAACTCCCTTTGGTACATCTTGTGCTGTTATGTTTATAATTAGGGGTATGTCACATGTTTCCAGCTGTATAAATGCACAACTAAGTTATAAGCATGATGAACTTGCATCATCTGACCACAGAGAGTAATTCTCTCCATGTGATTGGCGCTTTCTAAACCCTACACTCATCATTTAGGATTTGCTTTTATTTAATTCATTGCAGATTGGGAAATAGAATAGAAATTTCGAGAGTAGAGGGAAGGAGGCAGAAAAAAAGAGAGAGGAGGAGGGCAGAGAAGGAGAGGCAACCACTGAACATTATAAATAGTGGGATACGAACACTTGTATAGTATAAATCCTCAAAGAAGAAAACAGCTGGGGCCGATGTTTATCTATTGTGTCACATCAATTTTGCTAGCATATTCATGAGCTATTGACTTGCGACAACTCTGCTGTTAATTTCAAAGGCTATGTAACGACTGAAAAACAACTGAATGGATTTCCATGAAACTTGGCTGGAAGATGGGTCTCACCCAGAACAGATAGCATTAACTTTAGGTGTGGATCCAGCTCTAAGGGGTGGGGTTCAGGAATTGTTTTACACTTTCTTTACCATTACCAATGGGTCGTTTTTCAACATTTTAGTATTAGTTGGGTTTTTTTTCCCCCGTTAATTTTTCAGGGGACAATTTGTTGCTCATCTCAGATTTGGTGATTTTAAATTGTGGTTAACATTTAGAGTAATACAGGGCTATCGAGTTTGATATTGGAATAGGCTTGTATGATTAAATTTGTGCCCTTACAAAAATGTGAAATAAAAGCTCAATGATTGTAAAAGTGTTATTTTTCCTGGCACAAAAAGGGGAATAAATAATAACAACAACAAAAAAATAAATTCAGAATCAACATGGGCTATCAATCAAATTGTTATTTTAAACACCTACATCCGTACTGACCCAAAATATATCCAGTTATAGCCACCCTAATATAAACCCATTAACAAAAGAATAACTATATGTAACCCATTTTCCGGTGAATGGGCATAAATACTGAACAGAGTTGGGCAGCAGCTGGATTAACTAATTTAATATCTGGATTACTCTGTAGTCTTTCAAACTATGTAATAAGCGCAATTTATTTTCATTGGTTCTACATTTTTGTGGCACAAAAGTCTCAAAATAACTTGCATGCCAGCCTGTACACTTGTACAATTGATATACAAGCCAGCATTGGTGGGCTACCACATTTCATTCCAAACATCGACTGTAAACAACCATCAGAAAAGAAAACAGTTTGGGCAGCATGTTTTTTACGGCCAAACTAAGTCAAATTCTCACAGGATCAGGCAAAAAGATCACGCAGTAAAGCAAACAGCCCTCATACAGTGTACGCCAGGCTGGGGGAAAACACATACACACACACCAGCGGGTTGAGTTGAGCTGCAGTGTACACCGGAGGATCTACAGTAGGACTATTGAGTCAAGGCAGACATTGGGACAAACAGACCATATATATGTTGGGCTGAAGCAGATGCTGAAAAAACTCATCTGCACTCTTCACTGCAGAATCTACAGTGACTATCCAGACAAAACCAGACAGCAGAGCAAACATATTAACTAATACAGCAGGATAAGTAGGTTACATTTCAATCAACGTAACACGAGAAACAATCATCAGCAACCTCATTATTGCCTTAATTATTTGCTGGAAGCAGGATGCAACACAAACTCTAACAAAGTCTCTGACAGAATAAACGAGTGACCAACAAAGGGAAAGCCCTCATCATCAGACTGTCTGGCTCTGCTGCTGCTGCCCGGTGCACAGACCTGGCTCACAAACAGCCCACTATCCAACCTGTTTGCTTGCGATAGTAAAGCAGATAGGAGGCTGATTTACAGTGCGCCACCGTGATTTGGTTTCAAAGTTTGTTGATTTTCGATACACGCTGTGTTTGCGTGTACGTGTCTTGTGTGTGTATGTGTGTCTCTTGAGTGATCGGGGAGACAGATTAAGAAGCCTGTTTAAAGATCAAAGACAGTATGAGAGGGAGGGAGGTTTTAAAATCTGTCAGACCAGGCGAAGCTCTACATGATCTCTCTAGCTTAAGTATAAGTTTTATTCCAAGACTGAAAGTGTTGTACGGTGATGTTAAGTTTTTCAGCTTTCAAGTACCTGATCAAAGAGGCCGGGAACTAAAAAGGCAATAGTTGCTGATGTTGAACTTTGGACAATGGATATGAAGTACACAAAATGTAACAGCAAAATGGTAGAAGTCAGTCTAACTCTGCATTTGGGCTCCTTTGCTGCCTGTTGGTGGGGATCAATCTGCGCACTGACCTTTTCCATCCACTGCTGTTATGCAATTATTAAGAGTTAAACAGTTGGCATAGATAATTCACCAGTCCAGTACAATTAAAGCAACACAGAAGGGGGATTGGAGTCAAACCTCAAGCAACGGATGGAAATATGGCATCTATGTTATATCTTACATCATGGTTTATTTCGTTTCCGTTTGACTTTTTCATAATATATATCAAACTTGTTCTGTCTATCCCAAATGCAAAAAACTGTTTATATGGACTTCATATTTTTATTTGCAGCATTTAGACTGAGCATATTTTGCGCGCAAAGAGAAAATGTGCTTGAATACAGGTAGATGGAAATGCACCAACACATATTCATGCTAAGACATGGTTTTTCCCATGCTGGCTTTTGCCTCTCACCCTGGAATGTTATCTAACATATTAGCCATTGTTGACCCAGGGAAAACCATCCATTTGATAATTGTTTAACCAAACAAGGTCCATATGGTCATCAAATATGCTTATCTAATAGAAGACAAAGAGACATGTTTCACCTCACTGTTATTTTCTGATGTGGAATTTAATTTGAGATTTTGTCTCATTCAGAGTATTTCAGTCAAATATATTGTTATAGTTTTTGGTGGGAATGTAGCTACCTATGTCACAGTTTGCATATGGATTATTGGTCCTTTGAATCCCTAAATGTACAGTACGAGGGCATAAAACTGCAGTTCGTCCCTCAGCCTCTGAAAGTTTACGAGTTAAGAGCAGTTTGTTTCTTTTCTACCTCGAATGATGGTTCGTTAGGATTTTGTGTGTAAAAAAATAAAGCATGCCGCGTTATGTCATTATGAAATATCGCTTCACTGGCACCAACTCAAAAACTTGGGTTTGACGCCATGCATTTGGCAAAAGAGAACAAAGGCTAGGGATCATTTCTCATATCTATCAATTCTAGGCTGAAACGATTGATTTTCATGTCTGAGCAGTGTTTTCGAAATGCATTGATGTCAACACCGGCCGCTTGACTCATTGCAACCAGCCTTAACCCGGGCAATAAAACTGTCTTCAAAAGAACATTCAGTTTGGCAGAAAGATTCAAAGTGCAGCTGGCAGACAATGCCATATTTAGACAACTCAGACCCACCATTTATTAAAGTAAACTTGATAACGAGTGAGCTCAGAACTCAGACATGATTTGGACCAATTGTAATCAGCAACCATTTTCAAGCAATTCATCGGCCCTAAATTAAGTAATTCATTACCATTATTTTTTTTTAACATCATTTATAAGAAACGCTTACAAATAATTAAGCCTTTACTCATGGAGTGAAAAGTTCAAACATTTTCAAGGCATCCAACAATGAACTTGAAGGCACATAAATGTAAAAAAAACAACAAAAAAACAAAGTAAATTATCCGAAGAATCCACCCAAACAAATTAATCTTTTAAGAAGAAGAATGTAAATTGGATCTATAAATCAATCTAAATGAGTCTACTCCAGCAGATGAACTGGCTAACTAAACTGTACAAAATGGCACACAGGTCCTCTATACATCTGGTATTAAAACATATATTGTAGCTTGAAACCAGACTGTGCCTTCTTATTTAGCCATATTTCATTCATCATTAAAAGGTTTTCAGATTTATAATTCCCTCTAAAAATATCTCCATGTGGATCTGCTGTTCGCAGATTGTTTTCTTTTAGGTTCCCGCAGCTTCTGTCACATTCGTTAAATCTATTGTTGAGTGCTGAAGTTGCCATGCATGTGATGACAGATGACACAATGTACTACCATCGTGTTGCTTAGAGCTGTTGGGAGGACAGAGAGTAGCACTACATCCAAAGCGGGTCTGGTCCGGTCCTTTTCAAATAAAAAGTCCTCCTGAGACCAGGACCCTAGGACAACACAGGACAACCCATATGAGATATTAGTGTGTCCTGATGCCACTATTATAGTGAGGGATAGATTTTAGTTTAGTTTAGTTTTAGTCAGTTAAAACTACTTAAACGTTTCCTCTGGAATTAATCTCTACACTGAGAACAAGACGAAAAAACTGACAAAAAAATAGAATTTTATCAATCCAAACTGGAGTGTGAACATTCAGTCATCAGAGAGGCATCGCTAGTGTAGTCATGGCTTCTTTCTCATCTGTTTCTGTCACCTGCCTGCCAAATCAGATATGATCACCATGCTCCATAACATCTACTCGCCCCCGTTCAGGACTGCTAACGCTCCATGAAGACAACAAACACATGCAGGAGCGAGAAGCGAGGGAGGGAAAGTGAGGGCAGCAGACAGGTAGAAGGAGTGCAAATAAAACAATAAAAAGGCAGAGGAGGAACATGGACAGAGAGATTATGAGTGAGCGAGGCAGAAGCAAAACTGAAATGAGACAAGACGAGAAGATAAAGAGAGGGAAAACAGAGAGGATGCGTGTTTAAGGTTGAAACAGGTTCACACTTTCGTAGGCTGTCCAACATAATTATGTCATTACATTTACACACACATACGCACTTTTGCTGCCCAAGAGACATCTTTGCTAAATCATAACTTACTGTGACATAATTCAAACAGACAAGTCTATCAATTATGTATGACCAGAGCAGTAAAAATAGTCGCCTTGTTGCTGTAGAAACACATGAACACAGCGTTTTGTCCACTAGAACACTCCATCATCTCAACTATCAAATGCTTCTCTCTTTTTGGTCCATCTCAGACATTTATTGATTTGGATGGCGCGATCACCTAAAGTGCTGTGAGGTGACCTTTTCAGACAAAGGGTGGCCTCATAAAACTAGACCACCCACAGTTACATGTGTCAGCATTTGCTCAAATTATCCAAAGCAACATTAATAGGAGTGTTTTTAGTCTGTGCCAGTCATCTTAACTCACCTCTCATCATCTACAGATTGTTCCCTTTTGTCAGCACTCAGTCAGCACAATTGGATGTAGAGGGGTTGTTTTTACCGTTTAAATGACAGCCGAATAACAAGCTCAACAGGCTACACTCATTTCTCTTTTAGTAACTGTTCAGTGTGTTTCATGCTAAACTGTTTACAGTTAGAGTACAAACAAAGATATTCAATCCTTTGAGAATGGCTGGTTAAGATCCAAAACACACATTTTAAAGATATTTAAAAATGAACAATAACTTACAATTCAACCAGTTTTTTTTTTGTTTTTTTTAATAATTTGCAATTCAAAAGCTTCACTTTTAGAGACAAGAAGTCTCCTATTTTACTTAAGTCCATTCTCAGTCTTGTGGATCGTAACTGACTAGTAGGGATGTAACGGTTACCGGTGTCACGGTAAACCATGGTAAAATTCCCGACGGTGAAGGTTACCATTTACGTTTTAATTACCATGGTAACCGCCGCGGTCGGTAACCACGGTGTGGAAAACTCGCGGCGCATGCACAGCGTGCACTTGTTATGTAGTGAAGAAGATATGGCGGAGGGAGGACGTGATATAGCGGCCCTCAAGGCATTTTTTCCGCCTTCAAAGAGAACCAAATCTGAAGTCTGGGCGTATTCTGGTTATTATAAGAATGCTCAGGGACAGCTGATCGAGGATGGCAGCCCTATCTGCAGGAGCTGCGAGAAGAAAGTTGCTGCTAGGGGCGGCAACACCTCCAATTTACTTACTTTAACTTTACGACCGTCACCCGCAACTGTTCAGCGAATGCAAGGTAAGCTAACCTCAAGCTTGTGTGCATGATGTATGTGCATGTCTAATTTGCTGTTGTCACTAATGTAAACTGACCAGATAGTGGTATAACTGAAGTGAAGTTTATCCGTGATTTGGCTCGTTATCTGAACCGCTTATTAACTGTAGATTTCACTTTTTAAAGTCGACCTAATAATTCCCCAAATATTGATGCAGAGCTGCAGTGAGGAGGATTTGAGACAAACACGTACTGGGTGGACTAAGTTAGTGAACGCAAACTGACTGAGATGACTGACTTTCATCTCAGCTCCGTTCACCGGAGCAGCGTCTACCTGTGGCTCAGCAGACATTTAACCAATTAGACTGACCGAGTCCACTGACAACAGACGAGCAGACAGACAGAGACAGACGGCCAATATATATAAGTAATATCAGAAATATATATAAGTAATATTAAAAATATATAATACTTGTGGATTATTTGTAGAATAGACTTATAAAGAATAATACAAAATGGTGAATATAACAAGTGTCTAGATAGAGATAAGAGTCAAAATAGAGTATTCATAATTAATTTAACAATAATCCTTTTTGTTTTGATCTAAAAAATGATCCAACCTGTTTCTCACAAAAGTGATATGATCTAAATTGTGAGTTTTGTGATCTGTTGGTTGCACCCTTAGTGTTAAGTAACAATGGCAGTAATAATTAATAATGACATGTTCTATTCATTTTTTTCACAGAGAGGGTCTGCTGGCCAATCGAGTGCTGCTGCCACTACATCTCATTCTACCTCTGTGACGCCGACATTAAAGGACACATTTCAAAAACAGCCTGCCTCATCACAAAAAGCCAATGACCTATTTTGCACAGTTTTGCTACATTCTTTTATACTTGTTTAATGTTGATTTTGCAGTGTTTTTAATATATAATAAATATATTTAAATACAAATCTTGATGAAATTATTTCAATTTATCAGTGTTTTTTCAACATTTTGAAGACATTTTAAAAAACACTGCGGTATACCGATAACCGTGATAATTTTGGTCACTATTACCGCGGTGTGAAATTTTCATACCGTTACATCCCTACTGACTAGTGATGTCACTGTGTCCTCCTTGTATGTCCAGGTGTTGGACTGAGATTAACGGGGAGAACAGAGAAACTTTCCCCCTTCAGCAGACGAGTGTGAAAACAAACTCCTCACATACATCATTCTGCAGAGTCAAGCTCAAACATCCAAGTCAAGTAACAACAAGCAACTCGCATTTTTGAGTAGAGGGGGACTTTAAATTTGCTACACACTGGAAATGTATTCATCTTCAAATACAAACATAAGTCTGTGTAGAGGGACAATAACTCTTAAAAAGCACCAATGGTGTCTTTCAAAACCAATAAATATTGAATATATTGCAATAACATAAATCACTTCCTCTAAGGGCTGCAACAATTAATTATTTTCAATCATTCTGCTATTTATTTAGTCAATGAATCATTTTGGCTCATAATGTCAGAAAACAGTGAAAAAAGTTTAACACATTCAAAACTGTTGTTTGATCTGACCAGCAGTCTACAATCCAAAAACAGTTATTTGATGAACAAAATATACAACTGACACAAGATCAAGAACACTTTACATTTCTGTCTGATGAAACAATGAATCAATTCCCATCTTTTAATCTACTATCAAATCAATTCAATTTTTCATCACTATTGAAGAAACAACTTGTTTTCTACAAAGGATACAAGCATCAATACAATTTCCATCCCATGGAAATAATGAAACAAACACATAAAAATGATGGTCTGCTTTGGCCTGCATATTCAAAACTAACTCTTCCTCTTGTGTGGTGCTGCGGTGACGAAAGCTTTTGTATTATTCATTTACTCATGCAAAAAGCTTTCACAGAGACACAGCGGAGGAGTGTACTTATAAGTATATACAGAGACACAGATACAGTATTCACATGAGGAAAAGTTCCTTTTCAACCCTGTGTGCCACAGTTGGGGATCTGTCCAACAGTTGATGACACAGTTTGGAGAATCAGAGGTAGCAACCTTGAAGCAAACAGCTACATCCCTGAACATTATCTCTGAAAGCCTCAGTGACAGAATGAGCCGCACTGTCTCAGGTTTAACCACGCTGTAGTCTTTGTGGCTCAAAGCCATCACTGCCACATTCTTAAGGGACTGGACAGACGTAGCCAAAGCTCAAGTTAGTTGCACTTACTTTACTGTGCAAACTTGTATTCTCTTTAATTTGTTAAATGCCCAAAGTTATAATTATTATTATAGCTTACATACACTCTATTTAAGTGTATATCCTTGTCCTCCTTTTTACCTTTGTGTATATTTGTTTTTTAAATAAATTGTATTTAGTTTATATTTCATAATTCATTAATTAATTACGGTCTACACTTGTTCAGTCTTACCATTTGCTTGTCAGTCATCTGTGAAGCACTTTGGACTGCACTAATCTGTATGAAAGGCACTATACAAATAACGTTTAATTTATTGATAAAAGCTAAACTTGGATTGATGATTGCTGGTTCCATATCAATGTGTCTCTGATGTTGTGGTAGTACTTGTTTAGGTGTCAAGTAGCACTGACACACATGTCACAAAATCCACAACTTCCAGCAGAGACAGACATGAAACCACTACATAAAGACAAAAGGGGCTTTCCCTTTAGCTCTCAGATCCCTTCGGTGCTTCAGAAAATGTGGCCGACTGAGACGGCAGCAGTACATTACATCTTCAAATAACGTGATGGTGGATCTGATGCTCTAATTTCATGTTAGACACCGGGTTAACAAACAGAACATTTTTTAGGACAGCAGTGACGGTAAATATGAACACCTGCAGGGTGGGAGTCAACACTCAGCAGCCAAAATGCTGGTACTGTTTTTGCCACAGCAGCTTGTAAATCAATCCACGGTATTCTTCATGCTGGTTTGGCAAGTAAGCACTCGTGATTTGGACGCAGAATCTTATACCAAAGCAATCAATATAGTGTTTTTCCAGCACAGACTAATATTCTGCCAAGTTCTAATAACCTCTCCAGTTAGCAGTGTTTTCTCAGTCAGCAGTACACTGGATAGAGAAGTTACAGAATATATGGCTAACCATAGATTTTTCCTTTTACTGGCAAGTTTGCAGCAACATGTCAAACAAGCAGAGCAAATTCCACACACTTATGGTCATTAATATTTGAGATATTGATACAACATACAAACCTCCCACTGCTTCTTATTAAATAAACTGGCCAAATGGTAATAGAAGTCAGTGAATTTAGGGTTAATCGTACGCCTTGTCCAATACATTTAAATGTTATAGTTTCCTGCAGCGCACACCTGTAGCAGTACACAGGATCTTAAAACACATTTGTCGACCATTTACCAACCTTGCCACCAGTTTCATAAATGATGAGGCGTGCTTGAGATCATGTAAACAGCACTGTACTATGTATGAAGATTAATTATCAAACAGATGATGGGTATTAGCGGGCACATTAAACTAAAGACAACTTTGAGCTCATTCTGTTTAGAGATGGATCCATTACCTAAGTGCAGCTTGAAATTTCATACTCCTGCAGCTTCTTCGCTTACAGCTGTTGTGATGGCACGTTAAGTTAAATACACAAATGTGAAACAAGGTGACCAAAATGCGACCTCACCTAATCACCTAAAAACATTCTCCACTTGGGCTAATCAGTAACAAATATGATGCCATCTTCTGGTCTCAAACTGTAGCACATAGACAATATTTCTGTATCAAACAGGTAGGAAAATTGTTTTTAGTGACATAGTGACATAAAAGATGAAGGTGACTCCCTTTCGTAAATTATAATCATCCATAACACTCTTGCAATTAGGGATGCAAATTTTAAGCAATTACTTTACTTAATACAGTTAATCATAAGTCATTTTAGAAATATGTTAGAAGTCTTCCCATACAAAATCAGAGAATGCTATGCTAACAGTTAAAAGAACAGATAAAATAAACGTCCTTAAAAGTTATTTGAAGAACTAAATTACATAACTAATGCCTTTATTCTAATTGCGGAGATGCTGTCTGTTGCTATTCAACAACATCCAACCCATACTGAGGCAACT
The DNA here is from genome assembly GCA_963678695.2 of Diplodus puntazzo. NCBI lineage: Eukaryota > Metazoa > Chordata > Actinopteri > Spariformes > Sparidae > Diplodus > Diplodus puntazzo. The sequence goes on along the minus strand of OZ023173.1, from coordinate 10,043,410 downwards.
AAATGGCTAAACATAATAATCAGTTTGTGTAGATTGTCTTTTTGTATTTTCTAAATAAAAAAATACTTGTATTTTAAAATGACTTGTTAATAACATACATTTTCTCATACCTGTGTTTACAAGATACGTTTTGATGTATTTGTGCTCATCTCTGATTGTCGGTCAATACATTTTCAATTGGTTTAATTCGTAATGTTGATTAATCAATTAAAGATTTACCATAAACAACCCTACTTGCAATAAAGCTGCACCAAGCTCTGAAAGACTTTTGTTTAACATTAATGCTTCATATCTTTTTTTGTCATTATATACACCTAAACATTCTTATCTTGAATATATCTTGAATTTCTTGGATAGGCATTCTTGCACAATAGTCTTATTTAAGGTATTTATCCATCATGCTATGAAAAATGATAACAGGCAAGATGAAGATGTGAAATGATGGTGAGATATTTCCAGACTCCCAACCCTTCTGGCAAAAATACTTTCCTCAATGTAAAACAGATGCAGCAACCTTCAGATGTTTGGCACCAGTTCCAATATGAAAGCGCGGGTATAGGGTTTCTTTGCTGAGCCATTATGTATTTAATCATCTGTCACCCATCATACAGGGACAGTTTTGTATCACTAAGAGCAGCTTTAGCTGTGCAAGCAGAAACTAAAGTCCTCACTGTATAACAAATAACACACTTTCACTATCACCACACTATCGCTCTCCTTTAATGGTCAGTTGACCTCAAAAGGAAGCCACAGCCTCAAGCCACAAGATCAAGTGGCTTGACCTCGTGGCTTGGAGCTGTGGCAACTGTAGCAAACATAGACAATCGTAGTAAATGAAAAAATTAACAAGCCAGGTTGAGATTAAATAACTTTATACTGTTCCTAGCAGAAACTCCTGAACAACTGAGCAGAGCTCAGAGCTGCATGAACAGCAGCACAAAGGAGGAGAAACACCCCACTCTAGGCCCCTCAAAGTTGGTTTAATATCAAGAGCTGGCCCTTTCTGTCTCTCTGTCTCACACACGCACACACACACACACACACACACACACACACACACACACACACATACACACACACACACACCAAGAACAGTATGGCCTCAGACCTGGCAAGCAGCACTGAAGTTCTTGGAGCAGCTTTCTCTCTAATTTAAAGTTGATTGCTGTGGGCCCTCTGTGTGTGACTAGTGAAATATGAGTGTGGAGAAGTGAGTATGGAGGCTTGGACTGAGTTTAGCTCTGTGCGCCAGTGATTATGTGAGTGTGCGCTTAAAAGTATTGGATCGTCAGAGTTTGTGCCTATGCATATATACGTGCATGCGTGAGACTGTGCAAAGGTCTAAGTGGAGCTTGTGCATACTTGTGTGCAAGCGTGTGCGTATGTGGTTTTTGGCCAGAGCTAGCGCAGTGATTGGACTGCCAGTGGGAGCTGTCTGCAGGGAATCGGGCGAAGCTGAACAGTACCTTTTCTCAAACTTGAATGAGGTGTTTCGAGGTGAGTTTAACTGAACTGAGCTCGATTAAAAAGTGCACATAAGTAAAATAAGTTAAGTATCTTTAAAAATATTTTATAACTCAAAGTTGGCAAAAAAAGTGTAGATGTAAGCCATGTTTGAAATGTCACTATTCTCAGAAATCCTAGTACCTTGGATTTCCCTTTCTTTTTTGGATATCCAAGCAGCCCCTGAATAAAAAAAAAACACATTTGTTCACGGAGTTAATTTCTACATAATCTTTTTACAGACTTTTTGTTCACAATGTTTGTAAAACGAAAATACACTCCAGTTTTCCTTTTATAGGGACAGAGGACATGGGAATCCATGGGTAGACTAACTTCCCAGAGGTAAACAGTGAGGTGCCTGCTGTCTCTCGTTTTTTTTCTTACCCCGTGTACATTTAGTTTCACAGCGGTAAAGTGGTCAAGAGAGTGGAAGAGCTGATGTTCTGTTAGACAGTTTCAAAGCCAGCTTTCTTTAATGTGAACCACACAAGCTAGAGATTAAAACTAAGGAACGTCTTCCCGATCACGGCCACCCAGTCTGTGAAATGCGAAATCCATTAACAGTCAACACTACTGTAACTGACAGAGATACTGCAGGGAGTGGCCAGGTGTTTGGCTCCTCTCTCCACAGAGCTCATAGTATATCTAGCGAGGAGCAAACAATCAACTTTAATCACTCTGCATAGACTCAACAGATAAAGTGAAATTAGCTGAATGGATTTCAAAGCAAAGAAAGTGTGATCCAACTGGGAACCGCTAAAAACCTGGGACATATTAGCATGGCAGGGCTGGCTGCCTGTCTTTCTATTTAACTACCACAGGAGGAAAATTGCCTCCAATTGGTCAACAGACAGCCAACAAACTACAGTCTGAGTGTAAACTCTCCCAGTCCGTTTTGTCAAGCAACCAACAGTGGCAAACCATTTGTCTACAAGAGAGGGAAAGTCAAAAATTAGTCAATGGCGTGAAATGTGATTGGGCCAATCCAATTCAAACAGCCAAATGTAACAGGACAACTAAACCCCCAAGGATGGCGAGACATGACAAACTCTGACCAAACCAGTAACAGCCTGAGCCACTTCTGAGCTTATTTCACCAGACTAAAACCTTTAAGTAATCCATGAATTCCTCCCTTTGTCAACCTTTAAAGCAAGGCGTAAGAGTGTAAGCCACCATTTCATGACAAAGAAGTTCGTACAGCTTTATAATAGTAAAATTCTAGTGCTATCAAGGTTCCTAAACCAAAAGTTTCCAGACTCTGGAAGCCTTAACGTCACATCTACATTTACAGAATTATTCTATGCCGACAGCAAACAAAGTGTATTGTCACTTTGTGTCTTTTGATCATGATTCATTTCTAATTTCGACACCCAAAGAAAAAAAACTGATTTGAAGATGGGATTGCTTAATTTCAAATATTGAACATTTTTTAATTAAAAAAAATAAAGCATTTTGCATTTTACAGTTGAATCAGTCAAGCATGTTCCTAATCTTAAAACCACAAGACTTCAAATAAGGCATTTTCAAAACTTTCAAGACATCATACAAACCCTGAAATGCTTTTCATTTAATCATACATGTGTACATTCATAAATCGTGATCAAACTAATAATATATAATGTGTCATTTTCTATCAAATAAAAAGAAAATAATAATAACAACAACAACCAAAACCAGCAATCCATCACAAAGTCTCAAAAGTCTTTAACACATGAAATTTCAGTCGCCTATACAACACAATCTCTGTGCACTATTTTCACTCACACACAGACTGGCCTGGTTGATAAACACGATCGTACACTGACGTCACATTAGGATTTGTGGCTAAGGGTCAAATTCTGCCACTGATCCGCAATGTGCAATGATACACAGAGAGGCAACAACACAGATTTAAATCTCCCTCCTAGACAACTTAACCGTGACATTCTTAGTGGCATAAAGCTATTTAAGACATCGCATGAACTTTGACCCAAATTTTGCGAAAAAGAATTTCAGAGAGAGCAATAAACCAAGCTCATTTTGGGCAACTGCACTCACAGCCTCGTCTCTCTGCCCTCTCTTGTACCACCTACCTTCCCTCTCCTGCTCCTGAGACGCCCCCAGGCTTCGTCTTTCTGCTCAGTCTGTTTGCATTCCTGTTGAGCTCTATTTAAAGGCTTGATCACTCCACTAGCTGGAGGAATGCACATCTGTAGGGAGACCCAGTCCTACTGTCTCTGTCTTTTTCTGTCTTGCTCTCTCTCTCTCTCTCTCTCTCCCGCTGTCTGTCTGCCTGCCTGTCTGTGTGTACAGTAGTTGTTTCTAATTGCGGGCTGAGTGCATTAACCTTTGCAGCTGCCCTTCAACTATAATTGTGCATATAAATATACAAAAAGAGAGAGAAAGATGAAACTGATTTTGTTTATAACATCGACAAGTGCTTTTGGATGAAGCACAGCTTTTAATGCTTCATCTACACAACACCAAGCAACAGCAAAGCCAATGCAACAGCTACTAGTCTAGAAGAGTTAAAGGTGCATTATGTAGATTTGGGGAAGACAAATTTTCATTGACTGATATTTTTCAGCCTATACAGACTAAATAAACAAGCTCTCTTTGTGTTCATGACTGAATAAATGTAAAGAATCTGAGGACAGCTCAATTTCATACTGTTTTACTTTGTTTATGTGTGGCGGACCCTGCCACCTGCCCAGCTTCAAACTATGCTCTGGGACTTTATTTTCCTCTAAGAACAGATTCATTCAGTTATGGAGAAAATAAACACTTCCAAGTTTGTATTATTACCTCATGAATGTTGTAAACATTTCGATTCTGAGTTTGAATTTCTTCTCCAAAACTACAAAGTGCCCCTTTAATTCATTTAAATAACATACTACATTTTAAATTAAGCCACATTTCCTTAATAGTATGTGATGCTTTGCTGGTGTGTCGCCACTTTCTTCTTACTTTCAATTAAACTTGAACCCAAAATCACAGCTGCAGCAACATTTTTCTTCAGTTTCCAGTGAAGAAAAGAATGTTCAGTTTATCCCATAATTATCAGAATTACAATTACCACACATGACAGACTGGTGTTAATTTCTGAGACAAAATGACAGCCCATTGAACTAAAAGACATGTTGCCACACAGGCTAATGAGAGCAAACATGTTAGCTAGCAGCATGACACATCCCCACGGTGAACAACATTGGAGTGTTTCCCCCTCTCTTCCCTCCTGTCCCGCGTACTGAGGCGGATAAACTTTTCGGCCCCCCGCACGCGCAGCTTCCCCTCCGCTCGTGCCCTCCTCCCCGGTTTAAATCACCGAACTTACCTTGGAAAAAATGTCCCCGAGTCAAACAGGCATTATTATATTGTCGCCTTCCATGGCTGGGAGTTTGTCGAGTTGTTCTTCGGCTCCCCGGAGAGACTGGAGACGGGCTAGCGGGGCAGGAGAGCAACAAAATCGGACAAGGAGGAGGAGGAGGAGGAGGGGAGAACGGAGGCCAGACGAGTCGGCCGACGCCTCGTTGGAGGAGCCGGCTGTCAATCATTGGGCTGAGTGGGCGGATCCTGACTGTAAAGGGATTATGGAGGCTGAACTATCAGCACTGATCCCAGGTCTGAGAGCTGAGGAATGTGGCGTGGACGAATAGATGCTGGTCTCCAGCAGCAGGATTATGATGCTTCTTATATTTGCGTCACCTGTTTACTGAAATTTTGTAGTAAACAGGCGTTGAAAGGTGGTATTGAAAACTGAATGCAGAACTTTCATTACAATGATTTTAAATCATTTTAGTTTAGTAACTATTCATGCATTGAGTTTGTTTTTTTTGATTGAGGAAGCTCTACTGTATTTTTTTCTAAATTGAATATAATACTCAGAATTTAATTAGCGTATAATCACCTCAAATCGTTGTGTTTTAGTTGAGTCTTTTATATCTACATATTACATATTGCACCACCATGTTTTCTGTTACATTCCAGATTCAAATAAATCAACTTCTTATAAGACCCATATTTATTATTATTTGCAAATTCACTGCCACACTGTTAATAATGACATGTTAATTTTTGTACGATATTATGTTCATATGTATATAGGAGTTTATTCTGTTCTATTCTATTTCGAACCTTTTAATTATATTGTTTATTTGTTACTATTGTTATTGATTTTTAAAAAATAGTACTGTCCTTTGGCTGCTGTGGCAAACAAATTTCCCCGTTTGTGGGACAATAATGTAATACTGATTCTGAATCTGGTACTAATAAATAAAAATGTTTTATTGTAAATCAAGCTATAAGCAGTAAATAACGTAGTTAAGATTAGCTACATCCTGTACCTGCTGGAACATTAAAGTAATAAACACCTTGAGGTATCAATAATTATTGCAATAATACAATAATACATTGAATCTGGAGCCAGTAAGATAAATCATGACATGATGTGTTTTTGCTTAAAGGCCCTGAAAAACAGCAACAAAACTGTGAATTCTACTGCTTCAGACAGGTGTCTGATATATCAAATCATTTATTATATCGCTCACCTGTTCCATGATGAGCAATGAAACACATTAAACCCATTAATGTTCCAAGTGCTCTGTGCATAACCAGACAATAAACTGGATGACTGTGACAGCTCATTATCCAAAGCGGTGGCCTTTTGTCCTCCCTGGTGAATGTAGATGCAGGTGGAAAAACACATCCATCAGTGTAACGCGGTCCAATACACAGCCTCAAAAAATGCCCATAGCGTAGAATCAACGTAGCGTAAGATTTACTGCAAGGGTGTCGTATTGGACTGAGTCTGCCTTTAATCGAGCATGATTTAAGCACATGTCATACAGATTATATTCAAGATTTAGCTGTTCAGAAACACATGCCTAAACTGCTTATTTTTCATCTCATATATCAATTATACACATGCCTAAACTACTTATTTTTCATCTCATATATCAATTATACCATGTCAATAGAAGTATAATTCCATGGCCATAATGATATGGCAAAAATGGCAATAAAACATTTTTAACTATACTATACACTTAACAGTGTTTATGACTCAAAAAGTTATCTTGTCCGTTTGTAACCTCGAAAAACAGTTCCAAAAGTACAGTGTAGTAGAAGGCTGTGTGCTCATTTTCAGGCTGTTTATTTGGGCAGTAATGACCTTTGACCTGCACAGACCGCACAACAACAATCTGGATGAAAGCTGTGGCAGTTGGTGTCCAGTCCACTCATTAGGCAAACAAAACTGACAGCAATTATTCCATAGAAAAAAGGGGGATTTTCCATTTTAAACAAATCCAGACACCCCCGTACTGACCCTGAGCTGTCAGCGGCAGCTTGGAGGATTTACAGTACGTCTCATTAGGAACAGGAGGGCAGCGGATGGCGACCAGGCCGAGAAGAGAATTTTGTTTTCATCCTCATATTATTTTTGAGTAATTATTTTAGACTGTTACATTTTTTTCATTTAGGCTGCGTCAGAATGGTGTCTGAGGCCATGTTTTGTAGACTGGACTGCATCTGCTCATTTGTTTTTTCTTCTTTTCATCCATCTGCAGGGCTTTTTTCCTTTCTTTTTGTCTGTCACCGAGTTTATATGCCCATTCATCTGCCTTACTGCATGAGTCAACGTACCTGTCAGTCTGTTCCCCCGCCCATGCTTCTTCTCACCTCTTTATCTATGCTTCCTCCGTCAGATCTTTGTCTATTATTTGGCTATCTGTGTTTATGTTTCTGTACTTCTAACTTTTACATCACTTATCCACACCTCTCTTATCGTCCATGTTCTTGTGCATCATGACCCTATGCTCCATATCCGCGATTGCAGTTCTGCTTGTTTCTAATGTGCATATTGTAAAATGTTTAATAGAAAATAAATCATCTTTCTCTTTGCCTGCTTATAATAGGAACTGTAAATTGATATAGATTTATAACGTACAGTATGCTGCTCATGATTTATTGTCTGACAGTAAGACAATGGCACATTCAATCTGGTCGCCAGGCCTCAGTGCAAATTGGAATTTGAATCATAATGTTTATTTAGTGCATTCAGATTTCTTTGTTATTAAACAATGGTCAGTGCATTGCTAGACTATGACAATGCAGTAATTCAATCTAGTCAACCACCTGTTGCATACTGTGACACAGTGTTGCTTCCCCCTGCTGGACTTTCTGACTCATTACACAAAAGAGTCAAATCTGCAGGCTGGAGAGTGAAATTTGTATGAAAACCATAAAACTTAGGACATACCAGATCTTTGTGTCGTAAACCTGTGTAAGCTTTATTTCACTGGATGTAGGTTCATGCTTTTTGAACATGTTCACCGATAAGACACATTGTGAAACTTATTATAATTATTGTAATTTCAGTCAGTAAATTACTGGCTAATAATGGCAGAAAATTCAGAGTAGTATACGGTGATTATTTTACAGTTATATACACGAAAGCCACAGTAATGTATTGTGTTTTTTTTTACAGTAACCAGTCACAATTTTAATGTGAAAATACAGTATTTTGAAGTAAAAATACAACATGATGTAATAATCAATAATCTGCTATGATTGTAAATTCACAATAATTTACTGGAAGACCCAGAATCAGCTTCCATGATGATGAAGAAGAAATACTCTGTATGTTACATGATCCAGTGTTCTGTGAGTTCCTTCAGCCTCAGTGATGTCGGGTTAACATGAGTTTCCTAAATACTAAATCCGAAGCAGGAGTCACAATATTGTTGTATATAATCCTCCATTTCTTAAGAAGGTGTCACTGTGAAGGCTGGAAGCACTACAGAATCGATATAAGTGTTTATGTGTATATATGAGGCTCATACTGGCAGTGCTGACAGAACCTTTTTCATGCGTTCACTCCATCAACATGCCTGTCAGCCACAGTTACATCCAGCTCATCACTAAATTCATGTCTCTTGAGCAGTCAGTCACCATTAGGGAAAACCTCACAGTATGGAAAAGTATATAAAATGTACCCCTAAATTGTTAAATTACATGTTATATAATACTGTTATCATCAATGTTGTCTTAGTTGTACTTGAAGGCTGCCACTTGCTAAAAATGTTACCATCTTTTAAATGTCTGAGTAAAATAATAATGTAGGTCTGTATGGCTGAACCCTGGAGAGCTCCTTACCCTATGACAGTCCTTATGACATCATCCACTTATACTGGAGTAAAGGGAAAATGATGTGGTATAATATCACTCTGGTAAAAGTTCAAATCACCCATAAGAGCAGTCTTAACTGCTACTTCTCTACACTCAACAATCAATAGGGATTTTCTCGCAATAATTGTATGAAACTATCACAGTTAAACTCAGTCACAACTAACAATTCTTCAGTAAAACATAAAATCATCAGCCAGAAGATTGGATCTTGGTGCAGTTAGGTGTTCCAACTGGGACAATGATCCCAAACTCATATCAGAAGTAGTTAAGGAATGGCTAAGTCAGGCTAGAATTGAAGTTGTGGAATGGCCTTCACAAAGTCCTGGACTGAACCCTATCAAGAACATGTGGACTGTGCTGATGAAGCAAGTCCGTGCCAGGAAAATGAACAAATTTAGCTGAACTTCACTGATTCCTTCAAGAGGAATTGTCAGAAATTCAGCCAGAGGCCTGCCAGGTGCTTGTGGATAGCTATCAAAAGCACCTAACTCTAGCCGAAAATGGCCAAGGGACGTTTTTACCAAATGTTAGAATTTCACTGTATGTATATTCTTGACCCAGCAGGTTCAGTCTCAATTTTCAGGAGACCTATGATAAATTCAGATTTTTCATGAACATTTTTTTTGTGTTTCTGTCATTCCATCACAGAAAAATGAGAGCTGGAGAAATCATTGAAACAACTGCCATAATATACATTTACAAATGTACGTAAACTTCTGACCACAACTATATATACATATATACAATTATTGCAACTGATCATCTTTACATATTATCTTATAAACGAGCTGCCCCAACTATCATATTCATGGGACTGGGACACAAAGTAATGGTGATTGGCTCATCTTGCAGTGGTAACAGACTTAAATGGAACCCCATCAAGAAAAAAAAAAGAATCATTGGTTTCTTACGTAAAATGTGTTTAATCTTCTTTTGTCCTGCCAACTAACAGTCAAACAAACAACTATGTATACTTACAACAACTAACACCCACAGTGAAGAATTAAAACTGAGAGTTACAAGAGTGGAAATTTTCATGACATTTTATAAGCCTACCACTAACAAATGCAAAAAACACTGTGATTTTAACCGATAAAAGTGGGCATGAGTACTTCATCCTCATGCAGCCCACACAAATTCACAGTGTACATTGATACAAATGAGATTAATTGGCTGTGCCTATTATTCAGATGCTGTTTTTATGCTTGTTGGTGGAGATTCTCAGTAATCCAGTTCATGGTAAAGTGCTGTATTGTAAGCAACTGGACTCGTTTCAGTGTCTTGCAGAAGTTTCACCTCTTGTCCAGGTGTGAATGTGTGTTAAGCTATCTGGGGAGGGAACTCTGGGCAGCATTGTAAGTGGGTGATACTTAGTGTCATAGGCCACCTTTGGGTGAACTACGAAAGGCCTTTTCTGGAGCAAGTGTTTGGTTTGTCCATTCCAGGCTACTGTAGTAAGGTTGAGGCGCAACACGGTGGACTCTGTTGAGGAGGATCTGCTCTCTCCGTAGATATAAAGGCTAATCTAAAGTAAAAATAAACCACAATGATTCTTTGTTTCAGGTGATTATACATGAATAATCAAATAATAATGAAGATGTAAATTAGCTTATAGATAACTCTGGTACAGCTAGGATGCTATGCACTGTCCCTGTCAAACAAACAAATAAAGAATTACATTTCTTTATTTCCTAACCCTCCCTTAATCCAACACACTGGACCTTTTAAAAGTTGAAAACTAATCAAGTAATTGCAGACATAGGGACATCCTGAAAATAACGTCACCCTTCCTGTGTCAGTCAGCCAAATCATGAGCCCTTACAGTTCATTTAGCCTCTTCCACTCTGTTCCACCCGCTGACGTCTGTGCATTTATTCACCGCTATCAGAGCAGTTAAAGCACATGATAACAAATATTCTGGACAGGACGTTAGTGTATCTAGAGCCGGTGTGCAATGCGGTTCTGCTGCGAGCTATAGTTTGCACTGTGACTCACCATACGAGTAACCAGCTGAGATTGAGTCAGGTCTCCACAAACGGGCCCCTTCCACTCCTGTAAAGGAACCACAGAAAAAACACTCACATCCAGCAGGCCACACACCCACATGACACACATGAATGCAAACAAACAAAGAGGCCAGAGACACGGGCGCGCACACACACACACACACACACACAATCTGGCTTACATCTGACACCCATCGTAACCAACCCTCCCACCTACCCCGTCTCATACACACTCTGTCACACATAACACAGGCGAAAGCCGCTGATGATGTCACTGGCAGGCAGTGGGTGGGTGTGGTCTTCACTGGGTTGTTAAACATACCACAGCTTAAATGCTGAACAGCCACTGCCATTCACCGATGACACCCTCCCTCTTTCTCTCTTCCTCACTCACTTTACTTCTCTCAGTCCGGCTCCAGCATTCACTTGGTGAAGTCCTGTTCTTTACAGCAACAGAAAGGTAAAGACTTTTAAAGTTGCTTTTCTCTTTGTAGTCATTTTTCACAATATCTGCCTCTGTCACAGAATTCTACGTTATCTTCAATGTCCCCCCCCCCCCCCCACTTTTTTTTTTTTTACTACTGCTTTCTCTGTGGACTCAGACACCACAGTGTCCTGATCATCTGAAGCCTTTTCTGGAGATTCATCCTTCATTCAACTGCGCAGTTTTGTGATTGATAAGTGAAGATGTCGCTCCCGCTGACACTGCTGATATGTGCAATTGTCCAGATGTGTATGGCTGATGTGCCTGTGGGGGAAGTCGTCACAACAAGTGAGTACTGATCAGAAAATAGGAGTAAAGACAAGGAGAGTTGCAGAATGACAGAAGAATGAGACAAACGTTGTAAGACAGCAGATAAACATATTTTTGATAGATCAGACTTTGTAGCTTGACAAGTCACAGACTCACAGCAAAAGCTTCAGGCACTTTAATATGTGGCTCATTAAATGGGCAGATACAAACGAATGCAGATTAAAAGGATCCCAAAGCCTCTACAATCACTAGTTACAATTACATTTACTACTGTCCTGAAGTTATTACCCTGCTGGTTACAGCACAATCCATACCACTATTCTTCTGATCTGGGTGAAAAAAAAAGTACACCATTAACTTACGACATTCTACTTGCAGAACACTTTGATAAAGTGATGTGCAGGTAGAAACCGTCAAATCATGATAAAGCTACTTTATTTTACATCTGTTGCAGGGACAGCCAACCAGATATTCTGCTGATGGGACTTAAATATTTAACATATTGTACCATGTGATGTGTGTCATGATTATGTGTCATGACAGGTTGTACAGGTTGATATAAAGGATGGTTGCGTAACAGTGGCTGCCGCATACGTGTCTATGTCAGGATCATGACTAACAGTCTCGAAAACCAGACCATGAAAAACAAAACCATGTGATATAAACTGTGTGCCTCTATGGTGCAATGGCAAAACAATATGTGCATTTATGTGAGCAGTCTGTAGAGAGTGACTCTCTGCTGCGGTCTGGTTGGGTAGAGTGAGTCAGAAAGTTTGGCTAGGCCAGCAGTCAGGGAAAGTCCTGATTGGTCAGATGCGATTTCACTTGGCAGCGTTGAGTTTGGTTTGGGAGTGTTTGGAAAAGTCAGTACCCACTCGCCCAATTTGTCCAACGCCAGTGGCCTCTGTTTGTAAAATGTTTTTTACTGAGCAGAGAATCACAGATTCGCAAATGGCAATCAGTACAGTAGCAATGTATATGTTTAATTAATAATATGCATGTACATATGGTGTATTCAGTGTTAAGTCCTATATGGAAGAAAAGGATTGTTGCACTGACCACAAAGAGCTGAAAGGTTCCAGTTTGTTGTCCTGATGTGTTGGGTATGATATGTAACAGCTCTAATTACGTTCACACACTTCAATGTGTTTTTGGACTACAAGGCAAAATGAGCTTCTGCACTTAACAGGGTGGGGATGGAAAACGCAGCCAAACAGGATTTTCAACCAAAGCATCAGTGTGGATGATGTCAGCAGTTATCTTGAAAATGAGCATGCTGACATCAGCATGCTTAAATTTTCACAATGGCAATGCTATTACAATTGTACTTAGCAGGCATTTTATTTGTCATGCTGCCCATTTTAGCTCAGCATGTTAGCATGTGGCTAATTAGCACAACATTTTATCAAACCTGATGGTGCCTCCAGATATAAGTGCAGGATCATGAAAGAGATAACAATTCACCATGACATGAAGGTAATAGAGATTAAAAACAGGAACAGGAAAGTGCAACCTTAACTTTTCGATACTTTCTACTTGCACAACTCTGAGAAAGTGACAAATGTTGATAACGTTACTTCTTCCTGGTCTAATATGCAAAAACCATTTCCTGCTTATTTTACTTCTGTTGTTGGGACAGCCAACCAGAAGCGCTCTCACCAAGTGTCATTGGGATTCAAATATTTACCAATTCAACATGAGTGGGACATGAAATTAGTACCAAATGTAATGGTAATGCATAACAGTTGTTGAGAAATTTTACTGAAAACCACAAAAGTCAGGCTCCTGGTAGGAAAAGCGAAGGGGATCTCTAAAGTTAGTAGAATATATTGTCCGAGAACCACGAATGTCTGTACAAAATGTTATGCTAATCCATCTAATAGATTAGCAAGTGTTAATGTTGCTGGTTGTGCTCACTGCAATCAAGCAATCACCAAGGCCAATGGGATGCAATGGGTACCATGAATATCTGTTCAAAAGTCAAACTTTCCAATAGCTGTAAAGACATTTCAGTTACAGGAGAACTGACTGTCTGCACACATTATGATAGGTTGTTGCAGTTCAGTCCAAACCAAGGTAAAGGGCTGACAGACCAACATTGCCCTCTCTAGAGCTACACTTTCATTTCTGTGTGGCTAAAAGCTGTTACCGTATAAACAAACAAACCAAAACCAAAACCATTCTGATTTGCTGAGCCACCCAAGGAACAGGAGCAGCCACTATTATCTCTAAATTGTCTTTCTCTTTGAAAGACACTTGAGAAACCTGTTTACATCCTTGGCGTGACTGGGGCTTGGTTTGGCAGAGCACTGAAAAGAGTTTGGCAGTGTAAAACATGTGTTAGTGTGAAAGTGGCTGAATCCAGGATTTGGTGATCTTACACTTTCCAAGTCCTTGATTGATGTTCTGGACTGAAATGGCAAATTCTCAGAGTGAAGTAGCTCAAAATATCCAAAGGGAACGTATAACACACACGATACTAACATTAAACAGCTGACTAACTGTGTATATGTTTGAGCACAGGTTTGTTTTATATTGCGTAACTGTATGATTATGTGCATTGCCAACCCAATTGCCAGACTTACTATGTTGGCAATTCAAACAAACATGTATGTCCAACTTTACATCTCTTTATGTTACAACTGTACGTATCTTTAGGATCAATTTTCTATTTTATTCAATTACAACATTGTGCTTATAGTCTGGTTAGTTTTAGGCAGAAAAAACTAGTTAGTGTGAGGAAAAGATTATTTACCGTACTTTCCGGACTATAAGCCGCTACTTTTTCCCCATGCTTTGAACCCTGCAGCCTATACAACGGTGCGGCTAATTTATGGATTTTTACAGCTAACGGCCACTAGAGGACCTCCTCAATCTATGGATTGTACAGGTTACGTCCCTCACCTTTAACGCCTGGTTTATTATTATGCTTCTGCGTCGCTGCGACAGCGTAGCTACGTCGTCGACCCTACACCGTCATTGAGCATTCGGAGTTCTGCGTCGAGGGAACGCGTTGTTCTGTCGGTGGACGTCATCAACGTCAGTGATTCAGGTTTGTTATGCTAACAACACATAGTCAGACAGGTGGCGGTGCTAACGGAGCTAACAGCTGTCTGTCAGTCTGACCGAGAAGTTTCTCACTTTACTTCGCTGTTAGTTGAATTAAATGACATTCATGTTGTCTTTAACTGTCCTTGCGAACCAGTCCGCAGCTTTGTGCGTCTGTTTGTGCGTCTCTGACTCTTGCGTGTTGACGTTTGCGTGGTCATAGGTTATGCAAATATGCAACTTGTTTGTTGAAATGTTAATAAAATGGAAGCTTCCCCAAACAGCAGTCTCTTTCCCGACAATCTCCTCTGTGCACGAGCCTTTACATATGGTAATTAAACGCTAAAACACCTGCGGCTTATAATCGGGTGCGGCTTGTATATGTACACATTTGTGTTTTTCCCTAAAATTGGCTGGTGCGGCTTATATTCAGGTGCGCCTTATAGTCCGGAAATTACGGTACCTGGCTCAACTTACCTGGCTTTGTTGCCACAAACACGGCAGAAAAATGTCCAGACGTCTTGTCAAAAATACCCAGCTTTTTCACACCTACAAATGTTGAAATGTCGTATTAAACAGTGGTCTCTGGCTTGGCACACATCTAGCCTGTTAGCCCACCAACAACTCCCGACATAAAAATCAGCTCATATAAATGTAATGTGAACGTGATATGACACCTACTGTACAAATGTCAATATGGTATGTGTGACAATTGACAACGTTTTAATCTGCCATCTGGATTGTATATGCTTATGTCTTTGTTTAATTTCCTCGTAGAAAAAGTGCATCTTCTGGGTGACTGGTCCGAGAGGAGTCCAGACTCAAATGATGTGAAGGAGGCAACCCAATTTGCAGTGAGCATGTTCAACACAAGGTCCAAGGCCAAGAAGGTGTTCAAACTGATCTCTATCACTGCTGCTCAGAGTCAGGTTAGATTCATGCTACAACCAGCAACTTATATGCACCGCGTCACCACCCTGTAGTCATATGATAGTGCCACAACGTCTGATTGGTCTGTCCTCTATCTGCTCATCCATCAGGTGACCAATATGATCAACTTTAAGATTGATGCGGTCCTGGGAAAAACCAAGTGCACCAAGGGGGAAAACCACGACTTGGAAAGCTGCAGTCTTGAGAGAAAGGTAAATGGGTTTTGTGCATTTATGTCTGGGAAGTTATGTTCAACTAATGATTTTTCAAAATTTGGATTCAAGGTTTTCTGTCTCAAATTCTTTCATGAGACAACATGACTTTTTACAGTAAGTAAGAGATTTTTTCAATTCCCATGTAATAGTTGCTATTTTCCTTCTCTACAGGAGGTGAATTGCCATTTTTTGGTGGTTTTTGACCCCCGCACCGACAAATATGTGTTAAAGGAGCACAAATGCAAGAGAAACAAAAGACAGGTTTAACTTTTATTTTTTTACGGATTTGGTCAGCAACCTTTGACCACCTTGTTACATTTTGATACGATGTCAATATTTTATCAGGCGAAATGTTTCGCAGCTGATTTTAATTGGTGGAGGTATGTTAGGATAAACAAAACAATGACAAATCATGGTCTCAATAAAACTAATTTGGAAAAGATGACACAATGATGTATTAATTACTTGTGTTTTGTGACTGTGGCTGTAGTTGTGTTCTCTATTGTGATGTCTTATCCCTCATTCTTGTCTTTAATGGTTTTTTGTACTGTGTGTGCAAAGAGAACACTTGATACCATTGCTTAACATTTGAAAACAACAAATCTTTACATTTACTTGGAGATTTAATAAAGTCTTCAATCAAGATCAAGGGTATTTCAGGCGAAAGGTTTATATCAATATTTATTCAACTGGGATTTTGATACAACGAATCAATAATATAATTGTACTCGTTGCAGAGCAGATTTTTCTTGATTTTCTTTCAAATGTCTAAAAAGAAAGAAAGAGATGAGTCACCACAAGTTAATACAACCATGCTGCAATGTGACCTCAGAGCTTAAATCTGCTCTAATAACTCAAACATTTAAGTTTGCATGGACAGGAAACAACATTCACAGTAATACTCTATAGTTTGAATGATGTTTCCTGTGTGCGACCCCTCTCTCCAGCTGTTTCTCCAGGAGTGTCTTCCATTCAGTCAAGCAGAAAAGCCTTAAAAATTCATTGTTATACATTTAATATACCGTATACTCACTGCATTCGTATAATATATTGATTCTGAGAATATCAATATCAGACATTTCATCCCTCTGTCCAATTGGCAAAGAGTCATCTGGAATGGGAGTAATGGTCTCTGCTCCGAACACTGATGCAAAGTTAGTCCTTGAAACAAAAACAACAAAAGTGAAATAAATAACAACTTAGACACTAATGAAAATGTTAAAATAAAATGTTCCATAATTATGCTGGAATAATTCAGTGTCATGCCGAAAATAATTCTAAAAAAAACATTCTCCTGGTAATTTAGGTACAGCTTTCTTGAAGGAAAATGAGCTGCAAACCACATAAAAGGCTTGGAATGAAATATTAAAGTTTCTATTTTTGAGAAAAGATTATTTTTGAGTCTCATTCCCAATTCGTCAAAAAGTGATGCTTTGAGATGGTGACCAACCCGTCTTACAATCAGCATCAGCTTTTTACGAAATTCATCTTTTCTTACAAATAGCACCTTTAATATTTCCAAGCCTTTTATGTGGTTTGCAGCACATTTAAAGCTCTACTATTTAAATTTTCTATATAATTAATGACAAAGAAATTATAATATTGTGAAAGGTGTTGCTTGTAGCGATGAATCCATTGTCACATTAATCTCTGGAACTCTAGTTCCTAGTTTTAGCCTCTTCAGCTCATTGTTTAGTTTTTTATAGGCCCATTTCTACTGCTTTGGTTCAGGCAGCTGTGTGCAGTCCAAAAAACAAGAAAGAAAACATGGCACACAACTTTTCTGACGGGCACTATTGTGATTGGTTTGAAGGAATATAAATCAGTTAGAAACCTACCAAATGGTTGCAGATACTGGGGCTAAATTTGGCTATGCAAGACTAACTTCATCACAACATAAAAAAAATTAATCAACTGAATAAAATATCTTGCTAACAATAATACTATTAATGACCAAAATAGATCTCACCTTCCGTAGTGCATAACAGAGGAATAGTCATATGGAGTGTACAAGTTGTTGGTGTCTACTTTGTGGAAGTTGTAGGCATGTGCTGCAGAGGAAAAAAAAATCAATCAATACATACAATGTATAAATTCCAAGATGTGAGTGTACATGAATGAGACTCAAAGTTATCATGCAGTAGAAATGTCTGGTAGTACCACATCTAGCTTACTCCTAAGTCGATTTAGAAAGTAAAACAACATAATTAAGTTGTCTGTTCTTTATACTACAAGCGTATGATGTATGTTGACTTACCACACAATTAAGGTCTGGACTACATATTTAGCTGACAACTGTTCAGCTGCATTGGGGCTTAGGAGCTCACCTGCAGGGATATTTTCCCAGTGAATCTTGACATACTTGTCCCTGTCACTCCTCCTGTGCTCGTGGTGGAAGCCAAGCGCGTGGAGGAGCTCATGCTGAATGATCCCACGCTCGAGGCAGCCGTACACCGACAGAGAAACCAGCTGTTCACCTCCGTCTCTGCCGATAGTAGACCAGCACCTGCGGGAAGACGGGTTTAAATCCTTGCCGGGTAGCTAGTTTGTACAGTGGATCGCACTGGCTGAGACCTTCACTCTCTCCAGGCTCACCCAAGTTCGCTCACAATGCTGAGGTAGTCAGACTGGCCATGATAAGGAACAAAGCGAATGCAGGTTTTCTTGTGGAAAGTTTCCATAGCGTCCTTGATTGAGGCCTTCTCTGTGTCATCTGCAATGAAAACAAGATTAAAGTTAGTTTATTGACATCAGAACATGTGATACATTTATGATCAAGGACTTCTCCTTACAAAACAACTTGTCCTGAAAAATACCAATGTTGTATTTATTTTCATTTAACATTTTGTACGAAGACAAGTGTCTATAAACACGTTATGCTTCACTACAAGATTAAGTGATTGAGCTTTGATTCTAATCCCCATGAATTAACTCCTAAATCCTTACAAAAGTAATCACTGAGGCTGTAGGGCACTTCAACCAGTCCATTGTAGGATTTGCTCCACTTGCAGTGGCCGCTCCAGCATCTCATGCCATTCCTCTTCTTCGAAAGGGCGACGTCACCTTCCACCAGAGTATGGCCGCTTCCTGGATTAAAACAATACGTGGGCTGATTGGCCAGAAGGCACACTGATTCATGCTTGAAACACACTGATTAGCACAGGCATTAGCACGACGAGGACACAGTTTACACATTTGACTCCACAAATAAATCAAGCGTACCTTTATTTGCCTCCAGAATTTTTGAAGTTATGTCTAAACGGTAGGGCCTCTGGGTCGTCACTCCTACAATTAGAAGACTTAGTGACCACACATAATAACCCATTGTGTAAAAAAAGACGTGTTAAACATGTGAGAAGAAAAATCTGTTACCTTCCTCATGTGGTTGTCCCTGCACAGACACAAAGATAAGATAATCCGTGAAAATGAATGTACCGGTAAATTCAAGATGGACATTTATAAATTAATTTCCCGGTCTATGTAATTTGTATGCTTAATATGTTGTATTACATTGTATTTTTGTTTCTTCATACAGCTCTATAAAACACACACATTAGTATTTTACTTTTTTGTGTCTATTGTTAGCTTGTATGCCATTTAATGTCTTCTGTCTCTTTCCTATTGTTTGTAGTAGTCCTTATTGATCTAGAAAACACCTATCTATGAGCAGATTCTTGGGAAAATGTTGTACTGTCAGTCCCAACAATCACTTACGCTGGTTTATGGACCCATAAAGCGGTAAATGGGCATTTAGGAGGTTTTTCTTGAAATAGATGAGAATGAGTTGAAAATGAGATCATTGTTTTTCACTGAGCTAACAACTCTGGATGCTCGGAGCAATCTGCAATCTATCAAGATGTTATCGCTCGTTATTGACATTCTTTTAGCATGTACAAATTAAGAGAGACGTATTTGCTGCGGAGTGTGTCTTACCGTGGAATCTTCTTGAGCCGAAAGGCCCAGCAACACGGCCAGGACAGCAGAGAAAAGACTCAGCTTCATCTTCCTTATGTTGCAGACTGACTGGTTGTAGAAGCTTGGAATGATTTCTTTGCTGAACACATAGCTTTCAGTCTAGCTTTTATGCAGACAAGAAAAGGGAGGACATGTAAACAGACTTACTGTAAAGGTGACACATGGTGACTAAACCAACGTTTTAAGGAAAAGATAAGCTCCAACAGGAAACTCCTTAAATTCCAAGTGGCAGTCGGATGAGGCTTTGCAAATGTGACACAAAAGAGCTCCATACGTGAAATGTGTACTGACATGTTTACACACACACATGTAGATGATAGTTTTCTCGATCAGAAAGTACAGATAATGTATCAGATCTCCTGACGGCTGCACTTCTCTGCTGAAGTCATTTGACTGACATGTTGACACAGCTACAGAAGCCCCTAATCCATTATGAGTGCACAAACCAAAATATAAACAGTACATAATTCACCAGTCTACACCCTCACGTCCACACCCAGAGGTTTCACATGTCTTGATTAATTGAAAATGTAGCTTTTCCCAGTTCAGTCTCCTGCCTGATGGAAACTAAGAAACAGTTGGAAGTTAAATGAATTCAGAGTAAAGTAAAAAAAAAATAAATAATAATAATAATAATTAGGTTGCAATTTAAATACAATCATTTACATTTACAATTTAATCATTTAATATAATAATTGTACAAAACACATCTAAACTCATTGACACCCAAGCATACAAACCGCTCTGATCTACAACATAGGTCACAAATGAATAGTTTACATTTCCTATATTATAATGTTGTTATTATTAAATTATTAAATTATTTGATATTCCAAGTACATCTTATTCTCATAGTTTGTCTTTATTATTAAAGAAGAATACACTGATTTCTTCTTTTTTATTGCTACATCAAAATTACATGCACAAGTGTTTTTTTAAAAAAAAAGAACAAATACAATGATGATTATTTTATTAACAAGTAAAATTGAAATCATTATTACAGCAGTGATTTTGAACTAACAATATTATGCTTAATATGGGAAATAAGTTTTTTACACATAAGATTTTGAATTTGTTTACCTAGCTAGTTGGTAATGGTAAACTAACGAGACCAGGTTGAGAATGCTTCCTCAGGCCTCAGTTACACTCGACAAAGAGAAATCTAATGTCATGTTTAGTGTTTCCGAAAACTGACAATATATATATATATGTGGTTGTCCTCCACAGTGACCACAGTAAAATGCCATGCCACACACTTTTTTCCATTCCTCATAGACGTTCTGGTTTGGGCTCCATGGAAACTCTATACTTCAGTAAACCAACCAGCTTCCAATTATTCTCATTCGGTCATTCATCATGTCAGGGGAAAATTACGCTCAGTTCTTGGTAATACGAGGCTGTCTGGTGGGCTGGCAGGCATTTGTAAAGCCTTTGCCACTAAACAGCCCGGACAGCAGCTACACCATTATTTAGCTATTAGCATGACAGTGTTTTCCACTTGTAAGCGTTCATTCTCCTCTTAACACACTCAAACACACACATAAATTTATACAATATACCCCATGAAAAGCTTTTAGCATCCAAGTTTCCACTTTAAGTCACTTCAGGTTAGGAAGATGATCTTATCTCACTGTTCTGTATTTATTTTAAAATCCCTGTATCCATTCCCATAGATGGTAGCAAAAAAAAGGCAGGAATGTCTATTTGTATATAAACACAAATATCTGATAAATATTTATGCCATGTACTGATGGATGAATGTTCGGTTTTCTAAAAAAAGGGGCAGAGGCGTCGCAAGAGTTGGGGAATGTCACCAATCTTACAAAAAGTTTCTGCAAAAAAATACTGTTTGTGTCGATCAGTGGGGTTTGAATTTGCATGGACAATATTGCCATAAATCAGGTAGGGAAAGATCATTAGTAATCCAATAATACAAAGTAATACAGTAATACAAAGTTAATAAACAAGATACATTTACAAAACTTGGTAGTTTTGTACTTGCTGATGATCCCTATCGACTTCACAGTTTTGTTATAAATGATAAATGCATTTTTCCCAATTTAAATCCTCATCAAATAAGACGATGAAGGTGAGAGACTTCTTTCTTTTGCTTTATTGAAACTCTAACATAATCCCTATCTGACCTCCAGCAAGTATTATGTATTATGTCTTTTTAGTATTCAATGGAAGTTTATTCAGTACCTGTGCTGCTCAATTAAGCCACTCACATTGAATGAATCAATCTGAGATACACATTTGGTTAGAGCGTGATTATGATGATGATTCTTTTATAGGAGTCATTTGGTTTGTTTACCACAACGTGGCATTCTTTAAAGAAAGATCAAATAAATTACTCATCATAAAGAACATTAATTTGTACCTTTTAGTGCATATGGATTCATTTATTGTCTGGCATGCCCCAGAAACATAAAGCACAAAACACAAGCGTCATGCTGGTCCCACATCTTCTATTTATTACTGAACACACGACAATGATTTACAGTTATTTACAGCAGCATCTTACAGTTTTACCTTATCCTTATTTTACAGTTTCCAAAAACAACAAACAAAATCATATAGTGAACAGAAAACGATATAAGCGACTCTCTCTGTAAGACTTGAAAAGTTTCCATGTTCTTGTTATTTCTTTGTTGTTTGTCCGTAATGGTATCAGTTTGGCACGTGGTGTTTCCCGTCTCTGTGTTTTACGCCCAAACCTTTTGCGGTTGTAACCTTGTTTTTAAGTTATAGACATTAAAAGTCAAAAATAAATGTACAGAGTTCTCCGCAGCTACTCTCTCGGCCCTATGGTGCGGATGAATGACCGGTCCTGTGTCGGTGATTCAGATCGGGGGTCCTCACACGCTGGTCTCAATGTGTGGTGACAGCTTACAGTTCAGCATGTGGGACAGGACTCTGTGCTGGTTGTGGTACCTGACGGACACACCAAAACACACACAAGACACACACACACACGTATACAGTCACAGGAGTAAGCACCAAGTCCATCAAAGCTCACTGGGAATATTGGCGCCATCACCTGCTGAGCAAGTGTTACTACAACATGAGTGAACGTCACATGTGCACATCTGTTAGCAGTTGTTGCGGTTTGCTGCAGCCAGTAAGTATAAAAACTTTGTTGTTTTCATATTGTGAATTTAAAAGCTCGACAAACACAAAGATCATATACTGACTTGACAATGATCCTCTGTATCTCTCTGTTCTCCTCCTCTCTGAGTTTCAGTAGGACATGCTCCAGGATAGGAAGCTCCAAGTTCAGATACTGGGCTACCTGAGAGGAGAGGAGAGGAGAGGAGGAGAGGAGAGGAGAGGAGAGGAGAGGAGAGCTATTGGCAATCAAGAAATTTAACCAACATAACAAACAAGCGTCTATCACCTAGGACATTAAACTGAATTGTGACAAAGTAGGAATAAAAAATCAAAATCATCTGGAGCCAGAAGGACATCTGTAATAGCATGACAAAAGAAAAAAAAAAACATGTCAGTTTTTTTTCTATACTGCTGCAATAAGAAACAGACAACAGAAGATATAACTCTCCAGATGATTTACACAGCTTTTAATACATTCGCTGACTTAAAACTATTATTAAATGCTGAGACCAAAACATGTTTTTTTTCTCTGATGCACTTTGACATGTGTTTTTCATCACCAGATGATGTATACAAGCGAAACAGCACTTCATATTCAGTTGCTATATAAGATCATCCGGGGGGAGTCAAGCTACAGGCAGCACACACACACACACACACACACACACACACACACACACACACACACACACACACACACACACACACTTTATAATAAAATTTTATTTGCCTTGTAACTACACCACGATGACATTGGAGAGGGGGAAAACGATGGAACATTTTTTAACAGCCCAGTATTGAAGAACATTAATAGAGCCAATAAAACTATAAAGGTTTTGTAGTTGTAGCTGTGAAGACACACTCCAATTTTCTGGGGCAGTAAGTTCCCCAGTAAGAACACAAATGTAAAAACTCTGTTTTAAAGACTTTTAACATTTTAAAGTCCCACAAATATATGATATATGTCAATTGATGTGATAATATTGATGATTTCACTGTGACTATTGCCCCATTGTTCCTGCCTTGTTATCCAGTTATATTGCCTTTGTAATACCCTGTAATTAGCTTGCACGTACTCATGAATTAAAAGAACACCCACAGTATAATGTATTTCAACATTCAACACAAAAGTGTTTCCTTAGCTTTTGTCTTCTTACCTTGAACTAACATACCCAGCAAGCATTTTATTTATAGCCTTGATGCACTAAATAATTGCACAGTAACTTGCAGGCTTCTCTTCAGTTAAGTGAATACACTCCACATTTATGTGCTCACAAAAATAAGAAATGGGCTCAAAGAATTTTTTTTAAAATTGTGGTATGTCAACATCTGTGGCACAAGAAAAGTATCTTTGGATTTGATTTTGACCACCTGAGGAATCATCAATATTTTAGATTAGGAATTCTTCTTTAGGTAAACTCAGATGAAGCTGCACCTACATGCAAGTCTTTTTCACTAAGTTAACATGTTGGAAGGTTTTTTTATATACTGACACCACCCCTGTGTTTCGGTCAGGATTTAAATAGTCACACTCACATCATCGCTGACCTCCTCCTCGTCCATGTCCATCAGAAAGATCCTCATGATGTCATCAGAGGGTCCCATCAATATGCGATCCCATAGGGGCTGGTCTCTATTACTGAGCTTCCTCTTTTCTAGAGAACAAACACACAAACGTCAGTGTTGTAGTGTCATTTGCTGTGTAACTCTGGTACAGCAGACAAAGCTTACCTCCGCTCTGGTGAACACAGTACAGTGAAAACTCCTGGGGATCGTTCTCTATCTGTAGGATTGAAGATTGAAGAGATAAGTGTTGGATTAACAGGGGAAACCATCCTCTTCTTTATAAAAGCATGTTGGCATAGGGTTGCTTTATAGATAAGCCCAGACATAATTGATTTGGGTCTCATGTCATCTCTCTTGGAGTTAGAAGAATGTGTGCAAAGGCTCACCTTGAACTTGTTTAGCAGCTGCTCAATGACCTGGTCCGTAGTCATCCTGCTGGAGATGCGCACTTTCGTTGGCGTGCCGAAGGATGGGGTGAAGATGGAGGTCTGTGGAGGCCAATGAGAGATTGGTGAGCGACAGTCCGGGTGAAAGTGTTGGATAAAGAGAGGGGAGGGTCGAGCGGAAATCTACCTTATAGTTGTAGAAGTGTCCGTTGATGGAGAAGCGATGCTGTCTTTCTTTCTCCCTCTGTGCCGCTGACTTGCTCCGCCCCCTCCTCCTCTTGACCAATGAGGCGTCGCTCATGCAGCGAAACAGGTTGGACTCCGCCTCCAGCTCGGCGCTCTTCTGCCTCGTGGGACGCAGCGTGGTGGTCTCATAAACAACCGGGCCTTCGGGGTTGCGCAGAAACACATGAATAAAACATCTGATTATCAACATTTGGTGGGAATAACAATCATATTCTTTTCTGGACTATTTTTCTTCACATTGATGGCTGCAGAGAGACGGGAAAGGCAGGGGAGTGAGAGGAAACGACACACAGCAAAGGACCTCTAGTGGCTGTGCTAAACATCACAGCAGCCAAAGGAGGAAGTCAGGTGATGGGGTATAATGAAACACACAAGAAGGGGGGTTGGGGTGGAAAAAACAACCTGGTAAAGGACTGGTGACGACTATATCCTGCGGCGTCTCAGCCATCTCATCTATTTGGTGAAGGTCAGCATACTCTCCCCATCGCGTCATACCCCTGCAGAGAAGAGAGGACGTGATCTCTGACCTCAATGACCCACATGCAGGAATGAACATCCCTTTAGTTTTTAACCTTTGCATGAAACAGCTGATACATATAACTGTTTACTTTTTACTTGCATATTGTGGCTTGTATCAAGAACTTGATGTCACTCACTTGTGATGTATAGAGAGCTTTACTAACTGGATTAAGGGCTGTCCATGCCATCCCTGTACTGTGTTCCCTACACTTAACAGGTGGATAAACCATAATGATGTCTACGTCATGTCGCCAAAGCTACGGAAGCCCTAAGGGGGAAATGACTTTTTCTGGTGACCCATTATATCTAAATTGTTTTCTCTCCTGTGTTTTATAAAGGAAGACCTGGTGAAAAAAAAGATTTTGCCTAGAAAAATTTATCTGAGTTCCTTATTTATTTTCTTATTCATTCTTAACCTGTGTTACAAAACAAAATGTTAACCTGGCTTTTTGATTATCCTGGCAAAACCGTTTTTTTCACCAGTTTTCAAGTCATAAACACAGGACTCACTATGAGAGGGACTTTGAGTAACAATGGCTGACACAGTTCAAAAGCTCATATATAGTCAAGAGAGATTAATAACATTATACAAAAAAAAAAATGAAAAGAACCTCTTGTCTGCGAGTGGGCTGACTGGACTGACGGGGTCAGGTGAGATCACAGGGGCAAAGGGATGCATCTGTTTATCATCCTGTATCTTCAGCCGGATGGGTCTCCTCACTCCCCAGGAGATGTTCAGGAAGCCCTCCACCACCACCTCTCCATCCCCAGCCTGTTACAGAGACAGAGCCACATACACCTGTACAGTGTGTAAATACAGTCATGCGCTCAGTTAAGGGGAGATACAGCAGGGATGAACATTGTTTTTTTAATGTACTGGTCAGTTTTGGGCACAAAATCGCAAAAACTTTATATGATGTTGCTTTGAATTAGTAGCTATTAAATCAGGTTGAACATCAGAAATGTGTCATACAAAAAGTAATAGCCTTGATGAACTGTAAGTGAACAACTGGGGAAGTTTCAGGGGGAAAAAATAACTTACTCTATTCACCATTTCTTGTTTAAATTTCTTCTTCATGAACTGTAAGTGAACAACTGGGGAAGTTTCAGGGGGAAAAAATAACTTACTCTATTTACCATTTCTTGTTTAAATTTCTTGTTTTAATTTGATAGTACATGTCTTTAAGGGTTGTTTACTCAAAACTCGTTTTTTTCTCACACTTTGAGCCAGAAACCTGCAGTTCAGTTGCACCTACATACACCAAACTTACCAGATGTATTCCTATATTATGAGGGCTTTCAATCCAATTGTCAGAATAAATGTTAGCCAAGTGAGTTTCTGCAAAAACCACCAATAACTTCAACTTATGTTGCAACTTTACATATGTATCGGTTGATTTTTTTTCAATTTCTCTCTTGTCATATCAGGGTGCTTATGCTCTGTTTATATTTACGCACGAAAGCCACTTGGTTAGGGTTAGGAAAACGTCCTGGTTTGGCTTAAAATACCTCATCAGGATGCCACCAAAACAGCTGGAAATCTCCCCAGGTGTGATAACAAATAAACACTGCTGTGACTCGACTGTCAGCCAACTGTTTGGCAGCCTTGCAATAACGTTACGATGCCACCACCTGACGTGAAAATCAGCTAGCAAGCATTTCATGTGAACGTGATACGCCACGTTAGGTACAGATCTCAACCTCAGGCGTGTCTATGGTTTGCAGAAATGTAAACTGCCAACATTATATCCTGGTGACTGGGTTGAGGTTTGTACAAGAAGCATTTGTCATAAAGGTGCAATACGTAGTTTTAGGGAAGACATTTTATTTAGAAGAGAAAGATATTTATTGACTTATTTATTTATTTCATGACTGAATAAACTGAATAAACAAACTGACCTTAAAGCAAGACACAATTTCATACTGCTTCCCTTTGTTTATATGTGGCTGACCCTGTCACCTTTCCAGCTTCGAACAGTGTTCTGGGGACCTTACTATCCTCTGAGAACTGCTTGTTTATTAAGTTATGGATTAAATAAATATTCCTGAGTTTGTATTATTACCTCATTAATATTGTACATTTTAAAATCCGGAATTTGAATTTCTTCTCCAAAACTACATAGTGTCAGAAAGCAATTTTCATGGTGATATGTATTTAATCTTTCCATTGTTGACC
This sequence comes from Diplodus puntazzo, assembly GCA_963678695.2. Taxonomy (NCBI): domain Eukaryota; kingdom Metazoa; phylum Chordata; class Actinopteri; order Spariformes; family Sparidae; genus Diplodus; species Diplodus puntazzo. Next base: position 10,015,808 of record OZ023173.1, on the reverse strand, counting down.
TGGAGTATCTCCCCTTTAACACTCCAAAATTCTTGAAGACATGACAAAGAATAGTTAAAATATGACACATGTCTGACTGAGAAAAAGTGTATGGATGTCAAACAAAAACAGAAAGTGTTGAAAGTACAACGTCGACATACCTGAGAGAAGCTGAGGTGCAGCTGGGTTTGGTCCTTTAGGAAGCAGTTGTAGGTCCTCAGTAGCGAGAGAAACTCTGCTCTGGAAATAAACACGACAGCAGGGGGATGACTAAGTGTTGCAGACCACGACACGGCACTGCAGTTATGTAACAGTTGTGTTTTTGCTTTTTTTCATCCTTCCAAATAGGGCTGCATGCTTTCTCCTATCAGGACGACAGTTGTGTTAATTAATGTCTCCATCAGCTGTCCACCCACCTGGAGAGCGTCCTCCCGTCCCCTGCCTGGATCACTTGGGGATGAGCTGCCTCGTTCATTTCTGGCTGCTTCAGCTACTGCAGAGAGAGAGAGAGACACACACACACACAGCAGTCATATCAATAAAGCTCGGGTCACCACATCCCTAAAACCAAACCTCGAGCTCGAACTGGAGAGAAACTCTGGAGGCTGACGACTTGTTGAACGCCTCCTCAGTGAGCTTGTTCCTGGATTCAGACACCTGACGGGCGCTGTGTCAACATGGAGCGAGCAACTGCACAGAAGAATGAACTCACTTGTGCAGCCACAGCACAGAGTCACTCCTTCCGAGAACAAACAATATAATGAGAGTCTTACCTTCTCTAACATGACAAATCAGAGCTCTCCTCTTGATTCTGTGTCTTTGTCTCCCTGTCTTTTCTTCTGTCTGTGCTTTAAATATCTCTTTCCGCTCTCTGTCTCTCTCCCTCTGAAGTTTGTGTTATATTTATCCCTCTCTTTTTCTCTTTCTCTCTCTCTCTCTCTCTCTCTCTCTCTCCCTCTTTCACTTTCTTTTTTTGTGCTTGTCTCCAAGAGATTTAATAACAGTACTCCACCCAGTAACCAGTGATGACAGTGTAGACCAAGCCATTTGTTTATTCTTTGGCCGGAGACTCTGAAGCCAGCGATTGTTGGAGTAGCCACGTGGCCACTCTCTCTCTCTCTCTCTCTCTCTCTCTCTCTCTCTCTCTCTCTCTTTTCAACTGCTTTCTTTTTTCCTATTCAATCTTTTGATGACGCAGCAGCGGCCTGTAATTGTCCCTTTTATATCACTCTTTTTCCTTCTCTCTCTCTGTCTCAGCCTGTTTTCGCTGTGAGGAAATATCTCAGGTATTCAGCAGCTGTCATCCCAGCAGCCCCGCCACTCCTCCGGACCGACGGTTCTACAACAAATATTTAAAGGTGCAGTGCTTTCTGTGCAAATGTTTCTAGGAAAATGGAGGGAATCCCACATTGCCAGACACAAACTAATATAGCTGACAGATCTCTTTCAAAAGCACACGTGTGAAATACTCTAGACAACATTGGCCTCTATTTGAATTTCTCTCATAAGCGTTGTCCCACCTGATGCGATGTGTGAAACGCGCGATGTCTTACATTTCACGTTATGAATACGTGAAATTTAACACGAAGACACATCACCTCAATTTATTACATCACATCTGGGATGCAACGATTAGTCGATTAAAGTAGCTGATTAGTAGACAGAAAATTGGCTTCCAAACGTTTTGATAATCATTTAATGGTTTCAGTTGTTTTTCATTCAAAGTATTTGCTGGTTTCAGGGTGATTCCACCATAGCAAGCTGTGTGTAATTCGATACAGTTTCTCTAGTGATGTCACTCAGTGGCTATGTTGCATTATGGGTAATGTAGGCAATTGGTTTTGAAAAGGAGGAAGAATGAATGGTATAAAAAAGGTGACAGCTGGTTGTGCTGTATGGACTGAGATCATTTCAGCAGTGTTGGAGTGGACTGCTTGTCAAAACCTGGTGCCTACATTACCCACAATACAACTTGGCCATTGAGTGACATCACTGGAGGTAATTTTTCAGATTACATGCAGCTTCCCCTGGAGCCACAAAAGGCTTCTTGCAACTTTTTTCACATACGCAATACTACTCCCCAAGACCTGTAAAAACACTATGATGTTTAAAATTTATGGAGTTGCCCTTTAAATTGAAGAACTTGCTGTTTTTGTCGTCATTTATAGTAGTAATCAGCTTGGCTTGGCGATTTGGCTTTTAGACTGTTGGCTGGACAAAAGAAGCAATCTGGAGACGTTAATTTTGGCTCTGGGAATTCCTAATGTGCTGTTTCTTCTGGAACCTTCACTTTCTGACATTGCTGCAAATCATAAGTTAAGAATTAAAAATCAATATAGCATACAAGAAAAAAAGGCTAGATACATATCTTTGAATATGTGTGATCATTACAGAAACCTAGTCCATACACTAGGCACTGTAGGTATAAATCATGTGGATATGGCCAGTGGTGAACAGGTTGTGGTGACTAAGATGAGGAACAGTCAAGCTCTGCCTCATAATCACTGGAAGTAGCAAGAAAAAGAAAGCAAGCTTAACATTTGTCATACATAAACAACTGTGCTACTACTGTGTAAGCATTATTTTTGTACATTTATCTCCTTCATGGCTGAAGGAGATAAACTTGTGTAATATCACACAGTGTTTTATGTCATGTCAAGTTTATTCATAGCCCATAGCCCAATATCATAAATCACAAATTTGTCTGAAAGGGCTTCATATGCGCAACATACAACAGCCTCTTTGCTTACTCTCAATCATAACTCAGCCTTTATGGAACATATTGTACAATGTATAGGTGATGAACTAGCTTCAGGTCAGAGCCAGCAGCTCCCATGTGTGCTCGTTTGTGTCTGCATTCTGTGCTTACATTTAAAGTTTGGGAAAAGGTGTAGAACAGCCTCATTGCCAAAATAAATACAGGAAGAACACAATATATCAGAAAGAATCAATAGAAATGATAATTATGCTGTTTTTGGTACACCGTGTGCTTTAAGTTCTTTTCTCTATCTCTGGCTTGAACTCGTGTGAGAACTTCATTGTGTGTCTTTCAAGACTCAACACGCAGGTTTTCAAGGTTCCCCCAGGAGCAAATGTGTCTAAACTGTGAGTGCATGTGTGTGTGATTTGTGAATCACATGCATGTCAACAGTCAAAGCAGAGCCACCAGGAAAGGAGAACTACTGAAAAAGGACAGCACTGCAAAGTCAATAATGTGTCAGAGTTCATAAATCCAACGCAGTCACGGTTCTATTAGCAGCAGCAGCAGCAGCAGTCTTTTAAAGAAGACAGCTGCTTCGAGCCTGGAAGCTGAAGAATCTTACAAAACAAGTCTGTCAGTTTTAAAAGAGTTTTCAAAGAAATAGGTAATTCATGGAAAACAAAACACCTGGTTCAGAAGTTGTATGATGATGAGAAACTGCCACTTCCCCCTGTTCAGTCATCCTTAGTGGAGAGTTCTAGTGCGGATCGCCACATGAATTTAAGATTTCTTTGTGTTAGCTGCTGCGAGAGATGTTAAAACATGTGAATCAGGCATTTGGATAGACTCAAATCTGAGAGACTTAGCTGTTCTTACAGTGGCAGGCTGAAGATGTTTGAGGGGCAGGGGCGAAAATGTAAAAGGGCACCATGTGTACACTGGCAAAAAGTTGTGATATAGTTTAGTGACGAGAGGGCACTTCGCCAAGTTTTCAAATGCAGAGCAATACAATTCAAAAGGTGGTTACGCAAGATGCTCAAACTTGTAGTATAAATCTGTTGTTTATACAATATTTGATGGATGTTCAATAAAGGCCATTGTAAGCCTGTAAAATAGGTTTAACACAGAGCCGCTACATGAGAATTTAGCTGTGTAATGCTGTGTACGTCATCATCAAGTTTTCCTCTGGCAAAACCCGAAACACCACACTGACACCGAGGACACAATAGAGGGTGCAATGTGTGCGGACAGTAAAATAAAAGCTTTTTTAATTGTCAAACTGTGAGCTGGAAAAAAAACGTAGCCAGCGGGAAAACAGCCAAGGTACACCGTGACACACCCAGTTTCTCCTTTCCTGTGTGTCACTCCCCCCTCTCTGCCTTCTCTGTCTCCCTCAATCTACTCCCCTCTCTCTTTGTGCTCTATTAACTCGTTCTCTTTTCCATTCAGAGGCACAGATTTGACCTAAATATGTACAGTTTATATGGTGCCCCCAATTGAAATTACATTTCAATACATCCGTTGCATCTTTAAAAAAATTAAAGTACAGTAGACCCATAAATAGAGCTGTAATTCAAAATCAAAGTTAGGAAAAAGTGATAAATACTATTAAAAGCCACACAAACAGTTGTTACTAAATTTTACATTTGAAGCCTGAGTAAGTTTTTCTCATAACACAACAGACATTAAACTATCAAGCTCCTATACATAAAATATCATCAGGTTTTTAATCATTATTATAAAATTTATACATTCAGCTGAATTCTGTACAAATTAATGTTGCTATCAGCTAATAGCAAAACTATTTGGTTTCTTTTTCCTCACAGTAAAGCTCACTTTTAACAAAAAATGATGAAACATTAACACTCCTACCTGGCCAGTCTTTCAATCTTCAGACAAATAAAGCTGATTCACTCCATGTTTGAGGTCTTGTACCTTGTGTGCGTGCATACGTGTGTGTGTGTGCACGTGTTTTTTCATAGGTCCAGAGTACAGTGCATGTGGTGAGGTAGGAGGTGAGCATATGTAGCACACTGCTGCAGCTGGTTAATTATTACAGGACAGGTTGAGACAGCGTCGGGAGGGAGGGGCTGACTGACACCAGATATGGCTCTCCTGCTTTGTGTGAGTGTGTGTGTGTGTGTGTGTGTGTGTGTGTGTGTGTGTGTGTGTGTACCTAGAGAAAGGGAGAGAGAGAGAGAAAGAGAGAGCTAACCAATAAACTGACAGTCCCCTGTTAGCCACCTTTCAAGGTTTGTCCTCATCAAAGGATAATTACAATATGAAAGTTATGGCAATATGTACACTTGTAACAGGCCCTAAATACTACTAAACACTTAAAACTGAAATGTTGTCACTGAAGCGATGTAGAAACAATTGTTGTGTGTAACCTACATCTATAAACCTACATCCGTTTTCAATTAAACTGAGTCTTTAATCAGTGGGTCAGAACATATCTCACGGTTAGGGGCTATGTTGTTTTCCATTGTGTGGAATCCCCCAGGGTTCTATTCCTGGCCACTATTATTTAACCTGTAAGTGCTTCATCAATGCTTTCAGCGGAGGAAACAAACAATTTCTCTTGGGTCATCAAAACCGTAACTTAATGTTGGGCCAAAAGCGAACACCTACTTGTAAAGTTGTACATCCAGAGAGAATCTGGCAAACGTTATGGTCTCACCACTTCCTGCTTGATCAGCAACTGAAAAGACAATGGATAGGGAAAATATGGAGGGCCAATGGGCAGAATTTCAAAATAAAACAATGTATTATAAGCCCATTACATTTTGTTTGACAACTAACATTAGCATTAAACGACTTTGCAACTTACATTACTGTTTGACAATGTGACAGGATATGATAGAAAATAATGCTGGAATAGCATCAGACATCTTGGACACTTTTATGGACACCTGGAAGTGAAACATGCAAGATGTAATCAAATGGTAATGTTAGGTAGGAAGTAGTTCAATGCTAATGTTAGCTAATGGGTTACCAAACATGTGGTTCACCGTGAAATCTTGCCTGATGTCCCTCCAGATTTTTTCTAAAAATTTGTCAGACTACCTACTTTTCGCCAATGGCCACCATGTGAGTCAGTCTATTGTATGATGTCCTGCACAAAGTGTCATTCTGACCAATGTGCTCAGATTATGAAACATGTTGAATATTTGGGGATCCTACATATTCATAGATAGTTTTAAAACACAAAAGATAAAGCAGAGAAAACAGTGATTTCTATTATAACTTATAGTATTTATTCATTTATTTATTTAATGCTAGAAACATCTGGCAACCCAATGGCACGACAGGCACCATCATTTTTATAAACATAACCTGCTTCACTCTCTTCTCTTTCTCGCTCCGCAGGGACATTTGGCCTGTGTGGGTTGCAGAGCAGCTTCAGTGGAACAAATGGGGCTTCAGTTTCCTGATGAGGGAGACTTGGAGTCATTAACATTCTGCAATTGTTCTCATTTCATCATAGTGTCCCAATATGTTTCCTACCACAGAGTACACTTAGTGTCCGAACAGCTCCACCCTGAGGCTGGAGCTTTGAACATTTGTCATGAACCAGAGTTTGTCTTGGTCTTACTGTGATTACCGGGGTCACATGTGACTTTGAAGTGTGACCATGCCTTATCCTCTCTCAAGACAACAAGCAGTTTAGTTCAACTTTAAGAGTAAAAGTGTAATTTAATGTTTCACAATTAAAGAACATACAAGATGCAACATGCAAAAACTTTGGCCAGAAGAATAGTGGAGCTGTTCTAGCTGTACAGTCAGTCTTTTTTCTTTTCTTTTCTTTTTTCTAACCCTAACCCAAAATCTAAAATATATGAAACATGTTGACACAGGATTCAGTTTACTGTTGTGATCCAAGGTTCAGGAGCATTTTATCTTTGTGTCAGCAGAGGGAGGCAGAGCATTGGCACAAATGTTTTCCAGGATTATACTGCTGAGTCAGTGGTCCCGGGCAGAGTGGTGGTTTGATGCTGTAATGTTTTTTCTTTGGTCTTGGATTTGTTTGAGCTACTTCAGTGGTGTGTGTAGTCATTGGAAGAAAACCACACTATATTACAATAACACTATGATCTGCCATGTATTACAAATTACCCTGCATGACAGCATCACCTAGTGGTGTGCAGTATGGTCACTAAAAGAACAATTACAGCTATGTATTGTTGCTGGTCCACTTTATGTGAAGCTTACACAGCATGTGTGCCAGATGGAAGGAAATGAGAGTCTAGAAAATATACAGTATTAGCCGTTGAATAGAAACGGACAGTGAAAGAGAAACAGCGAGCAAGAAAATAAATCTTTGTCAATTGATAAGCCAAAAGACAACATCACCAATGGCACACTCACCATTACAAGTGATGGTATGGTTCAGAATAGAGGGCTGAAGCCCAAACAGCTATCACAACATCATTGGTTAAACTTTTGTAAAGGCAAACTATAAACATTTTATTTCTTTAAAGGTGAAATACATCAGAATTGTCCATCTTGGATTCATACCACCAACAAAACGGCTAATTGCTGCTACCTGTGTTCTTTTTATACACCCACGACTGTAGCTACTGTTTGCATGTTAGCTCCGTTAACCAGGGTAGTGTTACTGTTTACGCCGGTAGCACAGGAGCTTTGGACCCCTGAGAGAAAGAGGTTTACGGGGCTGGGGTTAGCTTGTTAGCATGCTAAATTCAGTGGATATTGGTTCAACACAATACAGAGGCGTCTTTAACCCGACGTCAACGCTGTTGTTTCTCCACATTCTGTGGATATTTTTTGGGTAATTCTTGCATATTTTGAACTATAATTCTTACATATCGCACCTTTAGGAGAAACTAAACCTTTTGCCTTGACAACAATGTGTTCAACTAAGTGTGCCTGCTGAGGGAAATACAATAGTTGGCTCCATCCAAGGCAGAATGGATGAGGGGTAAATGAACTGAAATGCCATTCCTTTCCTAAAATAAAACAGGACATACAGCCTGGCAGGCGACAGGTGGACACAAAGGCGGCCTCCTGGACTCTGTGTGCGTCAACATGTGACAGTAAATACATGTTAAGGGGCCAGTTCTTATATGCACGTGTGTTCATTGGTTTGTATGGTAAATTTCAGTGTACGGAGGTATTGTTAATGTTGTTTATCTGCATATAAGGCTGCATGTAGATGGTTAAAGAAGACACAGATGCAAACTAAACTGATACACTATATTGTGACCTAATGTCCTGACACTGCTCTTTCTCAAAATAGAAAGTCTTCTAATCTAGTAACTTCTCTTGTCGCCTTTTTTATGGGTGATGTGATTCTTCTCTGCAGCTTTAATGTGTGTTTACGCCACTTGTGTCCTATGTAGGGTTAAGTTTTGAACTACAATATGTTACAACATTGACAACATTTAATACAAACAGGATTGGGGGCTATTTTACAAAAGAAATGTTAATTAAGTGTTAATTCGTATTCTATTAAATATACAGTGATGTTTGCTGTTTTTGCGTTTTGATTTCTCTTTCTTCCGTAGCTTCACTGGCATAAATCTGACATATTTCAACCAACACAGCGTCTCAGAGAGGACCCTGACCGCGGCTTGCTCTGTGGTTTGATGAACAAACAGTGGACTGACGCTGTTGTTGATTACCGGCAATGAGCACTGCAGCCGGTGGAGCTTTGAGTCTGGCTCCAGAACCTGAGTGACTGTACATGAGGACAGCTAGCAGCTGCCACTGTCCATCAAAACACACACACTCTCTCTCTCTATCTCTCTCTCTCTCTCTCTCTCTCTCTCTCACACACACACACACACACACACACACACAGAGGGACTGAGCACAGAGCTCATGGCTGTCCCTGGCTATGACACACGCAGACGCATACAGTGAAGAAACACAGTGAGTGAACCAACACGAACGTCTCTTTACCTACCATGGGAATCTAACCACCAGCTTGTACCGTACCTGTCACAAAGCCTCATCAAGATGGATCGGTCTACAGCCAGGATGAACATTGCAGTAACCGTCTCAGTGTTTCTGCTGGTTCTGGTCACCTCAAGTGTTGGGATGCAGAGAGGTACGTGTAGTTTCTGCGTACTTGCTGTTTTCAGAGTGTGTTTTGTTTTGTTTTTTTATCATAAGTCCTCAAAAGTCTCTCGAACACATTCAGATATTGAATATATTAAAACAATGTGAATTCTCTAAACCTTACTAAATCCATAGAGGTGTTAAATTTGTCCTGTGTTTCATGAGATATGACAATATACTACATAATAACAACAATCATCGGAAAACATAAACAGAACATACAAAAAACAGATGAAGGAAAAAAAGGCCAACTCTAAACAACATGGCCCTAAACTGACACCATACATTATATATAATGTGTGCATATGTGATAAAAAATGATGAGTTCCAAAGTCCAACAGCGTGAACAATGTATACAAAAAGGTAATGTCATGGAGCGCATCTTTTGCTATTTCACCCTCTGCAAAGACTTTTCCTAAAGAGAATGCAGTTGGAGTTTCTAGACGTATGCAGCGCTGAGATCACCTGTTTTCCACCACATCCTGCAGGGAAAACGAGAAGGGTGTTTATAGGCCTACACAGTGTAAATGTGACTAAATCTATATCCTTCCTATAGTTCTGACATATCCTCTCTGCAGGGTGTTGTGAATGTGGTTAGGAGCCGACTCCAGAATAAAATAAATGGACCTTATCGTCCGTCTGAAGCAGGATAACTGTCTGTAGTCTCAGCCAGGAAATTATAAACACAAACATGTCCATGAGATTGAAACATAAATTAAAACACACATTTCAATTTCTGATTAGCCAAACTGTTGTGATTAACTCCTCTTGCGTTTTGCACCTGCCATATGAAAGTGTTGGTAATGATAAGAAAAACAAATCAAGAAATAATCAAAAATGGACATCTGGAGGGCTCACTGCAGCCAGTTCAGCTGCGGCCTCGGGACATCAAGACATGTGAGATGGGTACCGTATCAAATGCTGGCACTATTTTACAGTCACATGCACAGGCTTGCAGAGCAGGCCATTGACATACAATACATGTTTTATAAGCACAGATATACAGTGCATGTTGCGGACCGGCTCGGTGAGACAGGTGGTGATGCTGTCACATTCTGCCAGGGGAGATATCGTAACTAGGTGAGGTTGACATGGGGTAGGGCTCGGCTTGGCAGACAACGCGCGCTGCGTGTAATATGACAGTGATTAGAAGGCTGAAAGAAATGCGGATGGCATCTTACTTGTTGGTCCAGGTCACTGAAGGCATCCTGTCAGCAATAACTTGAGGAAGATGATTTAGATGTCAATTATTTTATCGTGTAACTCAGTTTTGAAGCTCGGACGTGTTAGCTGCTTCCCCCTGCCTCCTGGTTTCATGGTAAACCAGTCTCCACCTTCTTACTTCACACACACTCATGAGATTGATAAAGATCTTTTCATCTTACTGTAGGAAAGTATGTTTCCATATTGTTGAGCTATTGCTTCAACATTAAAGATACAATATGTGACATTTCTCCTTAAAATGTCTAAAAACAACAGGACCCTTGTTAAATATTTTGTTGAATTGTGTTCTTCAGTTATTCAAATGCTTTTCAACAGTGTTCAAACCCAGAGAAATCTGTAATTTTACTAAAGGTAACGATGCGTTTCATTTAGCTGGTTAGTCGCTTCAACTTCTGGAAAAACATCAGATGATACATGAGAGTAAGGATGGTAGAAATGTGACGAAATGTAATAAGACACGACCTCGTCCATGAACAGTTCTGTCTGAGGTCACATCAGATAGATTTTTATCTGCAATGGTAGTTGTTGAACAATAAAAACAACTGCCATCATCCCACATCTCTCACATTGTTTGTTTTGATGCAGCAGACCCAATATTCCACTTGCACAGTGAAGTGTGACATATATCCGGTTTACTGACTCAAGTTCTTCTCGCTGATTTGATTTAAATCCTTTATCCAGCGATAAGGTCTGAGCTTTTACTGCTCGCTTTCACAAGGTAGTGTCCATCGGCCACTATTGGTTCTTGGCAGCTCATCCAATCACCGGGCGTGTTAAGAGCCATAGGGACCTTATGTTAGTTTACGACTAGCTGAGAGCGGCTATCTATCTATGTGGATGATCAAAAATGTTAAAAACACTATATACCAGAACAAATGGTAAACTATTGATAATATAAGCAAAAGTATTTTAACTAAATTACGGATGAAAAGACCATTAGATAATTATATATGTATGGCATACTGTACAGTTGGCACTGGAAGCAGTATACATACTGTGCATTTAAATGCACAAATTTACTTGCTAAGTTTTGTGAGACTGAAATTAAATGAGACGACACAACATAAACAAGGTCTGGCTTTTGAAGATCAAGTGTAATTGCCCGTGACTTGATTGAGCAAAGTTTTACGATCCATGACCGCAAATGAACAATTAGAAACTGTTGGTTGACAAGTGTTGACAAAAGCGTTATTGTTATATCATTATTATTGGCTCTTTCATTGTGGTTTATGAGGCGTGGGTCTGTTGTGCAAAGCCGAGATGGATGTCACAAATGGCGTCACTGTCATCAGATCTGCTGGGCAGAGCTGGCTTTATTTTGAAATGATTGCGAGCCAGTAAATCCAATGGATGATTATTGTTGATGTGTACTGGTGACAGCATAAGCCAAAACAATATTTCACCTTTCTGCGGTAATTCGTCAACTATGTCGGGAGCCCGCATTAAAGGTGCAGCATGTGAGAATGTTAATTAAAAAACATTCCAAAATCATCGAAAAACGTTTGACATAATGACGGCTATGTATTGTGTTGCAGAGATATTTACTGAAGTTAGCATGCTAAACTGCTAGCCGTGGGCTGGCCCAGTTGGAAGCACCTGGGCTAGCCATGTAAACATTAACACTCCCCGAATCCCTAAACTCCCAGTCTGAACCACTAGCTGCACAGCTAACTGAGCTAACTAGCTATGGGCAGCTATATTTTGCAGCAGTTGGCAGTTAGTCTGCTGCCCCCTGTTGGTTTTGAGTATGAATTTGACAGGTGGCCAATTTATACATATTGCACCTTTAATGTTAAATATTCTGTACCAGGAACAGTTTTAACCACTTGTGTATTCAATGGCAGCATAATGAATTAAAGAGGGCGTTTTTATAGCTCCTCAGCATGTCCGTGTGAACTGAACATCTTCAAACAACGGATGACTCCCTTTGACGACATCCAATCCCTTGACATGCCACGAGTACAATACCATTTTGTGTTTGCTCTTTTTTGACCACACTGAATGTATCAGGCAAAAGAACTTGGTGAACTATCTGGTTTGCATGAAAGAGTCTGAGAGAAGAGAGGATTCAATTCAAAGCATGGAAAAAACCTAGAGGATAAACTCCAAATCAAAGCAAACACCAAAGTAACCAATGGATGTTATAAGTTACAGGCTCCGAAGTGAGCCACTGTTCTGGGAAATAAATTCAGTTGAATAAGATCTAATGGATACCGGAGGAAACAATAAAACACAGAGAAGATGCAAGTAAGACAGAGTGAGAAAGATTAATTCAGTGGTCCAAAACAACATAAACAAGAATGACATCAAATGTGTTGTAAACAACATCGTAAGAGCAAAATTGGCAGGTTTATACAAAATAATTTTCAGCTCTAACCTGCACACCATCAGCTTTATATTTTTATGCTCTCGAGGGGACACACACAAAGAGTGATAATGCGAGGCACTTGTGTGGGTCAAGAAATGTTTTCTAATATATGCAAGCGCAGATGTGACTCTCTGACAGCACTGTATCACTTCTGCTGTCCAAGCAGCATTTCACAACAAGGACCTCTCGCAAGGTCAAATCCACCAAGGCTCTCTTTTGCTCTAAATAATGAGTCATGTGGTTAAACATGTGCCACAGCAAAACCTCCTCTCTTCAGATGTTATCCATCCATTCAGACATAACACTGGCAAAAGTATGAGTAACATGGTGAAGAAAAAAAGACCCATTCAGCAACAAAACCACTCAAAAACCAACCCTCTGTACCTTAGTGATGTTCTATACAAATACATTTAACAACACTATCAAATTACTGTATTCAAAAGTTTCTAAGGGGACGGACTTTCCGACTTTTGAAAATAAAAATTTGCATTGTCACGTTTGTAAAAAATGTTCGATGAAACATAACGAAGAGTCGCGGGTCCAAGCTAGCAGCACCGTGAGCACCCCGGAATAAAAAGTTGGCATTTCACATTCCTGTAAACAAAGAATATGTTAAATTTGAACATTTCTTGAACAAGGTTTCTACAGTATTTGTCAAATCATATTTGGATTACCTGTGTATGAACTTACTAACATGTTAGGAAGATGAGAAGATGGGATCATGGCGGTGGCGTGATGGCTGTCAAGCCAGAGACCACTGTTCAAGATGTTTCAACACTGGTAATTGTTTAACCACTGGACGTGCAAAACCAGCCATGTGTAATAAGACATCGGGACAATTTTCAGACACACGTTTGTGGCACTAAAAAAAGATTTCACTCTGTCCTAACCAAGCGGTTTTTGTGCCTAAACCTAACCCGACCATAAGTGCACCATTGTCATACATAAAACTGGAAATCATGAGTTTCCATATAATTTTGTTTTGCAGAAATGTACTGTACATGTGGCAGCATTTATTTTGGTACAGCAGCAGTGCGTTGGGCAAAATGCTAATGCTCAGTTACAGTTGAGCAATTACAATAGCTTTGCAAGTATTTGGTAAATAGATCACAATGTTGGATGGGGAATGAAATGTATCCTTGGGGGGAAAATCATTTTGTCCTTAGTTGTTGAGACATTTCACAAAAAACCCCACAAACTTGAACGATCACCAACATCATCGGTATCCATGATTGTCAAATAACTGAATAGATATTTCAGTAAAGTGATGGACTGTCTGACCAACGCATGGACCAGTGTTGCCATCTATAGAGTCCTGCTGCTACCATGCTAAAAATACGATTTTAAACTGCATTCACGACATGACTTAATAAAGCAGGTACTGAGCTATTTAACCTTGCTTTGACCATGGCTAAAATTGCATCCCAGTTTAAAACCAAGATTTAACCTCTTGTCAGGGTTTGATTCACAGTAGCCTTCTCTCCATGAGTCAAACAGCACCAGTGACCTGGGGCCGGGGGTTTTGGGCAGCGGTGCTATTGTGAAATCTCTGTTTCTCAAGAGACGAAACAAGCATAATACCCTTCAAACTCTGTCCTTCAAAACCCATCCCCTGTTCTTTCCTTTTTCTCCTCTTCTCTGTTTTCTGTTCTGCCTCTTCCTCTCCTCAGTTCAGGCAAAGTTTAAAGCAACCTTAAAGTCTCTGATGTGAATCCACGTATAAACATTGGCTGCCTCACTCCTGTGCTACCACTATCTCCTTCCATCGCTTTTCCCTTTCAGCATGTCTTTTGTATTTGTTTTTACTCCCCCTTTCATTTCTTCCAACTCACCATATTCACCCTGAGTAAAAAAAAATAAATACATATCAGACTGCATTACTAATATTGAGCTGCATTCCCTTTTTACTCTTGTCCCAAATGAACCTCCTTTCTCCTACAAAACTCCCTTTCACCATCTAAACTCACGAAATACATGAAATGAAAATTGCTCACATCTTTTCCTCTACATTCACCTGGTTTATATCATGGAAAAAAAAACAGGTGGTTCCAATAATTTGTATATTCAGCATACACAGAACTCGCAATTTACCTGCGTTTTAACAAAGACCATCTGGTGAAACAAGATAGTGGAGAACAGTGTGTGCACCGGGGATGGAGTCTCTCCTTGAACCTTAAATTAAAATGTCCTCTCTGCAAACTTCACATCAAGTTCGACTCTCTGTCGTTCCGTCGCTGTCGTCCTCCCCCCCCGCCCCCTCGCAATACTTTATATAAAGTTGCAAAATCCCAAATTGCCTCAGATGTAATCGCACGAATAAACACACTCCCCTCAAAGTCGCCCTTCTTCTGCTCTACTGAGGTCAGAGCTGCAACGAACCACAGAACCTCTGATCTGGTCCCATTGGTCAACAGTCATAGCTGGACTGCTGAGTGACTCAAACAGATGACTCTGTCTCAAGTAGGAATGCCAAGAATGTCAGATCATTTGGCTGAGAAGATGCAGCTGTTTACACTTCCCTGTGATGCATCATTAGGAAACAACATGAACAATTTTCAACCTTATCTCCCAAAGCTGTAACATTAGCAATCACACTTCGCAGCTAATTCCTTCCTTCCTTCAGTCAGAAGGTCTATTATGATGTTAATGTTTAATGCCATTTTTTCAAATACTGCAATGGATGTGTTGTTTTGTAATGTCCCAATGTGCACCACCTACAGCGCCCCATATCATCACCTTATTAGAGACAGTGGATGTACTGCTGGATCACAACGCCACCTTCATCTGTGAGGTGGAGTCCCGCCCCCCCGCTGAAATCACTTGGACCAAGAACAACCACCAAATAATGTGAGTTTACACCTGTAAACATCTTTCAGCTAACTGTTTTAGGAATTTAGGCGACCAGGATTCAAATGGTAAACTGTGAAATACTTGTTTTAATCATTATTTTATATTATGGTCAATTCCCTTCCATAAGATTTTCAGAGTTTCTGGAGTTTACTGTAATTTTTTTAGTTTTATGTTGATGAAGTTTGAGTTTCTTTAGCTGGTATTTCCTTCTTTGTGTCCTCCACCATATTAGCAGGTTTAAAACATGTCAGTGCTAGCTGCTAAGCTTTAGCCTAACCTTAAAATGTGTAAATAGCTGCTACAATCTTTTCATCACAAGACTATGGTTGTGGTACAGTAATAAAACGTCAGTAACAATAGCTGCTAAGTATGGCTTTAGAAGGCTAACGAGGCAAAATTGATTTGATTCCTGTGACATTAGCTCTGATTTTGGCCATCAACAAACTTTTTAGACATTTTTAGAAATGTTTGCAAGATCATCGTTAGCTTAAAAAAGCGGTATTACATATCAGTAACACTGCTAAATGCAAGGCTAACATTACATTAAAATGTTAGCCTTGCCAACGTTATCGCCACAACAGAGCTAAAAGGCTAAAATTACTCAAAACCTGTACGTACCATAAGCCTCTAGCTTAGGAAATCACAAGGCTACAGCTAATGATAACAGTCGGTGAAATTATAAAATGTTGGTGAAATTGGCAGTTTAGTTTAGCCAGCTGAAGGCTAACAGTGAAATATGTTTTGAATGTTAGTAACGTGACCATCAACTTCAAAATGCTACTGTTGGTATTAAAACTAGCAGCTAACGTCAAGACTAACATTAAAAAAAGCTGGCAAAATTATAGGCTAACATTAGCTAGTAAGTTTATAACATATCTAAAATACAAATACTGCCAAATGCAAAACATTATAGTCACATAGCCTACATCAGACATTCAAACATATATGAATTGTTCGTGTTCGGATCAACATTTTCCCTAGCAGCATACTTCTAAAGCTCCTAATGTTTCAAGACACTTAACAAGTTAAGTATGTTAAATAAAAGTTCATTGGTTGCTTCTGCTAACCATCAGACTCTTCTTTGCTCACCACCAGGTACTATGACCCACGGTACATTACCAGAGAGCAGGGTCAGATGTTAATCATCCCTCATGTAAGAGAGTTAGACAATGGAGAGTACTGCTGCATTGCCAGTAATGGCATCGGAGAGCCGGCCAAGAGCTGCGGAGCGTTGCAGCTAAAGATGAGTACGTCTGCTTTTTGTCTAAGGTTGTCTTGATCTTGAGTCCAGATACATTTTTTGTCTTTTAAATTGCAGTTGGAGCAATTCCATTAAGAACAAAGCACTCACAGTAGTATATAGACAAAAGACTAAACCTGTTTTGTCTCTCTTGTTCTGTCTGTTTTGCCATCAGAGCCACAAATCAAACGGCATCCTACCAATTTAACCCTTCTGGTAGAATCCAAAGCAGTGTTGCCCTGCGTTACCCTCGGCAACCCCAAACCAGATGTCACCTGGCTCAAGGATGATGAGCTTATCAAAGTATTTACTTTTTTCTTTTTTTTTACTTTGATTTACAACTACAGAAAGTCCTTGGGAGTTGTTCTGTCTGACAAGTACTGGTGATGGGTGCAGACAACAGAAAACACCCAGACTGCGTATTAATTATTACAGAACCGTCCAAACGCTTTTGTCTTTGATTTTTAAAAATATGAAAATGTAAAAAAAAAAAAAAAAAAGAATAAAAAATTGAGTTTGCCCCTTTCAGTCAAAGAAATGACGAATCATTTCATCTTCCCAGTTCAGTGACCGTGTTACCATTCTTGACTATGGTGCACTGAAGATCCATAACATACAGAAGGAGGATGCCGGCCAGTATCGCTGTGTGGCCAGGAATAGCTTTGGTTTGGCCTTTTCAAAGCCTGTCACCATAGAGGTACAGGGTATGTATTTAAACTTGGTTTCACTTTCTATGCTTAGTATATCCTGTGTACTTAAAATATAATTTTTCAGTTGCAGTATGTTTGTTCATGTGTCTAGAACTGTGTGACTGTATGTGTGCTTCTGTGTGTGTGTGTGTGTGTGTGTGTGTGTGTGCGTGTGTGTGCGGACATGTATTCTTGAAATTATGGGGACATAAATCTGTTACATAGTCACATTGTGGGGACCCACTTTCCTTATGGGGACAAAAACGTCCCCGTAATGTAAATCACTCAATTTTAAGGTGACGACTTGGTTTATGGTTAGGTTTAGGTTAAAGTTAGGGTTTGGCAAGTGGTGGTTATAGTAAGTTTCCATTAAATGAATGTGCTGTTAGTCTAAGTAATGTATCCAAAAGTGATGGAAAGACGACCGTGTATGTGTGTGTTAAGCTCCAGCGCGAATCCTCCGGGTTCCCAAGGAGAAGAGGGTGGCGTATGGCAGCCAGATTTCACTGGAGTGCAACGCCACTGGAAATCCAATCCCTACCATCACCTGGCTGGAAAACGGGAATACTGTGAGTGGCAAGGCTCGGAGTGTGTTTGTGTGTCTGAAAACATGTTTCGGGGTTTGGTTGGTTTCTAAATGGTCCTTGACTGATGCTGATTGAGTTAAATTCATTGTAAATGTGCCCCTGTCAAGGTCAAAAAGTGTCTAAACCACATGTAATGAGAAACTAAAGCTCACTGCAACATTTTTGCAATAAAAAAAAAATTGTTTATGATGATAGCTCCATGCATCCAACCATCCATGTCCAAGCGCTGAACCTTCGGCTTCTCAAAAATGCTTGTGATCTCTCCAGGAATATTCTTGTCTCCTTCACAGTGGTCAAGTTTGGCTCAAATGTCACCCGCCGCAGCCGGCAAGAGAGAAAATGTATCGCATGGCTGACATTTCGACACATTGTCAGCTGCAGAGCTTTACATAATAGGAAAGCTGTGACAATAACAGTGCAGATAAGGAGGAAAGCCAACATGCATTACAGAAATACTCACATGACGTTTTATTTATAAAAAGCCTTTGTCTTTGTTGAGATCTGAGATTAAGCGATATAGAAGCGCCCAAAAGCATAGAGCTCTCCTAGCCACTATAGTTTGTAGACTAACTGCTAATACCTGTAACCTGCATATTAGCATTGTATGCATAAATTAGCAGTAAACAGTTGCCTTGCTGGCTGACTAATCCAAAGAACAGACAAAGGGCTAAACACAGACCAACTTCATGTGTAAATACTGACTGGGATACATTCTTTATGCTGTTCATATGGCTTGATCAACATATCAATTAATTTCTTAATGCAGAATTAGTTCAAAGTAATATAAGTCATGAGCATGGGGGAAAAAAGGAAACCGGGACACTAGCAACATAAATCCACACACATACAATACACTGTAATGCAAACATACAAGAAATTACCCAACTTATCCCTCGCTGTCCGTCTCCCTGGCATACATACACAGACTTAACGCAGCACTCAGAGATTGGCTGCGGGATCAGCGGCATAAACAGCAAAGGAATTCCCATTATAGTGACAGGGGATTGAAGAGATTGCCTTCCATTTAGCCAGTGATACACAGTGTTATCAGCTGCAATTGGCTTGTCTTTTTAAGGGAGCGTGCACAAAGCCTCTAACGGTCGACTGTGATCCGGAGACTCTGGCTAGATTGTCCAATGGTCCAGTCTCATAACAGGGTTTACTCATCTTATTTGGATATATAGCTGTTGTAGAGGCAAGATATTATGGAGGGAGATAAAGTACATTTCTAACAGATTTTGTGACCTAGAATGTCAAGTAATCAGTTGTTATAAGTCTAATATCCAGTGAGTATGTTCTAATATTTGAGTCATTGCAATGGTTTGGTTTTAATCACTCACATGTATCATATTACAACAGATATATTTGATTAGATTAAAGATGTCAGTGATACATTTTACACTAGTAGTAGTAATATTGAAATGTATGTAAGAGGTTTAAAACATTAAAAAAAAATAACTAGACTAACTATTATCAACAGAATGTGAAGAGTTGATCTTCGTATTGTTGCAAAGTTATCAGCTGAAGTTAGCATGCTAACCAGCTAGCCCCCAGCCTGAAAACCTCCTTTCACCTCCCAGTGGTCCAAAGTTCTTGTGCTACTGGTGTAAACACCAACACCCCAAGGTAGTCTGGCTAGCTGCACGGCTGACTGAGCTAACAAGCTAACAGTAGCTCCAGTCATGGATGGATAAACAGCATACAGTTAGCAGCACTTAGCAGCTACTCTGGATATATGATGCCCATATTTGTTGGGAGAATGCATTCAACAAGTGGTCAATATTTAAAAACTTCACCTCTAAAGGTGCAATTTATAATAAGTTGCCACTGCTCAAAGTTAACTCCAAAAAATTGTGTCACCACAGTACCCTGTAACTGCTGCTAATTGTAGCTGCAGTTAGCTTAGCTAGCCGTGCAGCTAGCAGGCCAGGTGATCTTAGAGTGGTATTACATGACAGGACGGGCCAGGACTAGCTGGTTAGCATGCAAACTTCTTTATAGCTATATATCAGTGCAACCCAACACGTAGACATCTTTGACATGATTTCAAAACTGCTTTTTTCGAATATTTAAGACAGACATTTTTTCATATTTCAACTTGAGGAGTACCTACAATTTAATTGGAACTTTAATTATTCAAAACTGATGTCCTCATTTGCTCTTAATGTTGCAGATCAAATGTTAAAAGGAATCACCATTTTAACTGATCCTGGTAGAAACCTGCAAAAAATTATACCTCATATAAGTGGCTACTTAACTGTTTTATAAGTTGTGCTTTTTTTCAAATCATGAACAAGACCACCTTAAGAGTATTAAGCAGGACTGGCAGCAGACATTTTTTAATGCGTGCCACCGCGGGCAGACATACACCACATACTGTCTGGGAATTTAATAGTCTTGGGTGCTAGCTACAATGTGATTACAGGCCCATAATGCCTGTAAATACTGTGTGTGTGTGAGTGTGTGCGTGCCGATTAAAATGACTGTGTGAGCTGCTTTTGCTGGCAGCTTGTTAAGGTCATTAATTTCAGCGGGGCTGGATCGAGCTCGTCCTAAAAACAGGCAGTGTCAGACACGACTTCAAATATAGACACGTTGCACATCAGCGTGTTGAGTCAGCCACTCACACACCCACTGCAGGCCCTCACATATATCACTTATATAGGTGAGTGTGAATACAGGAACTTAAAACAACAAATACATTTAATATGGCCACATCAGCCCTGTGTGAATACCAGGGCATATTTAAATCCACTAAATCATCACAAGTGGTTATATTACACAGTGTACGTACTCCAACTATCAACTCAACATCCTTGACACTGTTTATTTCCAGCATATGAATATTTTACACATTAAATCTTGAGGCAAAGATTTGTAATTTTATGATGAAACTTTCCCCTCGTGTTGACAACTCAATTTTGCGCCAGCTTCTGGTCAGGTGGTGGATGAAATGGACATGCTCCACTCGATCTCAAACGGTAAAGCTCAGCTCTGTTGCTCTCAGTGAAACACACAATCTTCCTGATCGACGAATGCTGCCTGATAACAGAGGACAAGGGCAATTTATTTTGAGATGTTCCACCAAATTCTCAGCCGGTTACCTGGAAGTGAAAACTAGCTTCAGCTACAGGTCCTGACAATAAACGCTTCAGGGGTCTGTTTTCAGTTATACTATCACTACCTCCATGGAATCCTACACTATTAAAGGGGTCACACTTTGTGTTGTCTTTTGAGAAATCTGGGAGATTAAGGGCTTGGTGGTACATGTTCTATGATGGTCTTAAATAAAGGGGGCATTATTTTGACCTGGTAAGGCAACATGGTTACGGAAAGTGTGTTTTTAATGCTGCACTTATCATTTTTTGTATGAACAACTGGTCACATGTTTTTCTGTTTTTATTCAATCTGGATGAGTGTTTCCAGTGGTAGCAGACACCTGTTTTCACCAGAAAAGCTCATATCCAAATGATAACAGCTGGTCCAACTCCAGATGGAGATCCTTGTTGCATGTCATAACCCACTTCTTCACCTCACACTCTTAAAGGTATACAAATGTCCCATGTATGTCTTGAACAAAGAATTAAGTTCTGAAAAACCCACTGCAGACTACCTTCCCAGCACCAAATGACAGAGTTTAGCAGCTAGCCAGTGAACATAGTGGAGCGTTTAGCAGCTAATAGCATACTTAGAACATATTTCCCTTAGGAGTTGGTGAGAATTAAACCAGAGCTAAAAAGCAGATAGCAAATATTAAGTATTGTTTTCATCGGGCATGTGTCTGGTAACCCCAGGCGACTTCTTATCCCACTGGGAACATATCATAAGTGCAGCAGGTTGCTTAAATTGCATTTTTTTTGTCACTTTTCCTTGATTTTCGAGCTTGAATTACTCCTGTGTCCGTCTTCCTGCCTGGCTCGATCTTGATGCGTATTCTCTGAAGAGTAGAGCGAAAAGCCGCTTCAAGTCATGCCGCACCGTGGCATGACTTGTGAAACCAGGAGCAACGTCAGAAACGGCCATCATCAGCTCAGGCATCCGTGTCACAACTGTAGCGCGCCTTTCCTGTTACCTCACACATTTGCCATAATAACAGCAGATAACAGCTAATATAGTATGTCAGTGTTTGGTCTTTAGGTTGTTCTGCTGCCCCCAGGTGGACAAAAAAAAAGCCTGTTGATCTTTAATGAAAGGAAAGGAAAGGAAATATAGGGTGTATATCTCTAAGTGTCATATGTTCTTGCATGATGACATATTTCTGTCCTTTTCTTTTGTCCAGATCTCAGGTGCATCGGTCGAGGAGACTTTGATGGGAGAGGTGATCCTGTCCGTTCTTAAAGTCACGGTGAACAAGCCGGCCCTGTACACATGTCTGGCCTCCAACAGGCACAGTGCCGGGGCCAACACCGTCAAGGCAACCGCCAGAGTCACTGTCGCAGGTACAGGACACTTGACACTAAATCAAAATCTTTGATACTTGTAGCTCTCAGGTCTGTGTGTTAGGACTCTGTTACCGTTCTGTCTTGAGTTATGTTAGCTGCCACTGAGTTGTGCTTTCTGTGGCTTCAGCTGTCTGCTGCCCTCCCATTTGGTTGGGCCACAAACCCCCCCACACACACAATAAATGACCGCAGTCACCTAAAACAACACACGCACTCCCTACCGGACCACACACACTGTCCCTCCACCTGGTTGACCCTCAGTATCCTCACAGATAGCTATGAGTTGGTGAGAGAAGCACCATGGTCGCTTTTCTCTTCCTACTGAGGCTGATTTTTGTCTTTTCTCCCTCGGTCATCCGTCTGCCTCCTCTCTTCTCTTCTGTCCTCCTGCTTCTGTTTCTCCAACCATCGTCTTCTGGATATTGCCACTTCCCTGTAGAGTGGAGGTAAGAGAAATGCTCTATATGCCATCTTTCATGCGTTTGTAAAACTGACGACAATATGCACTTTTGCTCTGCCGGTGAACCTCTGATGCCAAAAGATAGCTTGTCTCTCAGTCACCCATGTGGTGTGTGTTGAGTTTTGAACTTTGCTGAACTGCAACACAACCCCAGTCACTACATCTGGACTATGTAACTGCAAAGAAAGAGCACAAGAGAGGGGGGAAAGGTAGAAGAGAGTGAAAATGTTTGCCTTGGACTGCCTGGTGAGGATGGGGAATGAGACAGCACACTTCAGGTTGCAGACAGACAAAAGCATCAGGCTCGATGGTTGGATCTCACATGATCTGCCAACTCGTGACCACATCTGGACCGTCATATTTATAGGATGCAGAAGCAGTGGAGAGAGCCACGATGAGAAAGGGAAAAGAAGGATGACATGGTGGGATGACGGGGTTGAAAGATTTACAGTCAGCGGCGGGTCCGATGGTTTGACTCAAGCTCCTCTGAAGCACCAATCTCCCCGAGAGGTGACATCTGGAGTGTGTTGCAGTGCACAGAGAGCAGAGAGAAACGCGGAGAGGGATGTCAGACAGACGGGCAGAGAGAGAGAGCATTAATGTGAGGCTGAGGAAGAAAGTTTGGAGGACGAACAGACGTAAGAGCTGAAAAAACAAGCGTTCAGACGGAGCGGGAAACATATGCCGGATTATGTTTGTGTGTATGACAGATCGAGACTCTAGAGGCAGCAAAGAAGTCCAACAGGCAAACAGGCATGTCATTTCATAGGAACCTAGTACAACTTGTGTCATGATCAACATCTGGATGAGTATATGTGAGTTTATACAAGTACAGTAGATCATTTCGTCGTAGCTTTTTTGGTGCAAACCCCTCGATGGAAATAAAATGTCAGAAAACAGTCAAAAAATTACGATTTGTGTATTTCCAAGGTCACACAACCCAAATATATTCAAATTTCTCATGAGGTAACAAGGAAACCAGAAAATATTTACATTTAAGAAGATGCAATCAAAGAATTTGGAAAGTAACTAGTTAATTAAATATGTTAACCAGTTAAGTGATTCATTTGATAGATGATAACTATCAACTGCTAGTGTTCGTTTGCGTCTTCTTCCACGCAGACTCTACAAGGGCGTCGCCGGCTACTGCAGTGCGTACCGTGGAGATGTGTGCCGCAACATTCTGCAAGACGACCTGCTGGTTTTCTTTAACTCCTCCCTCTCGGACCCCGAGGACATGCAGGAGTACCTGGTTCAGAGCTGGTGGACGGAGCTGGAGGGACTCAGCGCGCTGTGTAACCCTGCAGTACGCTCGCTGCTCTGCCACTCGTCCTTCCCCGACTGCAACCCATCAGGTTTAGGACCGGCAGCTAAACCTGTCTGCAGGTAGCTCACAGGTCCCTGCTCTTTAGTTCGCTAGTTCACTTTATTGGTAAAGAATGTGAATGAATGGAAGAAGAGAGAAAGTAAATTAACAATGTAGTGAATTGTTTTATGACAGATGAATGGCTAAATGTTTTTTTCTCTACAACAGAGAGCACTGCCTGGCAGTGAAGGAGCTGTACTGCCATAAGGAGTGGTTGGTACTCGAGGGCAGCAGTTCAGTCCAGCCTGGTATCTTCAGCTCGGTCCCCGGCTCCCACAGTCCCACTTCACTGCTGCCAAACTGTCAGCTCCTACCGAGTCTTAGCGTAGACTCTGAGGCTTGTACACATGTCCCTTTTGTAGGTAAGATATTCCAAAAAGCACTTTCTTACTTTACTCTGCAATAAGTACGTTTGTTTCACTTTCTACTGGCCATTTTGGTACAGAGCTAATTGAGCCTCACATCAGATTAAGATAATTCAAAGACCATTCATCTTAAAGGTAGAATCAGTAGGATTTGTCCGGGCTGTTTGTAAACGCACCAGAAAGATAGTTGGGGTCTCGTTTCCAAGACATCAAATATGACAGATTACGTCGAAATGTACAGGTAGTCAGTTACTGAAAACAACCTACGTGGCAACTCTCACAGTTAGCGTAAACAACTGGATTGAATCTAATCTGAAAACCTTTGGGTTACTTCAAAACAAAACACTGAAGTCAACTTATACTAAAAAAATACAAACGTAGCCACACAAATTACTTTTCTTTGAGTTTTGTCTTTCTTTTTAAACATCTCAACACATTTCTAGTGGTGGTTAAATGCATTTTACATATTCAGTATTCACTGTTGGTTAAATCAGATGAACCTAACAGTACCAACAGCTACGAACACTTCTAGCACAGACTGCAGGTGCACTGTATGTATTTTTTACAGCATGTAGAACGATGTTTCTTATGTGTATGTTTTTTGTTGCATGCCATAATGAGTAAATAAAGCAATTGATTATTATCATGTAAAAAAGTTCCCTAATCTTAAAATTGCCATATTTTGAAGATGAAATCACAAGTGTAACAAGTAATCCATGACAATTTAACTGTAATCTAATTACACAATTTTTCAAAATAGAACTATTACATGTAACCTTTTCTACGGACCTGACAGTTGACAGTGTGCAGTGTTGCAACGTTGAAACGCATCTTGTGTCTGGAATCCGCTGAATCTAAGATTTGTTAAATCTGTCCGGCAGAAACAGTTTGAGCCCGGCATAATAGCAGAGAGGAAATGGAGCGTTCTGTAAAAGAAAAGCAGGAGTTGGCAGGGCGCGCTTACTCATATGTTCAGGGCCAAATAAAGCCTGGCCTGCTAGACTGATACTGATGAGGTCATTAAGAGGGTCCAATAGCTGAGCCAAAACATATAGCTGCAGGTGTGTGACTCGTGTGTGTGTGTGTGTGTGTGTGTGTGTGTTTGTGGTGTATGGTTCAAAAAGTCTCCCTGCATGGTTTGTGTATGTTGTGTAGAATAATCTTAAGCATTCAAATTACTTAATAGCTGTGCTTCCTCCAAATTTCAAAGTTTTTAATATATTTGTTTTCCTCTACATTCCAGACATCAAGAGAGATCAAATCACAAGTGAGTATGAAAACACACAATTCAACACATCGAAACTAAATCTCACGCAAAAATAAATGAATAATGAATTGAAAAGAAATAGTTGAATAATAATATGATAATAATAATAATGATAATATATTAATCCTATATCCAATTTGTCTGTTATCAACAGCGACATGTTACAATGACAGAGGCCGTTTCTACCAAGGCAGCATGAATGTGACGAGGTCTGGGATCCCGTGTCAGCCGTGGAGCCAACAGGTAACGTGGTTTGTGTGTAGAGTACGCACATTTTACTGAAAAAACCATATGTAAAGAGGACGGGGGAGAAGTTTGAAATCCCCAAAAGCCACAACATTCAACTGAATTTATCAAATAAATGCGATATTAGGAAATATTTATTTTGTCAATTACAATTACTGTAAAATAAAGATTGAAAAAGTTGAAAAAATAGGATGAAATTGCTGAACAGCTGTTGAAAGCGAGAACAACAACTCAACTAATGCCTGTTTTTTATGAATGTCTCAGTTTTCTAGTAAATGATTGAATTGCGATTGATATTTTGTGCGTGGATGTTCAGTTTTATATCAAACATTCCTGACCCCTAACCAAAAACAGAAACACACACACACACACACGCACACACACACACACACACACACACACACACACTCCCTGTGGCCCAAAAGCCTCTTTATGTTTTTATTGCTTTGCTTGGTGAGAGGGTCTGTTAGGGTGAACTGTTACTACTCTCCTGTGCAGTGTGTGTGTTTGTGTGCGTGTGCGCGTGTGTGTGTCTGCCAGGTCAGCAGAGAGGGAGGGGCTCATCGTGTCACATCCTGCCTCTGGAAGCAATTAGTTTTCACACGCATACGCTGCGCAGACTCACACATATACACACTCCAACATGTTACACTTGCTCGCACACATGGAGGCGAATGTGAAATTGGGAGAACGTTCGCTCGTTTTTTTTTCCACACAATGTTGGCACACACTTTTAGTTTAAATATAATTAGCGTTTTTCCCCCTCACACACACCCCAAACCATGTCCACATCAGAGCGCACAGTTTGAAAAACATGTCGACTATATATTGTGTCCGACTTACAAAAATGCGCACACTTGTAAACACTTTGGTTTGGTTTCCCACACTGGGAGGACTGCGAACTCATGACTTCTTCTTCAAAAAAAAACACAACATGATTTACTGCCCCCACTGGTTGACACTGGCCAGAGCTGCTGGTGTGGATGTGTCTGTGAGATCGCACATGTTGGCAGTGTACATATGTGTTTTGATGAATATTTTGGCAGCACTAGGGCACAGGTGCATATTATTGTGATCCAGAATGTACACGGCACAATCTCAAAATATCATAGCCTACCCTAAAGCCAAAAACACAAAAAAGCTTAACTCTGTGTTTGTCTGCTACTAAGCTGAGAATGTTAGCATGTCTGGCTAGCTAGCTACCGTACATATGTCTGCACTGAGGTAGGCCACAGGCATTAGCATATCCAGCTTACTTAAATTACTACTTAAAGCAGTAACCTAACCTAGCCATTGGCATTTAAAACTGTGCTATTTTGCTCTTTTAAATCAACAAATGGGTAATTCGGGTCACTTTGCAGCGCAAGATAACGTTTGATGGTTAACATCAACATAAGCCAGTAACACCATCTTTAGCCGAAAGTCTCTCCATTTATCTGTAACGTTAGCCCACAACTCAATCCAAACAAACCAGCTTAATGTGCCTCCTCGTCTCATTATACTGAAAAAGGCGAAACTACTATTAGCGTGATGGAAATGAGAAGCCTCCTGAAATCGAGGACTAATTGTGTAAAAAAGTACCACGAATTTTGAGTGATAAAACAGCCATGTGAGAATGGAATGGTTGTTTTTGTACACCTTAAATAGAAGCTCAAATTGGAATCAAATACTGATATAATATAATGTGATAATTCAATTTAAACCCATAAACATCCTTGTATATATAGTATACTGTACAGTATGTTATATAGAGGGCTGAGTGGCTCAGGGTGCTATTTCCCCCTGAAGGGGTGCCATGCCGTCAAAGAGTTTTGGTCCATATGAAGGTCAGGATTTACAGTTAAAGGCAATGAGATTGTATCGTGTGCTGCTTCCAGGAAGAGGCTGGAATTTTCTGATATAACGTGCTGGCCAAACATAAGTTAAGAGGAAGGCAGTTAAAGGCAAGGGGATCATGTTGATGATTACGCTTAAGTTCCTAACCAGCATCTAAGCTTTCATTTCCTTTCATAAGTACTGTTAAAAAAAAAATTGGGATTGCCAACTTTAGACTTCAGCTCAGAGAGAGATTTGTTCCTGGGGTGGGTTGTTATTTAACAGGCCTCTACTGCAACAAAGCATCGTCAGAGGTGGGTAGGTGAACATCCTGTATGACTTTGCGTTTTGAAATATCGTCTTAATAGAAACATCTTTTGAATTAATTCCAAGATCACTGATCCATGCTGATCTGTATAATAAGTGAAGGTGGATTTACAGTTGAAGGTACACTGTAGCTTTCACCTTCCTACCTGGACCATTAGAGTAACGGGAGGAGCAGCTGTTCCTAATATTTTGAACAGTCGGCGTCGTTTTCTTTCGTGTCCCACAACACGAGATTATTCATCGACGGGTCACTCCAAAGTCATAGTTTACCTTTTATGCATCAGATAACAGATGTCTTCAGGTAAATGTTTTTAACAGCAGGTATAAAACATTCTGCACATATGAGTCCTTTAGGAAACGAGCACCGAACTCTAATGTTCCACATGTCATACGCTACCCTCCGTAGTAAAATAACATTTATGTTCGGCGCATACTCACATATGTGTGTCATCGAGTTACAAGCACACATGTCTTGTGCATAGAGTGAGTCATGTCCTTTTTTTTATTGCTGAGTCATGCAGAAATACTGCAGCCAAACTTTGATTAACTGTTGTAACTGCTGTGAACACTGCAAATGAATGAAACATGTTTGGTGAGTCAGCTTCTGCATGTCATAATAAAATTGGATAAATGAAGTGACCACCAATTATTGGCTAATGTGAAATACTGACTTAAATGATTCTTAGATTTGCTTTTATGTATCTTGAGTCACTGTTAGGATATTATTCATCATCAGTTTAATATCACAGCTACTATGATGTAATACGTATTGGTTAAAATATCCCACGGAACAAAATACTAACCCCTCCCTTCAGGCCTCCCTCTCTCCACTCTGGCCAGCAGGGAGATGCATTAGCAGCTAGTCTGCTACATTTAACCAGCTGTCTTAGCTTTATCAGTCTATTGGATGCATAAATAAACAGCCCTGTTCAATGCCAAAAAGAATTTATAAGTACCTCATAAACTTACCTCAGTCCGGAAAAACCTACCCTTCACCGCCATTGGTGTGTGTTTTGTGCTGCTGTGTGCTTTGTGCTAACGTTAGCCACTGAAAGAGGCCTTTGCTGCACTTTCATTGGCTCAGGGGAAGGGTGCTTAGTGCTACTGAGGCGGGTGGCTGCTGGCAATATTATAATGAACGTAAACATCAGACATGGTTGTTAGTACTCACCGTTGTCAAGCTAGCATGTTAGTATTGGGAAATTTTGGCTTCACATTACTGTGATGTTGTGACACTGGCTCGCTAATAGCTTTAGCAATATACACATTGTTGTAGGGCCACAACAATGTCTTCAGTAAGGAGGCTGGTGCATGATTGGATGATTAGAGTTTTGGATCCTGGAGACTACTGTTCACATCCCATCTCCTCTAAACAATTAATGTTGGGTCTGTTTAACCATGACCATAGTCTTTCCTTAACATAAACCAAGTGGTTTAAGTGTTTTTGGATTGTGGGCTGTTCTGGCAGCACCGATATGCACATATCACATTCCCAACAGGTGTGTTGGATCAGCAAATGCACTTTGGATTATTTCAAGAAGCAATGACAAATCACCCATCTTGTCATTTAGGTATGATGACTTGCTGTTTTAAGCATTCACGGCACCAGTGGGAAATCAACCCTGTGAGCACTTTACTTCACACTTTCAGCTCCAGCAGCACATGTGTTGAACCCGGCCTTCTCAGCTCATGACTTCACATCTCTTGGGATAGGTTGGACCACTGCTCTTTTGATGACTAAAGCTCACGACACATGAAGATACCAGATGTTCAGTGTTTGTGTTGGCACTTTAGATTGCAGAAACAACCGTGCAACCCCTAGTGTCCCCCGCTGTAGTACATTTTACACCCTCGGCAGCTATTAAACTGTAACTTTACCTTCGACCTTGAACGGGGTCTTTAAAATGTGTTAAATGATTTGTAAAGCTATCTTTGTTTTGTTTTTTTCGATGAAGTGTCTGACATTTCCTTGAAAAGTCTGTCCATCCACATCTGCTTGCGACAGCTTTTGAACACTTGAGAAATGAAAATACAGCAAGAAATGTATTGATCAGACTTTACTGATCCCTTAAGAGAAGTATGTTTCTTGAGACTCCTGAGGGTCAGCAACAGAACAGAACAGATGATGCTTTACTCAAAAACACTTGCCTGGAATCCCAGATTAACAAGAAGTAAAATGCTCCTTTTTAAAATACTACAAAGAGAACTCAACCTCCCTTGTTCCTGTCATCGCTGGTTCTATGTTGCTTATTACTTTTTGATAATACTGTAAAGACTGGTAAATAACAGGCCAACGTCATTGATGATCTTCTCTCTCTGCACGGTTCTGGCTTGTCCTATAGGCTCCCCACCAGCACCGCCTCTCCGTGGACGTGATTCCAGAGCTGAAGAACTCAAACAACCACTGTCGGAACCCCGGAGGAATCAGCGACAGGCCCTGGTGTTACACCTCGAATCCCAACATACGCTGGGAGTACTGCGCCGTGCCGATGTGCGGGGAGATAGCCATTTTGACAGGTATTGCCTTTTGCTGTCCTGAGGCCACCACTGCAACCTGGGGTCCATATTAAAATGATAATGTAAAACATGCTCGGTTCGAGTGAGACTTTTTACTACTTATTTGTCTACTGTTATTTCATTATCTAATTTCTTCATAATGTTATTCACATCATCATACATCACCTTTATTTGAACTGTCTCTGTGTCCTTTAGTGATAAACCCAGAGTCACCGGGCCCCCGTCAGACCCCTCGCCTCCCTCCCACGATCACGGTGTCGTCTCCAGCTTACTCCATGTCTGTCATCGTCATCATCCTGTCTGCGCTCGCGGCTTCGGTCTTCCTCACCATCACTATCCTCGCCTGCCGCAGACGCAGGAAGCAGTGGAGGAACCGGAAGAGGTGAGATACGTCACAGACGCGATGCTTAGTTCTTTCTTTACCTGTGCGTCCGACTTTCAATTCCCCTCCCCTCTTTACTCTCCGCAGAGCGATGGAGACCCCAACGCTGAGCGCTCTTCCATCCGAACTCCTGCTGGATCGACTCCACCCCAACCCCATGTACCAGAGGGTTCCCCTGCTGCTGAACTCAAAGCTGCTGGCCCTGGAGTATCCCCGAAATAATATCCAATATGTCAGAGATATCGGAGAGGGAGCCTTCGGACGGGTTTTCCAAGCCAGGTGAGAGGGGGAGGAGACGGTAATTGATATATGTAACGATATATCTATCGAAGTGGGCAATAAGTGGAGAAAAAAAAGGCTAGAAAATAAAAGGGGAGAGAATGAGAGGCTGAAAAGTCTTCCACTACAAACTGGAGAGAGACTCCACGAAGAGGGTTATTTTTTGCGGTATTAAATTACTCCGACTAATATTTAATATTGCCATGTCATCATAATAATCGCTGCCAGGGGCCAACATGATGATGTGGATAATTCTCAGGCAGAGGAAGAGGTTGGATGGGATTCAGAGAAGAGAGGGGGGATAGAGTGACTAAACAAGGCCACCAGTCATTCTGAGAACTGCTGCGTCATTCACAAAGTCACAAGGAGAGCAGCTACAGGTGTCACTTTACCTCCACGCTGACCCTGTTCACAGCAACACACCAAGGTCTCAGACTAATCCAGATAACCAGACTAAATACCAGACATGGGTCATTCAGAAGTTGCATTTCTAAAATGTCTATTCTATTAAAAATCAGAGTACTCAGTTATAAAACACTAGCAAATACACCCAAATCTATCCAAAGTATGTAGTTTTCATCCAACCACAACTGTACAGTTGTGAATACATTAATAACACAGGAATTCACGGCATCTGAAATGATAAAAAGTAGAGATTACTTTAGATTTTCGATTTTTTCAAAACCTTGTGAGACTTGAGCATGATCAGACTTTATCTGCTCCTCCTACGCAAGTCTCACAGCCCTCTCAGCCCTGTAGTGTCCCTGACCAGGAGGCAGCGTCTCTTTGACGTCAACAAACTCACATTTTCACAAAGAAGAGCTTAAAGAATAAGCGTGGCTCGTGGTTGGAAATCAAACACGATCTTATTTGTGTTACAATGAGCCACAGTCAAAGGTCGAATAGGAAGAGTTTAACACCCGTCAGAGCTGCTTACATCGTACTGGATTAGTCTTGGAACCAGACACATCTGCTGAGCTCATTTTTTAAAAGGAATATTTGTTTAACCTTTGTTTTATCAGGACTATTCCCATTTGAGATGCAATAACTCCACCGTACTCATATTCATTCTGGCAGATGCGTCTGGCCAGCCTCCCGTTCAGAGAGATATCCGAGACACTTTGGTTTTGTGTGGACCAATCACAGCCGTTTATTTCATTATTTTACCCTAGTTGGTTTTGATAGGAGCACTGTCACCAGTCAAGATCTGAAAAGTCCACCAGGTCTGTCCAAGTGTCAAACTAGGAAGTGCTGATCAAATATAAACCAAGATTCTGTTATGGTTACGTATTTCCCGTCCCTAGTTTGTTTTCAGGAACATACTGTATTTTTAGTGTACTGTTTTTTTTTTTGTTCCAGCTTGAAAATGGACCATGAGCTGCCCCAACTTGCGTTTGTCACTCAACACTTTGTCACACATTTTACTGCTCCGATTGTCGGTCCATGCCATCAGTGGTTCACAGAACACCTATCCACAGAACATCAGTGATATCAGTGAGATAAGGTGCCTGTGGAGAGCTGAGGGATAATATATACAATACCCACCCTATTGCAGTCTGACAAAGTAGATAGAAGTATCTGCTGCCGTCCCACCCGACTACAGAGCAACTTCTTTCCTCCTCGAGTGCAGTCCATCATAGATAATATTTTTTTTTTGTGTGTGTGTATAGCATAAAAGAACAAAGTGTCCATTTTGACAGAATGACAAATGAATGAACCTTGAACAGTCAGCAGTGTATTGTAGTAGCTGACAGCATTTTCGCAGTAGCAACCTGCATGTAACCAGGCAGATCTGAGACGTCCTTCAGGCTGGCTGGTAATCCTTTAATGAAAACTGGAATGGTGCAGTACATGGACACCCCTGAGAACATATTGCGCGCACACACACTCACACACACACACATTTGTATAACTATACATTAGTTTTAACTGAGTATCCATAATCTTAAATCATAGAACTAGATGACCAACCACTTCTTTAAACTTGACCCGCAAGAACTACATCTTAAAAAAAAACACATCCTGCTGTCAGGGCTGATCAAAATGTCCTCACTATATAACCACATCCTGACCATAAGAGTCTAAAACTAAACATTTGACCTTACAGAGCGAGAAGTTCAAGAGCACAAACACAAACACACTTTATTCCTGCATGCATGACCAGAAACAGGCAGTGAGCAAATACACACTTTCCCTATGAGCACATGCACTCAGAAGAACAAATAAATGCAGACACAATGCCTGCATTCAGTAGCACATGTTCATCCGTACATGAACACACACTCTCACACGCATGCACATGCATTGACAGAGACCTAAATAGACCCAAGGAGTAAATCTTCTTCCCTGACAGATGGGCATCAATCTGTAGTTTCCCAGTGTGTGTGTGTGTGTGTGTGTGTGTGTGTGTGTGTGTGTATGTGTGTGTGAGTGCATATGTGTTGGTGACCAAGTGAGTGTTTCCGTGTGTGTGTGTGTGTGTGTGTGTGTAGTTTTGTGTGCAAGCTATATTTAAATCCACACTGAGAAAAAACATGTTGACTTTCGTTTACCCCTCTCGTGAGCCAACACAGGAAGTGTGTGTCTGTCTGTTTCCTCCAAATGTACCACATTTACCCGTGTGCAACATTGATGCAGTCGCGCTCCTTTGTTTGGATTATTTTGCGTAGACTCAATAGACACATTAAAACCACACGGTTACACACATCTGGTAAATGCATGGCTGAAAAATCCAACAACACTTAAATTCATAATATTGTGCGATGACAGTTGCAATCCTTAAACTATCTCTTCCTCCGTTCTTTGTCTTTGCTTGAATATTTCTGTGAATGTCTGTTTGTTGCAGAGCGCCGAGCCTGCTGCCAATGGAGTCTTTCACCATGGTGGCCGTGAAGATGCTGAAGGAGGAGGCTTCAGCTGACATGCAGAACGACTTCCAGAGAGAAGCGGCACTAATGGCTCAGTTCGACCACCCAAACATCGTACGGCTCCTAGGTTAGTGGATGTGTAACTGTGAAGGCCGAAATGAGATTTTCAAAGAGGCGGCGCTAACAG
Organism: Diplodus puntazzo; assembly: GCA_963678695.2. Lineage (NCBI taxonomy): Eukaryota > Metazoa > Chordata > Actinopteri > Spariformes > Sparidae > Diplodus > Diplodus puntazzo. The sequence goes on along the minus strand of OZ023173.1, from coordinate 9,981,566 downwards.
CTGGATTTTAAATTGTCCAGTTGCTGGATCAGTGTGTTTACTTGAGAGATGAGGAAAGTGTAAACAGATATAGAAACAAAGAAAAAGAGAATAGAGTGATAGTAGCAGAGACGTGGAATTTGAGAAACAAGACACAAGAAAAAATGCTGTGCAAATGACATGATGAGTCCGTCGCACTTGCCATTAAAACAGCCATAAACACACAGTGAGCTGCTTTACCATAAATAAGATTGTTTTTTAATAGAGTCATCCACCATGTTGAAAAGTCCGGAGCTCTGACCAGATGGCTCGGTGCAAAGGTCACAGATGTGGAGTACTGCTGCATACGTGGTAGCAGTTGTGTAAAGGCCTTTTGTGGCTCCAGAGGAAGGTGCGCCAATTCACCCACCTCAGATGATGTTATCTGAGTCAGTGTCAGTTGGTGTCGAAGATTACCAGTTTGAAAATCAAAAAGAAAAATCTGAGGGTGTGAAGATAGATACAAGCGATCTTACCAGACCTCCGAATTTCTCTCTTCATTGGGGCTAGCGGCTTAAGGCCACATTAGCCGCTACTACCATAACAAGACCAAACCTCTGACAGAACTATTGGTGCTCAAGTTGCATTGTGTTATAGTTGTTATTAATTATTTATGATTATTTATTGAGCATGATTTTATTTTATTTGTTCCCCTAAAATAGTTAAAACACTGGGTTCAGAAAAAAAAATCTTTTTAGAGGGGGACCGCATACTCTGACTTGCTCTGTTTGTAACCTTCTTTACTTAAAGAGCGTTTTGCTCAATCAAAGCCCAATGCTATATATTTTCATCACGAGCCAAACAGAGGTACTAATATAAAACCAGTTATAAGGTCAAATCAGAGATCAGCAAATGCTGGATAACCATGTGAGCGAAGTCGCATCTTCGCTTCACATGGAGTTCAACTTTGATTAAATTTCACTTCAACAGTCATACGCCTAAATTCACTCAGGTGTCACTGTACCATATATAGTTTCAGACAACATAGTCAAGCTATGATATATAGCCTCGGATTGGATAAATGCATCATCATGCAGTAGCTAAGCATCTGTTTCATCTTCGTTGCTGCTCTTCTTGAAGTCAGCACAGGAATAGTTTAATTTACCATCTATCAATAGATCCAGCTTGCCACCGTGCATCTGGCAGCTCTTTTCCCCAGTGCCCTCAGAGTGCAGACAAGAGATGGATTTGCTGTGTTTCCGTAAATGTTTTGCAATAGGAGAAGTTAGATCTCCTAGTAACACTGGAGGCATTGTGCTAAACAGCCCTCTTGGTAAATTAAGTGTTTTTGGTAAATGTCCTCACAGACTGTAATTCTCCTGAATGAAGTCATTCACATCCGATGGTTTTTATTGAAGTGCTATAAAACCACGAGAGATACGGATAGAACAGTGCCTTTGTTGGCCTGAGTGAAACAAATGTCCTCCATTAAAGTTTATCTTTACCATTACGGCCTAATCTAATCTAATACAAACAGCTCACATCTAAATATATTTCCAGGAGGACGTTCAGCCATACAACACACTCCACTTGGCACTGTCGCAGAGTAAACAGAGCCATGGGTCATCTGCTGTGCAGAGAGATGTTTGTTTACTTTGGTCCATTTTACAGCTGCAGTGGTTGTGAAATATTTTAAAATCAACATCCACCACTGAAGGAGGACAAACTGAGATGTTTCAGATGTGTGTGAGACTCCTGGATCGTACGCTCACTGTTCAGTTTTGTGCGACATCCATTTTGGTCGACTCATCCGCAGAGTGACCCACTAACGGCGAAGTCTCGCATGAAACCAGAGTTGATTCAATTATTTAGTTAACCTTTTGATTACCCTCAGGACTAATAATATGGCGCAAATCACATGTAAAAATACATGTATCATCCATAACATGTGTGTGTCAGAATCAGAGCTGCCATATGTCTGCATGTCACCATGTGTGCCGAGGATGGGGCCTCTGTGTTCTGTATATTTAGATATGGAGTGAAACATTTTGATCCAGCTACTGACCTCCAGCCCAGGCTGCTACCGTTTGTGGCAATCCTTCCCCTCCTCACACACACACACACACACACACACACACACACACACACACACACACACACACACACACACACATGCACACACACACACACCCAAGGGAGCAGTAATCAGAGCTTGTTCTCCGGGGAGCCGTCCTACTCTGTGACCCACAGGACATGAACTAACTGAGGCCGACCTCCAAGCTTCCTCTCCTTCCTAAAGTTCCACTCGGGCAAACTGTTGTTGAGGTTCTCGTGCTGACTTGGACATGACAGTTGGATGGAAAACATTACAGTGAAGAAAAAAAATAATGTTTGATTTTTACAGTTGTACATTATGTCTCTTTTTATATCCATAATTATGTTTGTCACCTAAATTAAAAGTTGCTGTGTTCTCATTCATAGAAGAACGAGACACTGAATGTCAAGATGGCGGCGTTTATTTAATCCAAAGAGAATTTATCGCCTGATGTGCTTTAAAAGTGTAGTTTCTGGGCTTTCCTCCTCTAAGGTGTCGGCGTGTAGTTTGATGATAAAAGAATTCTGCAGGCAAGGCTGTGTGGCTGATAGAGAAAACTTTATTGAAACAGAATCTAGAGCCTTGAGTCCGGATCAGAAGCGGCCGTTTTCTGATATTATCAAATCTATGGGAAAAGCTATGCCAATATGCTTTGCCCTCTCCTCTATCAAAACTCCTGACAGCGTCTGCTCTCAGGAGCCCTAAAAAATGCCACCCCCGTTCCTCCTGTGAGGGCCTTTTTTAGAGGCCCTTCTCCAGTACACCCACTTCTTCTGATTGGTCCTTTTGCCAAATTTATCCAATGGACTAAAAGAGGAGTTTGACCTGTGTTAGGCATCTCTCACTATTTGGCCTGACAGTCAAACTTAGCTAAGCACTTAATAGTCTGTTACCTTTGGCCCCTCACAGTTGGAAGCTTCCTCCTGGACCTTCATTCACACAATGATAATCAATAGGTCATGATTGAATCTAAGCTTAAGTTAATCAGAATGTGTTGTCCTCCAGATACCTCAAAAGTTATACAGCTTCCAGTGTGACATATGGGTTTTGCAGCCCACTGAATATGTTTTATTCATTTCGGACCTCGGTGCAGCAAAAACTGAGAATAGAAAAGAGTCAGAATTGACCTTGTTTGCAGTTCTACGTGTCCTGTGAAGAGTGTTTTGTGTGTTTTGCATTTATTTTTTATTTTGTTTATTTTTTGCTTTTTTTTGTGCGTTTTTAGCAGCCACTGTCGGCTCCCGTGATTGGACGGGGAGGGTGACAAGAAGGGTTCTCAAATCGTAGCGATGTTTAAACCAAAGTCTCAGTGACTTAATCGCTGCACAATTAATATTCTTGATGTCTTGCATGATTTTAAACACATCTGTGCAAAATTCAGCCTGAAATATGTGGTATTTTAAGTAAATCAGTTTTGCTCTGTTCAACAGTTTGAAATGCTTTGGACTACTGGTGTATCATTGAGGTTCAATTTATGTTTCAAACAGAAGCAGTGAAGTGCACTGAATCAAAATTACGATTGTGGCCAGTATGACTCAGTGCACTAAGCCACAATAACTCCACTAATCGTGGGTTGAACTGGAAAGAAGACAGAGGAGATCTGCGAGGCCTCAAGCTAAAACTGACTGTAGAAAGAGAAACTGAAACTGCAGGCTGGATCTAGCGGGTTATATTTTCCTTTTCTCGCTGGCAGACGCAGTGATTTGTTATGATTTTTTTTTCCACAGAGTCATAAAGTTCTCAAAATCCAGTCGTGAATGCCAGGTTACATGAATGGCACGTCTACAACTTCTGCAGGGCTGTTGGAGCTCTGCACAGCCTTAACAGTGTGCTGTAATGCCTCTGAGCAGTGCACACTGCAGAAAGCATCCAGAGGAATGTGTAGATAAACAAGCAGACAGCCAGTCTTTTATAGGGGTAAAGCAAATACGTAGTAAATAAAGCAGAATGATGTTGGTTTGTGGAAGCCTCTGCCTTTGCTAGAATATCCTGCAAAATGCTTTTACACCCACCAGACTTCAGTCACATTTCTGTAAATTGCAGCCAAATTGATTTCTTGATCATGCAAACATGCTTCCAGGATTTATGTCCACTGTATTTGATGGGGTAGGCGAGTATTTTTTCAATAGAATACATCAAAACACCGTCTTCCAACGTCCAGCGTGCAAAGAAGTTCAGTCGTGGAGGCTGTGGGAGTGCCCCGCCGCCACGTAGATCCAAACATTTTGAGTTTCCAGAAACCTAAATTAAGTTCTTTATAATCCGATCTGTGATTAACAAAAAGTCTGGCCACAATCATACCACTCCCACAGCACCCAGTGCCCACAGCACAGACAGGATCAGGAGAAACACGAGGGTGATTCAGAAACATACTATGTTTACATGACAGGGGCAGTAATGTAAGACTGTACGTCCACTGTGCATGAGCGTTTATTCGCGGGCGCGTACACATCACAGATGGATCCGTCTGTGTTTATGTCTCGGCTGAATGTTTATTTACATTTTACAGTGAATGAACTCATTGAATGATCTACTGTACTAGTAAGCGGCGTTTAATGATGTCACCGATGTGTTTATGTGGTTGAGTATTTGTGCTTGCGGTGGGAACATGCGCAGCTCACAGGCCTGCTGTATGCTCTGCTCAGATCGTGAAGTAAAAATCCTCTGTATGCTTTCTCCCACAGGTGTGTGTGCGGTGGGTAAACCCATGTGTCTGATGTTTGAGTACATGGCCCACGGTGACCTCAACGAGTACCTGCGTCGCCGATCTCCAACCCAGTCGGTGCGCACCCTCAGCCGGGCCAGCCTGTCGGGCCGCAGCTTCTCCTCGGAGGTGGAAGGCGGAGGTCTCTCCTGCACCGAGCAGCTGTCCATTTCCAAGCAGATCGCCGCTGGGATGGCCTACCTGTCAGAGCGCAAGTTCGTCCATCGTGACCTGGCGACGCGGAACTGCCTGGTCGGGGAGGAAATGGTGGTGAAGATCGCCGACTTCGGCCTCTCCAGAAACATCTACTCAGCCGACTACTACAAAGCCAATGAGAATGATGCCATCCCCATTCGCTGGATGCCCCCAGAGTCTATCTTCTACAACCGCTACACCACCGAATCGGACGTGTGGGCGTACGGCGTGGTGCTGTGGGAGATTTTCTCCCACGGGATGCAGCCATACTACGGTATGGGTCACGAGGAAGTCATTTACTATGTGAGGGACGGTCACATCCTCTCCTGTCCCGAGAACTGTCCTCTGGAGCTGTACAACCTGATGAGGCTCTGCTGGAGCACGCAGTCTTCAGACAGGCCCAGCTTCAGTAGTATACATCGGATACTGGAGCGGATGCATCAGAACACACTGACTATAACCGCTGACACCGAGGCTGACTGCTAACCCCGGAACATTTCACAGAAAAAATGTTTCACATAAAAAAAACAATGACTTATATAGTGATTTGGTGCCTGACAACATACTTTGAATGAACCCTTCCAAGGAGCACAATATATGGAGAACTTAAACTGCAAAAAACAGACATGAATAAATACGTAAATAGCTCATTAAATAAATGAAAATGCCATTGAAGGCAGCAAAATATTATTGAAAATAAATGTTGCCATTCATTTATATAAAAAAATATACAACATAAACAGATATTTCACGTTTAGTTGCCTCTGTATTTATTTATCTTTACTTTTCTTCACTCTCCCGTTTAATCGGCGCTCAAAGCAGGTCCTGCAACGTATGACAGTTTAGTGGCTTGGATTAGAATATTATTTAATGTTTTTTATTTATTTCAAATTTTGGCAGTTCAGTCCTCCGTACAATCAGCCACAGAATACCCAAAGAGTGATTTAAATCATTTATCCTGCTCATTTTTTCTTTCAGGATGTTTTTCTATCGCCCATCATTTTATAGTAATTTGCATATTGTGCACTTCTTCATTTCAGAAGTGGTTTTTAAGGAGTGACAAAGTGTTTTCAGACTCTTAACTCGCCACTCCTGGACATTAACCAGCACATATCCATTAGACAGATATGCATTATTGATTCAAGGAAAAAACGCATGTATAAACTCCTTGCAAAGACTGACCCCTGACCCCAGAGCCCTTTAAAGACTTGAAGCCACTAACCATGAAGATACATCCTCAACGGTTTAGATACACATGTATTCAAACATTATGCTACGTCCATTGCATGTGCAATTGTTGAGTTTTTTTGTCCTTTGTTTCAAGCTGTCGAGCTTTTGCAGACGGTCTGACTACCGAACACGAGGCTTAGAAAGAGAATGGGACGCGACAGTTGACGCTTTATCGTCATCTCTAATTCCACAGTTGCACACAATCACTTTAAACCATTGCTGTTGATTGTTTTTATAGACAAGTTGCTATTCCATTTTTGGGCATTCTCGTTTAACTTCCGTGTTTCTTTTGCATCATGTTTATCTTTGTTTTTTTTGTGTTGATTTTACTGTTTGACCGTGTTTGACACAGTGTTCGACAATATAAGTAAGTTACAGGTGCATTGGGTCAAATTTGTATTATGTTTACTGACGAATTCAGCAGAAACTCATTAACTAAATTAATTTCGGTGCCTTGAAGCAACAAATTGGCATTTTGTGCGCTTTGGCGCCGCCCATAGTTTCTGGGTACCACACCACTGCTGTAAATACAGATCCCAGGTCTGAAACAATTTGTACTCATTATGTCAAAACAATTTTAAGCGTTGAAAACTTACGCTGTGATCCTACCCTCTCACTGAAGTTACATAGAAATAAAGTGAAATAAGTGATAGGGGGATGGAGTGGCTGAGACACTGTTGCAGTTACAAGACACTGACCTGTCAACATGAATTCGAAGCTGTTATTTTAAGGTGAAATAGTTACATATTGTTGCTTTAACATAGATACTTTAACGAGTGAAGGATGGCCGAAATGTCTTTAATTATCAAAAATATCTTGTGAAAGAGTAAATCTCAAATAGTCTCTCTTACAGATCATTCTTTGCTCTCTGGTCTCAGTTCAGCCGAGTTAAAGCAAATTAGGCTCATGTTATTACACATTGTAAGTAGAGTTAGTTTTTCTTGTGTCGTCAGTCCACCTCGTCACGTGGATTATTCAAAGTTTCTGTTCTTTTTACTGTGTTTTCTTTAATTAAGCCAGGTAGGAGGTTCATTCTAAGCTAATGAGAACACAGTGATTCTTAGGCTACGTTTACACAATGACGGACAGAAGACGCAAAAGTGACGTCGCGTCTTCACTTTTTATTCTGCGTTTAGACAAGCGTTTTCGGGAAGTGTCTGCGTGCATACCGTGACGCAAAAGTGTGTGGAATTCGATTGGGTATGCATGCCAGGTGGCTAGGTGATGCTGTGATACACTATCACACAAATAAAAAAGATAGAGGTAATTACAGATCCTTCTCTGTTCAGTAATACTATCTGTACATATCCTGTACATTTCGTGGAAAGACTCCTGTACGTTTATTAGAGCTGCCAGAGCAGCTTGAAGGTCCGATGCATGGAAATAATGTCGGAAATAATCCGACATGTTTGTTTATTTCCCTGTACTGGCACATGTATGTACCGTAAACGCGTACGCGACGTGAGCAGATCTGAGCAGAGTTTTGCGTTTTGCCAGTGTACACGGAAACGCTGTGGCGGAGCGTATTCAACTTTTCCACTCTGGAGGGTGGTTTCAGATTTTTGCGTTTTTAAGCCCCAAAAACGGCGTCACCGTGTAAACAAAAGGCACTTCCGATAAAATATTTTGTTTTTACCTGCAAGTGTCCTCGTGTAAACGTGGTCTTAGTTTCAGGTGACGGAATGCTAATGGTGTTTTTCAGTCCTGGTCCTGGACGTTTCCTCTGCCCAACACACCTGATTCAGATGGATGGATCGTTTTCAGTCCTCAGCAGAGCTCCATGACGAGCTGATGATTTGAATCAGGTGTGTCGGAGCAGGGAAACAGCTACAGCATGCACACCTTTAAACATTATGAATATTATATTCCAATTCTGCCAATAGATCCTTCTAAATCCTACACACTGGACCTTTCAGAGATTAACAACAAAGCAGACTTGCCTCAGTGGATCAACACTTTTTTGTTTCTTTTTTAAATGTGTGACGTTACTCGTTTGTTATTTGTTACATAAGATAATGATGCAGGTTTCCCCTCACCTCCCCCCCTTTACGTAAAAATGTTTCTTTGTATGGCTTGCAAATAAAAAAGTATAATTGAAGACATTTGTATTGAGATCTAGACAACACACGATCACGTTTTTTCTCATTTAGAGGTGTGCATGCATACCACATGCTGACAACAGATGTTTTGAATAAAATTAATCTAAAACGTTTCGAGGAAATATGTGTAGAATTATCTTAATTGACCAAAACGCATAACAGATGGAGAGAGATGATCAGATTGAGTTCATATGAATTGCCAGCCGGCCACAAATGGATGTTTGACTCTCATTGCATCGCTAATAGGGGAGAAGATAAAGCTCTGGTCGTTAATGCAATCAGTCATCATTAATTATGGAGCTTTGGAGAGCTTTCTTGCCTGAATATGCACAGCAAATGTTAAGGCAGTGGACCGATTTGGTTTTTAGATATCTTGTGTGCAGAAATGACATAAATGTTGAGACATGTTAATTTCTCTGGAGCTGTGAAGTGTTGGAATGAAGGGTGGACAGACTGACCAACGTCATCACCCTCAGGCCCTCGTTGCGCCGTGCCAGCATCAGTCCTGTCAATCTGAGCCCAAGTGTTTTGCTGCACCTCATAGAAACTAAATGGGAGGCAGCGGCTCCACCTAGGCTGCTGTTTTCCGGTGTGGCTTTATGGTGAGAGTGTTGAACAGCAGTAAAATCAAACCACATCCACAGACGCGCCCGCAGCAAATGACACGTGGCCTGAAACTTCCTCAGTATCATTCGGAGGGCATCTTTTCAACAAACAGTGCAGCTGAGGCATGAAGACGACGGGACAAACGCAGACATGAAGAACCCATGCAGATGACGGAGAAATTATTATAGAAATGTATTGATTTCAATTTTCAAAATGTTTGTTATGACACCTAGAAAGACGGAGGGCAAGATGGACAGTGCATTTTTTTTTCTCTTTGACCCTTAACTCTGTTTTCAGTGCCTCTTTCCCTCTGTTTATTTCATCAGGAGCCTCTCCCTCTTCTGTAATAGCCCCCCACCCACAGATAAAAGTACTTCACCATGTGGATGCTGCAGTGTCACTGCCCACCACAAGAGGGATCAAAGGGGTGAACTGAAGCAGAAAAACAGATTTGCCTTACACATGTGCGTGATTGTTTTTTTTTTACAGTGCATTTCTGCCTGGTGTTTTGCACTGCGGGTTTGTATACTGTATGTGCGAATGTGTCTGTGTTTCCCCCCCTCCCCACCATGTGTGAATGTGAGTTTTATGGAGGGCGTGTGTGTTTTGAGGATGCACAATGTAAACTGTTTAAATAAGGCAGCGCAGAGTCTGGCCTGGATTTTGCCATCCCTCTTCTCCTTGATCTAAACTGTGGATCGGACTGTCTCACTCCCACTTCCTCTCGTGCTCTTTCCTCTCCTCACACCTCCCACAGATTTCTCTGTCAGCGCCACATTTAGTCCCGTTGATTTTTTTTCTTCCTCGCCATTTGTTTCTTGAACTCGTTATCCTCTGTACTTCTGGAGACCATTTGTATTGTGGTCTAGGATATTTTGTGACCCATCACAGAGAATCTTTCCTAATTTCATGAAGAGGATGGAAGAGATTTTATTAGATGTTATTTGTTTTCCTATTAAGTCCGCAATCAAACTTAGGGTGAACAAGACCACAAAATTTGATTTGGATCCAATGCCAAGTATGCTGGTAAAGTGTCATTAAAAATATCCAGTGGTTCCACGCTTTAAAATGTTGAACCACCATCTTTGAACAGTGGTCTCTCAGCCATCAGACCAGTTGTCAGTGCCCTGAAATCTTGTCAGAAATACCCAGTTTTGTTGCCAGTGACACAGCTACCAAATGTCCCAACATCTTTTTGAGAATATTCAGTGGTTTCAAACTTACAAATATTACACTTTGTTTAGAACACTGGTCTCAGGATTACCAGCCATCTTACCTAGTTGTCAGTGTTCCAATGTTTCATCAAAAATATCTGGTTTTGTTGACATGGCTGGAAAATGGACTAATCTTCTATAGTATATCCAGTAGTTTCACACTTGCAAATGATGAAATGCCATCTCCAACAGTGGTCTCTTGCTTAATTGTCAATTTCCTGACATTTCATCAGAATATCTTGCTGTTGTGCCATTGGCAGAGCTGAAAGGTTTCCTGACATCTCATTGAAAAAATTCAAGTGGTTTCACATGTACAAATGTTAAAAACACAATCTCAAACAGCGGTCTCTTGCTTATCAGCCATCTTGCCTACAGTAATTGTCAATGTCTTGACATTTCATCAAAGATATCCAGTTTTGTTGCCATGGACATCGCTTGAAAATGTACCAACAGCTCTTTAAGAATATTCAGTGGTTTCACGCTTACTCTGTTGAAACACCATCTCTAACAGTGGTCTCTCATTTGCCTAGCTGTCATTTTCCCCAAATCTCGTTTAAAGTATCCATTGGATATCAGCCAACTCATCTAGTTGTCAGCATCCAGACATTTGATTGAAAACACGTACACGTATTTATTAAACTCATCAACAGACTGCAAATCATCCATAACTCACCCCTATTCTCATCCAACTTCACTGGCTCCCTGTACAATACCGCATCCACTACAAAAACCTCCTCCTCACATACAAAGCTCTCCACCATCTAGCCCCCACCTACCTCTGCAACCTCCTCCACGAATACAGCCCCTCTCGCACCCCCCGCTCAACCTCTGCTGGACTGCTAACCATCCCCACACCACGCCACAGTACCATGGGTGCCCGAGCCTTCAGCTGCTCGGCACCCAGACTATGGAACTCTCTCCCCCCACACATAACACAGTCAGACTCCATCACAACATTCAAATCCAAACTCAAAACCCACCTGTTCAAACTGGCATACTCACTCTGACTGGTCACTGGGCACTACACTTTTCTTTTCTTTTCTTTTTCTTTTTGTGTCAATGTTTGCTTTTAATATTCTGTGATGTTATTCTGTGATTTTATGCTTTTATCCTATGTAAGGTGACCTTGGGTGACTTGAAAGGTGCCATCAAACAAATAAAATGTATTATTATTACAGCTGGAAAATGTCCCAACATCTCATTAGAAATATTCAGTGGTTTCATGCTTGGAAAACGCTGAATCACCTTCTCTAACAGCGGTCTCTTGCTTTTCAGCTATCTCATTCTCTATGTAAAATCTGACAAAGCTGACCGATTACCTCAAGATTAAATTGCTAAACCTTTGTAGCTTGTATAACTCACATTTCATAATCTAGTTTACTCGGTTATTCTGGGGTTTCTTGACATTTTTAAAGTAAAGTCAACTTTTACAGTTGACAGTGTAGCTATAACACCGGACGTGAATGCAACACGGATTGTGGACATATGGGGAGAAGATAAATATGGAACATACAAATTAAACGTATTCATGGTGTTCAGGAACACAGACTGAACATTTCATTCTGGTGACTTAATTCTCATCGCCTCCTCGCCTTTGCTCTTTCTGCTCTATCTTCTTCTGTCATTTCTTTCCTCCCTCTCCATCACCACTGCTTCCTTTCTTATCTGTGGTTCCAGTCAGTTCCCTGTCGCTGTCTCCATTTGCTCTTTCTTTTTGAAAGTCAAAATGTGTGCCAGCTGCAGATACTGGGAAGTTACACTCATTCAGAGTGAATTAGCCGATTGTCCCTTCTCCAAACAAAAGGTTTATCTAAATGGACTCTCCAACCTTCCTGCCAAATTGTAATAGAAGGATCTCAGTGTTTGGAGACAAGAGATTTGTTCTGCCATGAAAAATCATTTCCTGTTTTGTCACGATAATCTCCTCTGGTTCGGGACAGACATTTTATCATGTTTCAAAGGAAGCTGGATGTGTTTCGTGTGTTGAAATCTTCTGACCGTTTCAACAGAAGTGCGATTCCTGGCTGTCTTGGCACGTTAGCAGCTCCACTTTTAATGTCTTGTTGACCTTTCCATGCATCATAAATTTTGTTGGCAACAAGAATACCAGCTCTCTCCATTCAAATCATTAGCATGACCCTATCTGCAACACATGCAGGAGGACATCGGACCATGGGGGGCATATTTGTCAATCAGCAAACCTCGCTGGGAACCACGGAAAGTGTCTGTATTGACATTGTGACGAAGATGTGACATTCAGATCACTCAGCGGCAGCGCAGAGGAACTTCCTGTGCAGTCACAGCGGCTCGGATTGGCCCATTCGGGGAGAAACAGGACATAGGGAGACATATATCAGTCAACTGGAGGCTAACACTCTAAAGCTGTGGAACAATAAACATAGATCACACACACACACACACACACACACACACACACACACACACACACACACACACAGACCATTTTTCCAGTAAAAACATTTGGCTGCTGTTGCTTGGACTGCTGCTTAATTCATGTCACACATGACACAAGGTCGCCCCGACCACTCTTACAGTAGCATTAAACACACACCACACATGTACGGTGCAGCACTCCTTGTAGTCTCTGATCTATATCGCAGTCCTGATTCTGCACTGTAAAGTCGTTCATTTCAAGCTTTTAGTTTCAGAATTAGTTCGTAAGCTGGTCAGTATTTGCTTCCATTGTTTTGCTTTGTTTATCTGTGGTGAAGGGGCCATTCAAGAGCACAATGGATTAAAGGTGCAAGTATGCAGTTTTGGGGGAGTAGTTTAATCAGAAGAGAAAGATCTTTGTTGACTGATTTTTTTTACTATGCCTAAACATAATAAATAGACACACTCTCTTGGTTTTCATGTCTGACTAAACTGAATAAACAAACTGACCCTAAAGGACAACACCATTTCATACTGTTTTACTTTGTTTATATGTGGCGGACCCTGCCACCTTTCTAGCCTCAGGCAGTATTCTGGGGACCTTATTTTCCTCTGAGAACAGCTTATTTATTCAGTTATGGAAAAGATAGATATATCTAAGATTGTATCATTACCTCATTAAGACATTAAAGATTCTGACTTTGAATTTCCCCTTCAAAACTACAAATTGCCCCTTTAATAGTGATATTTCATCACAAAAGCACAATCAAATACTCACATGCCCATGGTATTTTTGGTCTTCTGTTCATTGCTGTACTAAGGTTAGATAAAGTGTCGTAATCTTAAAAAATTTTAACTATCTGCAGCACTAGTTCATGTCTGTCACAACCACGGCTTAGGGGAAACCCTAGCTCAACATGTAAATTAGACTTCCCTCTTCCCATTTCCCAGGCACCACCAGCAAAGTGTTTTTAAAGGTTTTATTTAAAAAAAAAAAACAAAAAACATCTAGCTCACAAACAGACATGTCGGCAGTCTGGCTGAGAGCCGAGAGAGAAACGGGTAGAGCCAGCCCTTAAACTTCTGGCTTGAAGGCTGGAACCAATCAGCTCCCTCACACAACCTACACTCTCACTCACCCTCAGTCATCAGTCACTCAGCAAAACACACCTGCAGCCAATCACACTCACACACCCACAATCAGGTAACAGAGAGATCAGAGAAAATGAAAGCACATTCATCAATAGAAATGTTAATAATGTAATAACTGCAAAACTCAACTGCGTGGTCGGGCTAACCATGGTCTGGTTTTGTTCTTATTGTAGGTCAAGGTAATTTCCCTCCAATGATGTGTCCTGTCACTGATTAAAAAAATGATTCACGCTATTGGTGATTCAAAACGACACGCCCCGGACAGCCTCCGAGGTTCCGAGAGGTGGCCAGGCCTTCATTCCCGTTTGACTGACAAAAAATTCCAAGTAAACTAATGTTCCCTGCTAACTGTATCAAGCGAGCCAAGCCTAGACACAGCACTTCAACACAAACGTGCAGGTGTCGGGTGCTAATTTTTTGACCATTTTCTCACCTCTGCAAGCACAAACCACACTGTGGAAAAGACATCTCCGTCCTACGTATAAACACAAGGTTATAGACACACTTCTGCAAACAGTCAAGGCTGACTAAATATGTGTCAGCCTCAAGGTCTGTAGATTATTAGGTCTAGCTCTGCATGTCATTAAGCTCATATTATCAGTCAGTGTGTCTATGACCCCGTGTGTTCCCGTTTTTGGATGTCATAGAAACAAAAACAGCGGTGGATAACAGAGATGAGCAACATGAGCTAGGCTAAACATGAAAGATAGAGTAAGACTCTCACAGAACACTCCACTACTGTCGGTAAGACGTTAAATTTCCCAAAAGACACCAGAAAAACACATAATTCAGACTTTTCTCATGTTTTTATTGTTGCTGGGATATCAACACTATAACTCTGGGTGGACATTCATTGATATTGGAACACACACACAGTACGGAAATCACATTTATCTCCCTGTCACAATTACTTTCTACAATTTAAGGCTTGTCCAAAATTTTCCATAAACATTGTACTTTGGGAGAATAATTATTTGATAAATGATGTCGATACCACTTTGGGATGAACGGTTTTTGGTAATAAGAGAACATTTCTAAAGGGCAACACACACCAGCTGCATTAACATAGCAAATATTGGAAGCACCAGTCAGACATCTTAAGCAGTAGTCAGGAATAGGATAATCTGGAGTGCTGATGTGATAAAATGTAAGCTTTTAGAGAAAGTTCATGCACACTAATGCTGGAAAACAGGACAGTGGTGTATCCTGTCATGCATAATCATGGATTGATACATGTTGAGACTGCTGGGGTCTGAGCTTACATACCAAGCAATAGTTGCCTGTGTTTTAAACAGATGTTTCTCCCTCCCAACCTATCAAATATGGCAGCTGATATGGTCAGTGGACCAACAGTTCAAACTATAATGCTGAAGCTACCCTTCTAGCAGCATTTCCCCTCTGGTGTGGGGTTGAAGAGGTTGGCATTGAGGTGGTTGGACGACTGAGTTTGAGTATGGCGTTCAACCACAAGTCAAAGTTGACTTGTTTGTTAACTTGAGCTTTATAAGTAAAGGTGCAATACGCAAGAATGGGGCAATTTGTATTCATCCCAACAAATAGGGGCAGTGTATCACCAGAGCGCCTGCTAACTTTTGCTAACTGTATTCTGCTTATACATCCATGACTTGAGCTAGTGTTAGCTTGTTAGTTCAGTTAGCCCTGAAGCTACACGGGGAGTGATTGTAACACCACTAGCACAGGAGCTTTGGGCCACCAGGAGTTTTTTTAGGGCTGGGAAAAGCTGGTTAGCATGGTAACTTTAGTATCTCTTCAAAACAGTGCACAGGCATGTCAAACATAATGTCAAAATGATGGTTTCTTCCCACTCTTGATCATTTTGGATATTTTCTGAACATTTTAAACTAATTTTCATGCATACTGCACCTTTTGCCCAAACGATGATCTTCCCCTAAACCTAAACAAGCTTTATTTTGAAATTCTAACTGGACATTGCGTTATTGCTCACTTGACTGTTGGAGCACTGCACAAAACTGACACTGACACTACAGTTTGAAACTTAAGGCCACTGACTATAGCTGCCATATTTATTGAGTTGGAAGTGAGAACATGTTGGTTTTGACATGGATCATATGCTGCCAGTGTGTGTTGACCTTAAAAATAGTATTTGTTGTTTTTATTATTACTTTTACCCACATCAGATGATTAGATCTTCCTGTGACCGAAAAAAAAATCTTGAATCGCTGATAATTAAAAGAGTTCATACTTTGGTAAAATCATATTATACAATACTTTTTTCTGAGTTTGTACAAATTAAACAATTTTTGAGGCTGTGTTGAGTATCATCATCATTCAAAAAGTGAAAAAAAACAACTTCTATTTAAGTGGAATATCGCTCTTACACTGACATAAATCTTTTTTTTCTACTTTAAGGCAATTGCAAAACGACAGAGTTAGCAACACACAAACCCAAAGAGTAGCCGAACAACCACCTGAAAATCGTGTTTTTGCCGTCCTCTTAGTTTTTCCTGAACTTCTCGACTTGCTGCAGTGATGGAGGAGTATACACCAGGATACTGTGACATCACTGTTGGGTGTGGAGCAACGATCAGACATGGGAGACTTGAAACTTTCAACTCGAGAGGGCGGCAAAACTCTTGCTTTTCAACCTGGTGTTAACTTGCTCTTCATGGAGGACATGGACTGGAAGGCACTGCACACATAGATATCTAGTTCTGGGTCACAAACAAGTTAATAACTGTAATAGTGTCTACAGGAAATGCATTAATTAGGATCACAATACAAAAGAGCTCATGACGTAAAAACCATAAACAAAATCCTACAGTACATTTGGACAGAGTATAACACAGTTAAATTTACAGAACGTTCCCTTTGGTGATTAACTTTGAATAGTATATTTTATATACATACATACTGTACACATATATACTTACAATGGTGTACAAAGAGCGACACACTGGTAAACAAAGACAGACAACAACATAAGTTTAGTTGGTTTGCTATATAACCTGAATCAACACGTTGTTAAAAAAAAATGGTTACAGTGAATGTCAAACATAGAGTGTTGGGTCCAGAGCTGTAGATTGACAGAGTTCGGTCAATGAAATAACAAGAGGCACTACTGTGGCTGCTGCTACCAGTAGGGAAAAGGTTAAAAGGCAAAACTTAAGAATCAAGTTAAACTGTCTTGGTGAAAAACATCCAAGATTGTTGCCTTAGAGTTTTCTTAATTTTTTGTTACTTTACAGTGTAAAGGCACAACCAAGAGAAGAACTTGGACAAACAAACAAACTTGTGTTGCCTCAAAACAGGTAAAAATTTTGAACATCTCCGACATGCAAAACTACCAGCTGACTTCATTTCAGCACCACAGCTTAAATCCCTGACAAACATCTCGCTTCCTGGAAAACATTTGACTGCGTTTTTGGCCGCGATTCTCTCGTTTCTGTCAGCTGTTCGGAGCTCTGTCTATGTATTTTGGCCAAAAAGTGTTTAGATTTTGGTCAGGACAAAAAGTTCAGCTGGCAATTTTTAACAAAGCACGTCATAGCATCGCCAGGCTTGACTTTCAGCTGGCTCTCGGCCCCTCAATGAGGGAGTGCATGGAAATAATATAACACCATTCAACACTGCGTTGGCTCAACTCTGCCTCACCTCCCCTGAAGTCACTTCATTAAGGAAAAAACACCCCTTTGTTGCTGGGAGGTCATACAGCCACTCAGCTAAACGTTCAGTCCCAAAGATGGCTGCCTCACCACCTCAGCAACAGGAAATGGCTGACATATTTTAATGACATTGTGCTACTTGAGCTGTCTACTGCCTGAATTAATAAGGCAAAGTCCTCCACTTTGGAGATGTGGTCACATGCAACAGTGCAAGAAAAAAAAAAAGGAACAAGCTCTGTGGGTCACGAATGGAGGAACACTATACATTGTAACTTGCTCAGATAGTCAGTGGGAGACCCCAGGGTGGGTGTTTGGGGAACTGCTGCCATTAAAAAATGGGTAACAAGGGAGTGGGTACAGAGACATATGCGTGTGCAAAAAAGAAAAAGAAAAAAATAATATACCTCCAACAATCTAATTCAGTGACATCTACAAAATCTGTTATATTTTGGATGAACATCTGTATTACTTCATATTTCCAATAACACTGTCATGGCAAAAAAAAAAAAAAAAAACTGTGTACCCTACATGTCTTTCAGTTTCTGGTTTCCTTGGAGTATTTTGTAAGGCCAAGTAGACTTATCACACTGTGGTACTGTAGGAGTGAACTTCATGAGTCCCTTACAAAGTCATTGACCATATTTTGCAATTTGCCCAAATAGTGGCAGAAAAGAAGCACAAATCGGACATTTTTAGCTCGCTGAAGTGGAGCTAATGAACTGAAATGTGGGCAAACTATTCGATGGATTGCCACGACATGTGGTTCAGACATTTGTGTACCTCTCGTGACGAATGGCAATAACTTTGGTGACCATTTCACTTTCCAAGTAGCATCATTGTCAGGTCAAGACTTTAATTGTCCAGCACTTTGGTTTATGACCAAATACCTGCAAATGGAATGACATTCTCAGCAGCCTCTGATAACTTTAACTGTTTTACGTGATCTTGTTAGAAATTTAAGTGTGAGGCATGTTAGCATGCTGACCTTAGCGTTTCGCTTAAAAGCCCCGCTGTGTCTAACAGAGCCATTAATGTGGCTATAGACTCTTAAAACTTGTTAGTAGTTTGCTTTATTACAAAAGGGTGCAAGTACAAAGTAGCTATTGTTGCTTTTTCTTTGGCTCTGCCCTCTGTGTTTATTGATCTGGCGACAGATGAATGCTGCCACCAGGGCCATTTTTACTTAGTTTTGTTTAAATCAGCTGCTGCATCATTGTTTTGGTAAAATAGTTTGTTAAAGGGTAACTCCGCCAAGTTTACACATTAAAGTACTACTGGATATGTTTAAAAAAAAGGAAAGTATAAGTATGGCGCTTCAGACAAAACTGTATGCAATCTGGAAATTTCCCTCTAGTGATGTCACTCTGTGGCTGTGGCATTGTGAGTAATGTAGGCACCAGGTTTTAAAAGCAGTCAAGTCTCACGTTGCACTCCAACCGACACTGTTGTTTCTCATTATGGACAGTTATGAATCAAAATCGTTGATTAACATGCGTCAATACATTTCCCACTATTCAACTTGGCCACTGTGTGACATCACTGGAGGCAGGTTATCAGATTACATGCTTTCTCTGGAGCCAGAAAAGGCTTTATACTACATTTTTCACATATCCAGTAGTATTCCTCAAGACCTGTTAACACACTTTCATGTGTTAGATTGGTGGAGTTACCCTTTAACTGCTAAAACCTAGCTGAGATGATGATAAACCCTGCTGACCTCTCAGCTCAAAGCAACTACTGTAATGACGTTTGTTAACTACTCTACTCTCACGTGCTATTTTATTTAATGTAAGTTAAAGTACATTTCAATTTTCAGAGATCGTCTGCGTGCTGAAACTTTCACACTTCCGCCTCTCCTCCTCAGCCGGCCTCGTGGACAGAGGAGACACTTGACAAATCCACGAGAGGCAGACAACTCAGCACATTTCAAGTCCGTTAACACTCACCAGACATGACCTTCACCCTGCCTCCACATAACACTGTGGTACAGAACAGTGCTTGCTCCAAAATCTGCAAACATCCTCCTCCTCCCCATTTGGTAAGATCTCTGTCTCTAATTCCTTAGAGGGGAAAACAAGTCAGGATTTCTGCATATCATGGACCCTTTGTGTATTTAAGTTGGCTGAGAGGGAGAAACTTTTGGGATGTGTTCACAAAGGTTTTTTTATAGTAGGAGAAGAGGATCAGTTGATTAATGAGTCCCCGCAGTATTTAAGTTGTAAAGTCATTAGATGATGAACGACGCATCCACTGCAGGAATAGTGGCTCAGCTTACCTAAATAACAATGTGTGAGTGAGAAGTATTTTTTTGGTAACTCACTTAACATCTCAGTATTTATATGGTCGTGTGTTTAATGCGCATTAGCAGGATGTCTTGATAACTGTTTCACTTTGAAGACTATATTTTAAGAGTTAGAACTCTGGAAATCGATCCAAACGCCACCAATAAAATCAGCCTCGAGTCTCCAAAAGGTCACGTTGATGTTACAGCTGCTAGAGGTAACTTGGATTAATATTCAGTTAAACGTCCGTTTGTACGTGACTTGATGTTGTGAGACCTATGACTAAAGGATACAACGTTTAGAGAGGACTGGAGGATGTGGGTGGGTTATACTGGCATTACCTTCATTTCACAGATTACTTTTAAATAGTTCATGTCAGCGTTGTCCATAACAACACATTTCAAACAAATAGGAAAAAAAAACAAAAAAACAACTAAACTAAAATACTAACAGCCTGTCGGAGACTCTTCCCCTGTTCTTCCTCCACACAGCGATAAAGTCTTGTCATCTTTCTTCATAATTGTCATCCTCTTCTTCATCCAGACCATCAGCTCAACCTCCCTAACCTTCATCGCCAAATTTATTCCATTGCTGTCTTTAGTTCATATCCTGTCCGCAGCCCCTCTTGACCTTCCCATGCAGCCATTTTCCTTCCTTCAGTCAGTCTCTCCAAAAGATTAACCCCTTCAAGCAGACGGATTCATCTCCGTTTATACCACTGAGTGTTCGTTATGGTGGTGGTGGTGGTGGTGGTGGATGCCGCCGCTCAGCACCGTGTGGTTGATGGACGACGCCGAGCGGTCCGATCCCTCCGCCGTCGTCCCGTTGACATTCTCCTGCCGCTGGCAGCACAGGATCTGCCTGAAGGTGGCGCTCATCTCCTTGTCGCGGTACGAGTAGATGATGGGGTTCATGGCCGAGTTGAACTCGGCGAGAAGCAGGAAGAACTTTTCGTAGGTGAGGACGTTGCAGTTGGCGCAGAAGACGTCGAGGAGGAGGATGACCAGGCCGGGCGTCCAGCAGATGATGAAGGCACCTGGGGAGACACAAAGGGAAGAGGCTTCTTGAATTCCATTTATATGAATTCTATTCCATTAAGGAATATTAAAAGACAGAGTGCTTTTTCTTACATTAATAAATTACACATTTAAATCTAAAAAGCAGCATGGAAACAGTAACATTTTGGGGTGAGTGACTCTTAAATAGAGAAGAGGCTGTAAAGAGTTTGTTTAATTGTTTCCTGTGTTGTCAATCGTTGACCCCCATGAGGTCTCAGAGGTTACTGGCTTGGTGTGACAAGAACAGGAGGAACAATGAGACTTTTTGACCCCCACTTTAAAGTGTAATCGTACGATGTGATAACGTCTCCAGTGGCGATTCTTCTGTTGGGGTCCAATACAAACATTCTCAGGGGGCCCCCTAACTATTTTCTTATAAATAATCTATGAACAGAAAAACAATATACAAAATCCAACGTTTCCAAATAGAATTTTCAAATATAAATGACATTGGAAACCCAGTGAGAGAGGCATCAGCACATGGCTGCAGTCACAGAAAATATTAGTCAGCCATAAATAGTGTAGATAAGCTCAGGTTGCAGTATGGTAGTTACTGAAAGGTTGTATGTTGTGTTCACTGCCATAAAAGAGAGATAAAATGTCCCTTTTCATGCAGTGTTACTACAGCATCTTCCTGCATTTTTCACAGCTGAGTTGGCCCAGTTACAAGCGAGTTACAAGCCACAAAACAAGTGGTCAGCTACAATACTGTAAAACCACAGGTCTACCAGCTAAGACATTACATAATAGCACTAACACGAATCAGTTTAGTAAATGGTTGTGTAACTTCTTTGTTTCTTCTATGATTTTATTTTGCATCTGGTGCGAAACTTTAAAAGGAAAAATACTAGAACCAGTAATTTGATTATCTCAAACGCACTGAAAGTTCTACATGTGCATAATCCATCATAGGTCTCGAAGACATGTTTATTCATTTTTGCTCATCCCAGAACATAACGTAATTGGCAGTAACATAAAAACTCAGATTTGGTCTGGTCTAATAAAGTCTGGATTTTACTGATGGTTTTAGTTTGGCTTTGTGCATGACTTACTATGACTAATCAATGAACATGCTTTTACGTAGTCTCATTCCTGATTTTCCTCTGTCTTTTCTGGAGCCCGATGAAACACTTGAATGTGCAGGTAACACCGCAAAAATGTGATGTGAGCCCGACAGTAGTACATGCTTCTCTAAATTGTCTTTTGGCATTAACAGTACAAAAAGCCGCGGACTTCCTGGATCCCTGCTGTTTACGTTTTGATGACTCATGATTTACGCTTTAAATGCGATGACTTGCTTTGGACTCACACTTGAATTTTGCTGACTCACAGTTGAGAAAAAGTGATTCACTTAAGACTTAAACTGATGACTCAAAATGGCTACACGTGTTTTCAGAGTCACCTTGAGCTGTATTCCTTATCACGTTGCACATGGGGCGGCAGCCTGCCACCTCCGCTTTAAGTCATGTTAATGAGACATCCTGGGTGGTAATCATCTAGTTGTCTTTCATCGCCCTCTTCTGAACCACACAAAAAGCATGGCAGCCAAAACAAGACAAAATAATGAATAAATGAAATGGCTCGAAGGTTTTTGTCTCCGAAAATCTATCCCACAGCCATGTTCACACTGTCTGGGAGTCACACTAAGTTGCTTTTGGTTTGTCCGGAAACACCCCAAAATTACTTTAGAGCCGCACCACCATCACTTAGCAACCACACCACCATCACTTAGCAACCACACCACCATCACTTAACATCCATACCATCACCAGTCTACAGAACCAAAACACCCACGTCGCGCAGTAACCTCATCTAAAACTTTTAAATGACACATTTTGGGCACAAAGTACTTTTGTTCTATAGTGTTTTAATATTGTGGGTGCATTAGGTTACCAGTAATGGAGACCAAAAGACACCACTAAAACGCTTTCGTCTGAGACAAAAACATATTTACGGCGTTTCCCACACATACATTATACTTGGGCGGGCCGTCCGGGTATATTAACCCCGGAGTATATTTGTCAAGCCATTTTCGCATTTTATAGCCTACATTTATCATCCGTCCGAGAGAACAATGCCATCCGCGATCAATTAACTAGCGGACGATCTGCCTCCATCTTCCCCTCCTGTCATTAAGATTATTGCAAATACCCAATATCATTTCATTAACCGCAATCTGCACAGAAATCAGTGTTCCTGTTTACCAGCACACAAGATAGTCTTACTGAAGCTCCAGTTTTTCTAGTTTTTGTATGATAAAAAAGATACATTATGAAAAATCTGAGTAAAATGGAAGATGATAAAAGAGGGAAATATAGTATGTAATTGATTAACTTGCTAGCACCAAGAAAAAAGCTGAAGAGGGCTGGTTAAATTCCTCAGCATCATTCCATCACCTGCAGTCTGTTTGAGCATCACTGTAGCTCCCATTTTACAACCTTACTCATCGTGACAGTTCTCATTCTTCTAATTTTTGTATGATGAAGGATCCATCCGAGCATTAAAAAGTTAATCGTAATTTTGCAAATGGAACAATGATCAGTTATTTTGATTTCATTTTTTAACCTCCTATATGAGGGAAACATACAAATTAATTCATTGTTTTTATCATTTTTTTACAGAACAATTTCAATTGTTTTACTAATTTTTAACATTTTATTGCACGTTTGAATGAAGAGATTATGTCACAATACAGTACTGTGTTACTTAAATAATCACATATGCCGTCAATACTGACAATTTGTCACTTTTAGGATTCCATACCTCGGGATGACCAAGAAAAAGGCCAAGCTTTCAAAATAAAAGCCCTGTGACATGGAATAATAAAAACATACAACTATATAGATAAATACGAAAAATAAAAATGAAATAAAAATAAGCTAATGTGAAAAACATATGAAATGTAAACAGGCTGTCAATCTTTCTTTTTTACAGGACTTTCAGTAGCCCTCACAAGCTAAATAGGCTGTATGTCCCTAACACTCTATATGTGTTTTTTGATCTGGTGCCTTAAACATCATTTCCTCCTGCAGTGGTCCTCAAAGTGGGTTCCGGGGACCCTCAAGGGTTCTTGATGGGGGTCTAAGGGGCCCCATACAAAAATGTGTATAATAAAACGTGCTATAATCCCTAAATACCACAACGACAGAATGGAATTGGATTCCATCTTTCAGGAAATCAGCCAGTGACAATCGCCATCCTCCATTATCTCCCTCTTAATGTGAAACATCTCCCGAAACATAAACCGCTGACCTCTTCCTCGTTTTTGCAACCCGATCTCCACTAATCCATCATTGAATCTAACCTCCCAACCTCATTTTGCTGAGTACAATGCATCATCACTTTGTGTGTTACAGCAAAAAGGGGGGGTTCACTGACTCATTACTCACGAATGTCAAGTTCAAGTACTATGAATTCACTCAACAGATGGTATTTGTCGCAACTATGAGACAACTGGGGGACATTACACTCTTGAGGCTGTAAAACAAAAAGGCCAGACGAGAAATTAGGGAAGCAGGGAGGGCGAGAGAGAGTAAGACAGAGAGAGAGAGAGAGAGGGGGAATATTGACAGGCAGGCCTGTTATCTGTTAGTGTTTTGCAGGCGGCAGCTGCAGCGAAAGGCTTGACCTCACTTCCCAGCTATGCAGGCAGACTCTCCGGAGTTTGATAAATTTCTGAAAGGCTTTGTAACCCAGCAGAGAAACTATCTCAAGTATTTGTCTCCGAGTGAAACATCTTACTCAGATACAGGACAAGATACTGCACAACAAAAAAACAAAAAAGAAGAACCATTCAGTTGAAACAATGAAAAAAAAAAAAAGTTTAGACCAGCACTGTGACAAAATAACATTTTAATCATATAACGCTCTTCTATGTTCCTCTAATTTCTTCTTCTACGCTGCTGCCTCTCTACAACTGAGCTTTTTCTGTCCTAAATGGAGTGTAATATGTGCATGTCTGCAGGAAGTCTGTCCTGGTTTTCCCTCAGAATGAAGAAGAAAACAGTCTTTGTGTGAAGCTGTGACCTGAGAGGTTTCACCCCCAGATTCTTTCATTTCCTCTCTGAAGCCAGGGGTATGTAGTCGCTTGTGTTACACCCTTTATCTTAAAATTGCCTCTTTACATTTCCCTCCCCCATCCCCGAAAAAACTAGTGCCCGCCTTAACGCTGCCACATAGGCCAGCGTTACTGCCACATCAGATACACGGAGGGAACAGCAGAGTTTTTTTGTTTATGAAAGAAACAAACAGGGTTTCTGTTGGGACTGAGGTGAATCCTTTCGCCTTGTCACAACTTGCCACATGGAGGGAAAGGAGACCGGGGAAATGGAAAGTCAGTGGAGAAAAGTAAATAAACAGGACTTTGACGCAGGCCTGGAAAATCTGGAAATGCAATCAAAACTAATTTGACACTTTCCAGGTCTTGATAGAGTTATGAGTCACAGAGAAGCAGGAGATGGCACATGTGACACACTGTGACATGTGAAGGATCGTCCTCAGCCACACAGCGATGCCATCTTGTTGATAGGCGTGCTGCTCCACAACACTTCGCCTTATTTCAGCTAATCACAACACCCAGAATCCGGCGCAGAACAAATCATTCAGGACCTATGGGAGAGCGACTGTCAAAGTTTGGGGCTCGACAGCCAAAACTTCGCCGAGACATTTGGGAGCATTCGTTGAGCAATAAATCCAGGAAGTGTCAAAACATTGTGTTTTCAGTCTAATAAAGTCTGGATTCCAACGTGTATGGAAGCTCATTTTCCCCAAGAAACAAAATAAATCAAACTACAAAAATAAATAATAGCTCATGGTGTGTCATTGATATGAGATATATAAAGGAATTCGTGGTAATGACATTATTGCAATATCTATTGAAAATGTACAGAATGCCAACAAAAACTTCACTGATGAGCTAACTTTTTTCGGTTTCCAGGTCTAGTGTCTCACACTCATTTGCCATCTCCTCCGACATGATGATTTTGGCGACAGTAAGAACATATAATGATAACTGTCATGACTGTAGATTCTTGTTCCTTGTTTTGTTTTTGGTTGTCATGATTTTGTCTTGTGTCTATTTCCATGTCTTTGTATCTTGTCTTGTGTCTTTTGTTTTTCCATGCCCTCGTGTGTCCTTTAAGTTCTCCTGTGTATTTTCCTATGTTCCCTCTGGCTCCCTCTGTCTATTGCTTTGTTCCTTTCATGTTCTCATGTGCTCCTCCCCTTCATTGTCTCACCTGTTGGTCCACCTCACCTGTTCCTCGTCTTGTCATCAGTGTCTGTATTTAGTCTCTGTGTTCCCTTCACTCCTTGTCTGGTCATTGTCATTGTCGGTGTGTGTTCTTGTCAGCGTTCGTCTCTGTCCATGCTCCATGCTCCATGCTCCATGCTCCTGTTCCTGTTCCTCGTTCCCCATGGTATGGATTTTTATTTTGAATTTGGCATTTTGCTTTTGAGTTGAACTTTGATTATTTCTTTGTACTTTGTCTTGCCTTTTGGTTTCTACTTTGTCTTGCTGTTTTGGTTGTTACTTTGCCACTTGCCCCGTTTTTGTCTGCTTCTGTTTTTGTGTTCAGCTTTATAATAAAGCTCGCTCTTGTTTTGCCCTGATCTCGCCTCCTGTGTATATCTGCATTTGGGTCCTTCCCCCTTCCATAGTCTCCCCTTTAACCCCCAACCTGACAGAATGACCAGACCATACAAAATGGACCCAGCAGTCAACGGCCTGGAGATAGTACGCTGGTACCAGGACTTCGTTACCAACCCCGCCAGCAGGGCTCGGCAGATTGCTGCCAGCCAACTTTTCTTCAAGGCCATAGCCCAAGACCATGCCTCAGCTCCAGCCTCATCCCATGCCGTAGCCACAGCCCGGCTACCAGCCCAGGCCTCAGTCTCAACCCCAGGACATGCCAATCCTGAAATGTCCGCTTTTTTGGGAACCCGCCTGGCCTACAAAATGCCCCAATCAAGAAAGCGACGTTCTCGGCAGCGTCCCGGCTCCTTGAAGTCTGGCAGTGGAGCCCCAACTCCATTGCCAACTGTCCAGCCAGCACTTGCCGTGTTTGCACCGCTAAAGGTGTGGCTGACACCCACACCTGCCAGTGGCCCTCAGTCGGCGGTCCGGTCGACACCTGCCAGTGGCCTTCAGTCGGCGGTCCGGTCGACACCTGCCAGTGGCCTTCAGTCGGCGGTCCGGTCGACACCTGCCAGTGGCCTTCAGTCGGCGGTCCGGTCGATACCTGCCAGTGGCCTTCAGTCGGCGGACCGGTCGATACCTGCCAGTGGCCTTCAGTCGGCGGACCGGTCGACACCTGCCAGTGGCCTTCAGTCGGCGGCCCGATCGACTCCCATGCCAAGCCCCATGCCAAGCCCTGTCCCTGCACCTCGGTCGGAGGCCCGGCCGAGGCCCACGCCAAGTCCCGTCCCTGCACCTCGGCTGGAGGACCGGCCGAGGCCCACGCCAAGTCCCGTCCCTGCACCTCGGCTGGAGGACCGGCCGAGGCCCACGCCAAGTCCCGTCCCTGCACCTCGGCTGGAGGACCGGCCGAGGCCCACGCCAAGTCCCGTTCCTGCACCTCGGTCGGAGGCCCGGCCGAGGCCCATGCCAAGTCCTGTTCCTGCACCTCGGTCGGAGGCCCGGCCGAGGCCTGTTCCTGCACCTCGGTCGGAGGCCCGGCCGAGGCCTGTTCCTGCACCTCGGTCGGAGGCCCGGCCGAGGCCTGTTCCTGCACCTCGGTCGGAGGCCCGGCCGAGGCCCATGCCAAGTCCTGTTCCTGCACCTTGGTCGGAGGCCCGGCCGAGCCCTGTCCCAAGTCTTGTTCCTGCACCTCGGTCGGAGGCCCGGCCGAGGCCTGTCCCAGCACCTCGGTCGGAGGCCCGGCCGAGGCCCATGCCAAGTCCTGTTCCTGCACCTCGGTCGGAGGCCCGGCCGAGGCCCATGCCAAGTCCTGTTCCTGCACCTCGGTCGGAGGCCCGGCCGAGCCCTGTCCCAAGTCTTGTTCCTGCACCTCGGTCGGAGGCCCGGCCGAGGCCTGTCCCAGCACCTCGGTCGGAGGCCCGGCCGAGGCCCATGCCAAGTCCTGTTCCTGCACCTCGGCCACAGGCCAGGCCGAGGCCTGTCCCAGCGCCTCGGTCGGAGGCCCGTCCGAGCCCTGTTCCAAGTCCTGTTCCCGCTCCTCGGTCGGAGGCCCCACCGAGCCCTATTCCTGCTCCTCGGTCGGAGGCCCGGCCGAGTCCCACGCCGAGTCCAGCGCCTGCTCCACGGTCGGAGGCCCGGCCGAGTCCCACGCCGAGTCCAGCGCCTGCTCCTCGGCTCGAGGCCCGGCCAAGTCCCACGACGAGTCCAGCGCCTGCTCCTCGGTCGGAGGCCCGGCCGAGTCCCACGTCAAGTCCAGCGCCTGCTCCTCGGGCCGAGGCCCGGCCGAGTCCTGTTCCGAGTCCTGCGCCTGCCTCTCGGTCGGTGGTCCGGCCAAAGCCAAGGAGGGGTTCCCCGCCAGCGGTCCAGCCTCCAGTGGGTCCCAGCCCACTCCTTCGCCGCCAGCTCCGGCCTCCAGTGGGTCCCAGCCCACGCCTTCGCCGCCAGCTCCGGCCTCCAGTGGGTCCCAGCCCACTCCTTCGCCGCCAGCTCCGGCCTCCAGTGGGTCCCAGCCCACTCCTTCGCCGCCAGCTCCGGCCTCCAGTGGGTCCCAGCCCACGCCTTCGCCGCCAGCTCCGGCCTCCAGTGGGTCCCAGCCCACGCCTTCGCCGCCAGCTCCGGCCTCCAGTGGGTCCCAGCCCACGCCTTCGCCGCCAGCTCCGGCCTCCACAGTGCCTTCGTCTTCGCCGTCGCCTTCGCCGCCAGCTCCGGCCTCCAGTGGGTCCCAGCCCACGCCTTCGCCGCCAGCTCCGGCCTCCAGTGGGTCCCAGCCCACGCCTTCGCCGCCAGCTCCGGCCTCCAGTGGGTCCCAGCCCACGCCTTCGCCGCCAGCTCCGGCCTCCACAGTGCCTTCGTCTTCGCCGTCGCCTTCGCCGCCAGCTCCGGCCTCCAGTGGGTCCCAGCCCACGCCTTCGCCGCCAGCTCCGGCCTCCAGTGGGTCCCAGCCCACGCCTTCGCCGCCAGCTCCGGCCTCCAGTGGGTCCCAGCCCACGCCTTCGCCGCCAGCTCCGGCCTCCAGTGGGTCCCAGCCCACGCCTTCGCCGCCAGCTCCGGCCTCCACAGTGCCTTCGTCCACGCCTTCGCCGCCAGCTCCGGCCTCCACAGTGCCTTCGTCTTCGCCATCGCCTTCGTCGCCGGCCTCCAGAGCGCCTTCGCCATCGTCTTCGTCGCCAGCCTCCAGAGCGCCCACGCCTTCATCGTCTTCGTCGCCGGCCTCCCGAACACCGACGGCTTCGTCATCATCTTCGTCGCCGGCCTCCAGAACGCCTTCGTCATCTTCGTCGCCGGCCACCAGAACGCCTACGCCTTCGTCATCGCCTTCGTCGGCCTCCAGTGGGTCCCAGCCCACGTCCCCGGCCTCCAGTGGGTCCCAGTCCCCGCCCTGTTTGTTTGGACCTTGGCCCTCCTCCTGACCCCCCTCCACCCTCCCGACTTCATTTGGTCTTAGGTTTTGAGGGACATCTGGGAGCTGTCCCTTGAGGGGGGGGTACTGTCATGACTGTAGATTCTTGTTCCTTGTTTTGTTTTTGGTTGTCATGATTTTGTCTTGTGTCTATTTCCATGTCTTTGTATCTTGTCTTGTGTCTTTTGTTTTTCCATGCCCTCGTGTGTCCTTTAAGTTCTCCTGTGTATTTTCCTATGTTCCCTCTGGCTCCCTCTGTCTATTGCTTTGTTCCTTTCATGTTCTCATGTGCTCCTCCCCTTCATTGTCTCACCTGTTGGTCCACCTCACCTGTTCCTCGTCTTGTCATCAGTGTCTGTATTTAGTCTCTGTGTTCCCTTCACTCCTTGTCTGGTCATTGTCATTGTCGGTGTGTGTTCTTGTCAGCGTTCGTCTCTGTCCATGCTCCATGCTCCATGCTCCATGCTCCTGTTCCTGTTCCTCGTTCCCCATGGTATGGATTTTTATTTTGAATTTGGCATTTTGCTTTTGAGTTGAACTTTGATTATTTCTTTG
This sequence comes from Diplodus puntazzo, assembly GCA_963678695.2. Classification (NCBI taxonomy): domain Eukaryota; kingdom Metazoa; phylum Chordata; class Actinopteri; order Spariformes; family Sparidae; genus Diplodus; species Diplodus puntazzo. The sequence goes on along the minus strand of OZ023173.1, from coordinate 9,951,843 downwards.
TACTTTGTCTTGCCTTTTGGTTTCTACTTTGTCTTGCTGTTTTGGTTGTTACTTTGCCACTTGCCCCGTTTTTGTCTGCTTGTTTTTGTGTTCAGCTTTATAATAAAGCTCGCTCTTGTTTTGCCCTGATCTCGCCTCCTGTGTATATCTGCATTTGGGTCCTTCCCCCTTCCATAGTCTCCCCTTTAACCCCCAACCTGACAATAACAAACTTTATATATAGAGCACTTTAATTCTTGCGGAATATGCAACATAAAGGGCTTAACATAGAAGGGAATGATAAAAAAATAAATAGTACAATAAAAAATATAATAAAAAATAGTAGCCACACAATGCGGTAGCAGCTTGCTAGCTAGTTACTGGGTCCTCTTCTACTTCTTATTTCCCTTTAATGATAGGCAGTAAAACCAGCATTCAGGTGAATCACTGCCAGCTACTACAACGAAGTGGGAACGGAAAAAAAACTTAAATGTTTAAACGTGTTGGATTATTTACATGATGTTATCATATGTGTTTAATAAAATGATATCAGCATTTTGTTTCTGAATATAACCACTATTGTCAATACCGGTAATTTCCACACCCCCAATATCAGATACAACTTTTAATTCAATTTAATTAAATTTGTTTAACTTGTTTTGTTATTTTTTTCTTAATTCTTAACATATTTCTTTCCCTCAAAGGCTGCCTCGGATCATCTTCCTCACACTACAATATAAAAAAAGATTTGTTTTTATTATGCAGCATAAAGGGACTCAACTTTTGTTCTACACGCCCAATATGACTAATAAATTAACTGTTTCCCTTTTATATCATTATTATCTAGTCATTCTATGTGACTGTTTTTACATAAAAGTGAATCAAAAGTAATACTTCTGACTTTGCCAGTCAAACTCAGACCACCCCATATGTGTTTCTTTTATTATCATTCGGAAGTCGCATCCTCTTTTTTTCTTTTTCCTGGCGGAAATGGTCTTCCACAGGTTAGAGAACAGAGTGCTTTGGGAACAAAAATAAGGAAATAATGGGGACCAGACTACAGGAACCAATTCCACACTCCCACAAACACACACACACACTCATACACACAAACACACACACACGCACACGGATGCAAAACTGAGGGTAGACACAGATAAACACTCACATGTGCAGACTAACACACACGCAAACAGTCCCTTACATAATTACACATGGCACAAAGACAGATGGTGGAGCATTCAGACGCACAAACATGAAAGCGTTATGACGGTGTTGTGAAAGAAAAAAAAACATGTTCATCCAATCCCAACATGTTTATCCTTGCGATCAGCATTAAAATCATCATTAACCAGAAACAGAGAGTTGCACTTTCAACATTAAAGCTTTTTGCTTCATACAAAAATCATTAGAGGATTTTGAGCAATAATGTTTCTGTCTCCATGCACCACCTCTTCCTCCTCAGAAGAAGAAGGAAATGTGGATCTCTTTCCTAATCGTATTGTTTGTAATGGAAAAGCTCTGCTCTAATGGCTGACGTGTCATGTTTCTTCCACCGAGAAGATGTTTACGACGTTGGGTTTTTTCAGTGTTACTGAGACATTGTCTCCAGCAGCTTGTTCTATTGCACTTCGTCACATGTAGTGTTCTGCAGAAATACATAAACATGAGGTCAAAAGGCTTAAAGGATCATGTCGGTGGTTTGGCTTCAGGTATTACTTTGAATGCCTAGCATGAGTTTCCAGTGATTTGGCTGCGCTTTGAGGAACAATTTGCAGAAGGTAATGAGCATTAGACTTCCGTCCAAGTGAAAGATGCATTAATTGTAATGAATACTCTCCTTTCAGTGATTTGAAAAAGCTGTTCTGGCCTCTGATATGTGAGAGCGAGCCGCTGAATAAGTACACTACCTTTTTCTCTATAATCAGAGGCTTCAGTAGAGATTTGAAAAAGGTGTTGCTGATCAATGCGGCTGGGGGTTCAGGTTTGGGTGAGCAGATGTCCACGGACCACACCGTTGGGTTTTTATTGGAGCTCTTTTATTCCATAAAAAGCCCTTCCAATATAACTGTGGGCATCGTGTTTTGTGGATGCAGATTGTCCAGACTAACGATGACACTGTAGCTGTAGGATTTATTAAATATTGTTTTATGTTCCACCAATAACTGCCATTCGCTTCCATTGTATTGGTGAAAAGAGATATCTCAAATTAACAAGCTATCTTAAAGGCCAGTTATAATCAAAGAGAGGCTAACACATTTTAATTTAATACTAATTCATTATTTTTTTTCACGAAGCATGTAACCGCGATGATAAAAGCTCCTAAATCCAATACGATGTTTCCCTAAAACTAACAAGATCTTAAAGCAACAGTATGTAGAAGTTGGCATTTTGTGCGATTTGGCGCCCCCCAGAGTTTCACTGTCATCAATACAATACAATCAACATGATTAGTAAAGCTGTTATTTTATTATCATTATAAAGTTACAATGCAGTGCTTTAAGTATACTGCTGTCACATCATAAAAACATAATCACGTTTGGACAGTGAGAAATCATGCCATCCTGCTGAAAGGAAAACCCTTCTAGAGAGGACGGACAAACAACACATGCTGGACCTCAACCAATCACAGCTCTCTGTCTTCGATGCTTTTGTACAAAACATGACTTAGCCCAGTTCCCAGCATCAGTCGCCTTCTACTACGACACCACATGAGAAATAGTACTTGGATAAGGACGTGGAAACATTGTGGTCATGTTTAAATACACTGTTGACAGGAGATGGGCTATGAACTGTGATCCCCCTCTACGAGGGTCTACGTCACTTGCTCGACGGGGCCCCAACCCTGGGCTGGTTTCAGTTTTGGAGCAATGACCTGTGTAGTGTTTTCAAGTAAACACTGAGCATAATGAATTGTGAGCAGCGACTTCAATATTTTGGTCGAGCACGGACGAAAATGTCACTGTTAATCTTCCCGTACAGCCCTTTAAGTCTCTGATCCTTATCACGCTGAGTCTCACACCTCCTCCACGCTGCGCTGATGCGTTCCACATGTAGCAACACACGTCGCTCGTTAGAAGGGCTGAGGGCTGAAGGGCGGCGGACAGAGCTCAAATGCACCGCCACACATTTGTGTGTTTGCAGGGTTTTTTAGAGAAATTGATGAAGACATGTCCTCAATTTTCTCACGTTTCGCCTATTATGCGTGTGTTTTTTATTAAGCTGCAGTCCATCGAGCTCTCTCAGCCATCTGGGATTTTTATGCTTTTACTACCACATAATTTTATTTCTCTCAGGTCTCCCGGCTTAGGTTTCCTCTAATGTGTGATTCTTTCGAGGCCCTTAAAAAATGACAAACACCCAATATTCAATTACATCTCTCCTCACTCCCTTTCTTCCCATTATCCCCCTCCATCACCACCCCTACCCTCTCTCTTACCATCCTTTCATTTTTTTCAATTTCCTACTTCAATTCTTCTCTGTCATCGCGTCTTGTCACTTACTTTCAGTCCCCTTCAGTTTTCCCTCTATCTCATCTCTTGTCTGTTTCTCGCCACACTCTATCTGTGTCCTTCCGTCATCTGTGGCTGCGACCATGAATCCCACTGAAATTAGTCGGCCGACAGAATCCATTATCTATCATTTCTGAAATGGCCCAGTGCTTCCCGTCTGTCCTCAGAGGGATGTCTTTTTCCTCTCCCACCCTCCTTCCCACATCAGTGCTTCATCAGACATGCACACACACACACACACGCACACACACACTGGAGATTAGATACAAGTTCACATTCAGTAGCTGAGTGTTTACAGTTATTGATAAAGAAGCTTGTGGTTTACACAGCGATGGGGCCCAGCGATGTCACGGTGATCTAATAGTAAGAGAAACACGCTCTTGACTGGAAGTACAGTGAGGGCTTTGAAAAAAGCAATAATGAAGGTTTTTCTGCTCTGCTTTGGCTGTTATATGTCTGCAGAGTTGTTGTGGTCAGCAGTAGTGACTCACTCACTTCCAGGTGCTGAGATTTCTGTTTTGTACAACTTTATTTTCTCTTTTTATATCTGTTTTTTGGAATAAAAGGACAAAAGTCAACAGCAAAACGCATTCTGGTACTGTGATGTTACTGCTATGGTTCAGATCAGCACTGATCTGAGCCAGATTTGGCTCATATGGCATTGGCTATATTTTTCTAGATTATGAAAACCTTTTAAAAAATTGTGATATAAATCAGTGTTTGTGCTGTTTTTATAGGTAAAAATGCTCTTTCAATGCAGAAAGTCATCCAATTAACTTTTGGATCACAGAATAATACGGCTAATTTTTCATCTCAACTACACAATACAATACAATTATCAGGAGTTTGCTTTTGACCGTGACCCCTGGTTCAGATCAAACGCAGATTGTCGCCCACAGCCGTGCCACTCAGCACCAAATTCTATTTTCTTCCCACCATCAAATGCTGTATCCAATTTTCCAAAAATTTGCATCTCATTTAAAGCGGCACTTTGGTCCTTAAACTTTCAAAGCACACCAGTTTGATCCACTCCAGCAGTTTCTGTTGACAAAGATTGCTCGTTCGGTTACATTCTGCTGGCTGCTCGGTGCCACCAGATTCTGTTATTGTTCTTCAGGCTTTGAAACGCAGATGTTTTCTTATTAGAATCGGCTGTCATTCTGTGCCAGGATGCCTTAAAATCCATCACATACACACAAACAAACACGGACATGCACATCTACAGCTCGATACAACTGGATACTGGCCAATGTCTAATGCAGACATCAGGGATGTTAAAAATCTGATAAGGATACACAGAATCAGCTGATAGAAGAAAGAAGAAGAAGAACTGCAAAGTGTGAGTGACAGGAAATGCTAAACTTTGCGAGAAATGTAATTATAAGCCATCAGTGACAACAAACACAACATAAAACATGCTGCAGTTTCTTATGTGACTTACGCCTCAACCTATTTGACAATGCAGATTTAAATTCTGTGATAAAAATCCAATACAATGGTCGATCTGTCTGTATATGCTTTTATTTTTACAGGAATTTTATGAATTTCCAAAAAGCTCCCCCAAGAAACCAATACACTCTGCCACAAAAGCAAACCGACACACACACACTTTCCTCTCTAAACAGGTGGAGCTGATCCGGCTAATACTCGACTATACTTAAAATCTTGCTTGTTAATGCATGCTGTCAAATCCTGGCTCACTCGAGAAGCTGAGACAGTGTGTAAAAACAAGCTGTATGTGCCACCCCCAGGAAGCATTTAATGACACTGGGTTTGCCAGAAATGAGCAACTGACCGACTGCTGACGCAGGATTCATAAGCGCAGATGCTGTCGTTATGGGTGATTAGAAAAGCTACACTGTGAACAGGAATTTCACGCGTTGAGCACTTCACACACACCCAAACACCCAGAAAACAGGTGAACATCGCGATCCGCGCACCAGTCACGCCCCCGCACTGACTGATTGGAGGGCCGTATTTGGCCCTGATTGGTTCTGCTCTCAGCCGAACGCATTGTGGCAGCAGAGAGAAAAGGGCAGCCGGCTTCCCGGGGTCGAACATTGATTGGTTATACATTGCGGCTCCCAAACAAATGTAAGTAAGCGATACGGCATCTGCGTGCATGTGTTTGGGCGGTGGTATGTCTTGGCGCTCCGCATTGTCTGACGATGCGACCGCCGTACACCACCGCGGGCTTTGAGATAATCAAATCATTCACAGAGGACGTCTTCACGGGCCAACACCTGACACACAGACACTCACACTGTGAACAAGAGGGTCATGGCTCATTTGACGGAGCTGGTGACTCACTAAAGAGTGATGAAGAGAATCTCTGTTGGTGTCATTCAAACGGCGGACAAGCACCAGCGGTCAAACAGGCGAGATTGTCCATGACCTCTAGCTGCAGGTGTTTAGTATTCAGCACGGCTCACACAAGCGCAGATTTTTATCCATTACTGAATCGCAAAGATCAGAAAAAACTAGTTGTAGTCTTGATTGGAGAGTTATTGTCAAAATTTTATGTAAATTGACCCATCCTAATTCCTCATAAGATACATATCGAGCAGCACGCTGCAGTGACACTGATCCTACACTGTATCACATCAGACCTACTTCGACATTTCTGTTCTGACATTTCGTGTCCTTTACCGACTGTATCTGCAGTCATCTGATATCAGTCCATATGCCGGCCTGGCCGATTATAAACATTTCCTGTGAGGGCGCCCTCAAGGTTTCTGATTCAGTCCAACTGTACCCTTGATGCCTAAAAAAGACGTTAACTGCACTTCCATCCTCATGAGGCATTTGCAGAGCTGATTTTCGAACACTTTGAAAGCCTCATTGTTTAAGCCTGTGGTTAGTTCTTCTTCTTTCCTGCCTCTGCTGGCACACTGTTGTTATTCTTGGCTGGCGTCTGACACCTGTAGATCTGTGAGATAATGTGAAGTCACTGGAAATTATTGCGTCAGCTGCTTTCCTTTGTGCATCTCCATGTGCACATATGACACTCCGTCCTACCTTTAAGGCATAGTTAGAACTTTATATAATTTTCTTGTATGTGCTCGTTAAAATGCTTTTTCCACGTGTGTGTGTCTATCTCGATTGTTTATGGCACGTCAAATCAAGCACGAGCCAGATTCTGGTTTTCCTTTCCCATCATTTGACTGAGTGAGTGCATCAGAGTTTATGTGAATGGACCCGCTCTCATGTCCAACTGTACTTTATCAAGCCGGAGGGTATATGTGAGTGTGAGAGAGTCTACATGCGTACATGTACTGTATATATCGACGCTTAAGCATGTCTAAGTGTGTGTGACCAACTTTGTCTTTATTTTCCATCCTTTCCTGTCCTTCCCAGAAGAAATCACCCAGCTGGCTGGTTCTTTAAAGCATCCTCAGAAGGACAAGTGAAGAGGACGGCAAGCAGCAGGGGAGCAGTTATTATCACGCGGTCACCATCTGCTGACCAGATGACGGGAGAAGCTGGATGGGGAATAGCTGTGAGGTTTACTTTCTCATCAACCCAACGTACTGTCCTCCTCAGAATTTGATTATAATCAAAACCCACAACTCAACGGTAACTTCGACCCAACTGTGAACTGTCTGCCTGTTGACCTTTTTTATTTTGCTGTGACCAGTGTAAGACGAAAAACAGGCAAAGAAGGAATTTTTTTTTTAAGCGAGACACGAGATAAGTGTCCAACAAATGCGAATGAGTGATTGTACTGTACATCCAATCAAAACAAGCAACTACCTTCTGGTATTTTATTGCTTAACCTGCTCGTTGCCTAAACGTGACCTCATACAGAAACAGCGGTGGATTCCAGATAATTTACTTTCCTGGTAAGTGTTTGTCATCAGTAAAGAGAAACAAATGTGAACAAATGAACAGAACAAATGTCTTCTCTGGGATCCAAAACTCAAATGAATACTGCAGAGATAAACTGTAAAGTATTGTGAAACAGCTAAAATTGCCTTGGCACTCGTTGTCAGCCTAAACTTATATTTCTCCATATTACATTACATAAATTTACTTATTATGCTTTCTCATTTCTTATCTTTCCCTCAATGTGTCATATGTGTGTCTGCATGTTAAAGGTCTCTAAGTTTAAAAAACTTAAAGTCCAGAGCTCCTTTCTCCCACAGAAAACACTGCTCCTCAAGTACTTGAACACCTCGTCAGTAGTCCCGCCTTTAAATCTCTGACTTCTTGACATCACACTTCGTCACCATGTCACACATTTGGAAAATGTATGCCAATATTCACAGTAAAAGTTAAGCCAACTGGGAGCTGAAAACAAGACTGAGCGGACCAGAGACACCATGAGCGGTGCTGGGTCAGGCGTGTGTTCTCTGACCAATGACATGGGTATTCGGGAGTGAGGGGCCTTAAAGTGACATCATTTCTCTTTCCGTATGAAGCCGAGTCATTGACGAAATGTTTTTTTTTTTCATAAAACCTTAAATGTATAGATCACACTCTAGACAAAGTAAAGCTTAGCCAATATTAAGGCTGTCATGCTGCTGCCTTCACTGGCAGATCCTGATATTGAGAAACTCCTGAGAAAGAATGTGACACTGCTTGTTTAATTTCTTAGGAATCTGCTGCTGTTTCGGAATGAAGCCACATGTCTCAGGAAGATGTTTGGATTTATTTGACTCAGACTTTTCTCTGTAGTGGTGTATGAAACACCAGCTAAAGGTAGGAGGGAGCAGCTGCGACGACTCCAGGACTTTCAAACTCAAACATAGTTGAGCCCCTAACAGAGGTTAAGTGCTTCCACCGTTTTGCTGTCACAATAGACAGTATACTGGATATCTTTATGTTGGTTGTTATTGTCTTAATCAAGGTAGAAGACGGCAATGACAAAAAAAAGACAAAGCGATATGAGTGTGCTTTCTTTCATGAGTGAACTTGCTTTTTTTGGCCATAGTCTTCTATTTCATCTTCTTCCCAGAACAATCAACAACCGAAAGTAGTCCAGTCACTTTAATCTGCGTACAAATAACACAACTTTCCACTTTCAAATCTGATACAGTAGATACACCAAAGTCTGATTTTGTGTGCAGGTGGTTCCATGGAAAACAGATGTGTCCAGATAAAGCATGTACACTGACGTAGTATAAAAGCAAGAAGGTCCAGGGAGGGTCGAGGTTGTGGTTGACTAAACTTCCATCTTCAATGATGCAACCGTAACTACCTACAAACTTTCATGGGTCCATTAGGTTAGTGTGTTGTGCAGTGTTAAGCAATGCATCCAAAAGAGGGCAGATTTAGGAACCGTATCACCTGAGAAAACACCTGGTCTAACCCAATAGCCGGCCTGTTGCCAGGACCAGGCTCATTAATGGGAGCGTTAAACCCCACTGTGAACGGCAATACCTTAAGCAAGGCATTGACAACTTTATCAGCATTTTCAGATAAATAATTGGAGTGGTTGTTGGTGGAGATACCCAGGCTTTTTCCACTGTCTTGATTAACAATGTCTTAGCATTTAGCTAAAACTCAGCTACGGTAGCGTATCTGTTCAAATGTCAATGGTTCCCACTCCAAGCAAAACATATTTAACTGGCGTCATCTTTTCCTACACCTAGCCATTTAGTTTTGTTGCCCAGACCTAGTCAAATTGCAAAATTATGTGTTTATCCTTGTCACCATGACGACAAATGTCACCTAACTGCCTAACTTTTTACACAATCAAATGGTAAGGATAGGCGCACCACCTGCACTGCTAAACTATGAGGTTATGAGTAGAAACAAACAACACATCTCTAGCAACAGAAAATGTATGTCCCTCAGTTTTACACATAGTGTAGGCTGCAGAGCACATTCTGCTGTCCACTGCTGTAAATTAAGGTTGGAGTAAAGACAACAATGGCAACAGGATGAGATAACGCAGCACATGGGAGACAAATCACATGGAATCCTTTGGTATGTTTTGTCTAGGAACAACATCCTCCTGCTTCCAGGCAGTGAGATGTTCTTTTCCCACAATTCACACTCCAACTTACTGAACAGGTGATTGAGTTGGTCTGCTACTGTGTTATAGTGAGTTTATGTAAAAAAAAAAGAAGAAAAAAAATAGAAAGAAATGCCTCTATCTTATAACACTATGCTGGAAAAGATCTCTGCCCAGTGCTCAGACATAAAACTGTCAGACTGACACACACAGCCTTAACTTGAAAATAAAAACAGAACAGAGCCCTGTCACTCCATACAGTTGCAAAACACTAAACTGAAGGACAATTTTGGATTATAGCTATTTAGTTCTCTTTTTCCAGCGGTTTGGGAATCATTTCCATCTTGGGGAGTTGAGCTGAGGCCTGAGGCGCACTTTATTGGACATGAGAATTACAGTCGTGCAGTCCAAAAAGAAGTATGGCCTAAAGCATGCGACCATATACTGCCCAAGTGTTGTGATTACTTCACAGTTCCTGACACAAACAGGAACATTTTGGGGCTCATAAAAAAATCCCACATAATCACTGCAAATGATGGTGTGCATCTGTTTTCTTAGTCAACAGTTTGCGTTCAGCAGAAATATAATTATATCATTAGTAATTACAGGATAGCATAAGTTTATTTGGGGAAATAAGATAGTTAATGTAGACATGGTCAGAGAGAGATTTGGATTTTGAATCAGTGAATAATATAATGACACGTACAACAGTGCAGCATACAAGAGAACATTTCAGAACACTGTCAGGTATAGTCGAGTTTAGAAGCTTTCACGGGGGCATTTATGCAGACGATCAGGCTCTTATCTCACCTGACTTTAATTGGATATTTTTAAGTATTGTCCCACCAAACTAGATCTTTATCACCTGCTCCATATCCTCTTTAGTTTTCTTCAGGAAATAAGGAAATTGATTTCACTTACGGTAAAGAATACACTGTGTAAACTCAAAAACAACTTCTATGAAAGCGTATGACAGTCATCCTTCTATCTTTCCAGTTCTGCACACGAGACAGCTGTATCATGTAGAGATTAGAACCACCCTCAAATAAGCAAAATGAACACAATGTGATGGACACCCTTGCAACTGCTCACCAAGGAATCACAGCACATTAACGTGATTTTCAGGACGCGGGGTTGGCTGGGATGATGTATTTGAGGCTTACAGTCGTGCTAGGCGGACAGTGTGCTTGGACTGAATGATACAGCCTCACAGATAGAGCCGTCAACAGAGTCATTGTTCTGCTGCTGCTGCTGCTGCTGCTGCTCAAGACTTCAAATGTCACTCTCACTGCTACAGAAATACATAGACAGTGGCTGTAGCTTGCTAGTTAGAGAGAGATACTGTAAATGTTGAAATCACCCCCTTCCAGCTTAAGGCCTTCTGACGTTATAGTCCTTAAAACCTACACCCTCCAATTCTATCCCTCGAGCATCTCTATGTGAAGACAACCCTGACCAATCACTTAAAATGTTTATACCAAGAGAAACACATGCCAGGGTATGTAGGGAAGAGCTAGCTAGGTAGGTAGGTAGGTAGGTAGGTAGGTAGAAGGACCAAGTGCTAGCAAGACACATGGTAAGATAGCAAGATAGCAAGATAGCAAGATAGATAGATAGATAGATAGATAGATAGATAGATAGATAGATAGATAGATAGATAGATAGATAGATAGATAGATAGGACACATTAAATCTCTTACTTACCCAACACAATCACCACGGTTTTCAGCAGAGACATCATGGTATCCCGGTTGCGTCGTGGTCCAGAGCTGTGCCGCGACATCCTCATGGTCCTCTGGCGCACATAGACAAAAATGTGGGCGTATAGTGTCACCATTACAACAAAAGTCACCAAGTTAAACACTGCCCAGAAGACCAGGTAGGAGTTGCTGTAAAGCGGTGCCATGTTGGAGCAAGTACTAATACTACAGATGCAGTTCCAGCCTACGCTGGGGATGGCCCCCATGACTATGGACATGGTCCAAATTATGACAATCACTACCACTACACGCCGGTTACTCATGCGTGTGTGTAGCTGCATGCGGAACACAGTGATGTGGCGTTCGATGGCGATGGCGAGCAGGTTAGCCACAGACGCCGTCAGGCTGGTGTCAATCAAGCCTTGACGCAGAAGCCACGTTGAAACAGTCAGACGCCTCGTGTTTGGTCCTGTGTTAAACATTAAATAGAAGTACGCCAGCCCAGCAAAGAAGTCAGCAGCTGCCAGGTTGGCCATCAGGTAGTAGATGGGGAAGTGGAATCTCCTGTTGACATAGATGGCGATCATCACCAGAAGGTTGGCGAGCATGATGAAGATGCATACAGTGATGCCCAGGCCCATCACCAGCCTGCTGACGGTGTTCCAGTCAGTAGCAAGGTATTTGCCACTGCGGTTGTAGAAGAAGGCGATGGTCTCATTGTAGTAGCACTGTTCCTCATCCATGGTGGCAGTGGTGCTTTCTGAAAGGAGAAAACAGATTCAGTGTTAAGAGAATGTGTGAAGGTTGGATTGTACAAGGTGCTGCTCTGATCAGAGGACTGTTCTCCCTGTAGTCTGGTGCTACATGTAGAGGTGTTGCAGATTTTATTTAGAACCTATTGTTTGTTTTTCACATGCACTCACCTGTTACACTATGCACTGGGAAAAAAAATACCTAGGAACAGGATTCATCAGTAAATCGCATCTGATGTTTTCTATCATTTGGCAAGTGAACCATACCGTACGCTTGGCAAGCAAAGGATGTTTGAAGATCACAAAAGCTAGATTAAGATGAGTAATGGAAAAAGCACTGAAGTGAATGACCAGGTAGTCGAGTCAAAGGTTTTGGCATACGCGGTAGGTTAAATCTGATTGTATTACCGTGTAAATGAATCGTAAATCAAAACAGATTGGCTCGATCGCGCCTTCTTAGAAATTGTATAGGCATCAGTTCAGAGTGCAGTCAGCCAACTTCATTGGGACCAAATGTTTGAAACCATTAGGTGAACTGAGAAATTTTAGGGAGAACACCTGCGTGAAGTTACGGCTGGTCTCCAGGAACTGAATGTAAGTCTGTGTAAGTGTGTGTGTGTGTGTGTGTGTGTGTGTGTGTGTGCTTGCGTGTGTGTGCATTGCAAGGATGCCTTTAAGTTCAACAAAATGTATTATTTATGTGGTATCACCAATACAAATCAATGAAAAAAACCATCGAATGGTCATTATATGTCAAAAATTTGACATTAAACACATTGAAATTGCGACGTGTCTTTCCAAAAAAAAAAAAAAACTGAAGTCTGTATTTAAACAAACAAAACCTGTCTGTACTAAACAGAACCGATTTATTCCAGAACGGGTTAATCTGCAATAGATTAAAATTCATAACATTCAACACAAAGCACTTCTTTGGATACGCGGACTTAAACTGGTTCCTGAAACACGGGAAAACAATCCCCCTTTGGATTTAGACTCAACATGATTAGTAATCATCCATGTGTGTTTGCGCTTGTGTGTGTATGTGTGTGAGAATTTTACATACAGAAAACAGCCTTCATTAAGAAAGGACCAGCAGCTTTATAAGAGCAAAAGGTCTACAAATGTTTGTTTGAAACAAAACCTTTATTGTCCACGAGTCGCCAGTTTACAGCATCAGCACACAACGGTGGCGTGTCCGTGTCCGAGTGCCTGTTGTGTGTGTGCAGCTGTGTGTGTCTTTGTATCCGTGTGAATAAACCCCTGTGCGATATGGAGCTGAAGCATGTTTTTTCCATCTGGAGTTTTTTTTATGAGTGTTTCTGCTTTAAAAAAAAAAAAAAAAACGCATCAGAGGAAAACTAAGTCGCAACAGCAGCAACACGACGCTCAGAGTCAACACACACACACACACATAAACAATCCTCACTGGAACATGTGTGTGTAATAGGACGCAGGCTGGTCTCTCTCATACACTCCAGACCGGAAACGGGACCTCAGGGTGAGTGCAGACTGGAGTGTGTGTGTGTGTGTGTGTGTGTGTGTGTGTGTGTGTGTGTGTCATGGGGTGTAGCGACTGCAGCAGCAATAAGGGGGAAGTGGAATCGAAAAAGAAGGGTTCAGCGTCAGGGGCCGGCGTTTCTGTGGAAATCCTCCTCCCTTGCTTTACCTTCTAATAAGACCGCTCAAATCCTCTAAGCCCTCTTTTCTCTCTGCAGTGACAAAGCAAACATCCCCGCTCTGCCAAAACTGAACTGCAAACAGGAGGGATTTTTTCTTTTTTTCACTCCCTCCTTTTTCTTTGACTTATTTGCGATGGTGGAAAAACTATCCCAACCTTCACCTCTGGAGAAATTCACATGAAAAATAGAGGGGCCACTCCTGGGAAATGAGGCAGTGTTGAAAGCTACGAAAGCTGGGGTTTGCCAACAATATTCGACTTCTGCACCTGAACTGCAAGGGAGCACTAAATCTCCTGGGTTACACACTGTTTCGACGGCCATGATATACATGACATGTTACATAATGTGGAAGGTTAGTTTGCCGGTAGCAATGGCCTATAATTTACTTCCTGACTGCTTTTTGTTTCCATGCTATAAAGTCTAGATTTAGCCAAAAACAACACTTCCCATCAACTATACAGTAGACCGGCTCATAATGTTGGAACTTCACAACACATTTATATTCCTTGGCCAAAACTGCTGTATATTAGGCATGGCCGTGCCCCAATAACCGTATAAAGGAAGTCCTGATTAATTAAATAAACGGTTTTCTGGACCGTGTTTATATCTCCAATTTCCTGAGGCGGGCCGATAAGAGACGACATCTGCAGCCACGTTTGCTTGGAGTGGCTGTAAAATGTTTTTATATTCCATTAGCTGTATTGAGTCATTGTGAATACTGTCCCGCTCCAGACATGCCGGATGCGTCTGCTTGATTTCTGCGCGGCGATTCCTGAGGAGACATGTCGAAAAATATACACTGGCCAGAAATCACTGTAACATGGCCACATGTTTTCATTACATTTTAACAGTGGGTTTACATTTAATTACTGTTTCAGCCAGTTTGAAGTCCATTATCCCCATAACGCCTATTGTCGCGAATTCGCCTCAAACCGCTTCTATTCAGAATGCAGCTGATAGTGCACTGTCGGTTCATTCCTCTTCGATACGGACCTAGGAAAGTTTTGCAATCACTGGTTTCACTGGTATATTGGCATTAATAAAATCAGTTTCATGCCTCAGATGGGAAATGTGTTTTAATTACTACTTTATACTTTAATTTATAACTATTCTATGTGCTACAGTCAAATTAATTATTTTCACTTAATTTAGTCTCTGCTTGAAAGCAAAAACACAAATAATTAATTTTTTAACATAATTGCATATAAATTCAGGCATCAAGGGGTTTTTCTTTAAAATGTTTATTTCAAATTACAGGGCTTTATTTAAAGGACAGTTTTGCAATTTTTCAAATGTGTCTTAAAACAGTTGTCAAGTGCTCATATGAACCTTTGTTTCTGTTCATATTAGCCATTAAGTTTTGATATAGTTTGGAAATTAATTTGAGTCTTTTGCAGCCTGAGTTATCTAAATCATGTGGGTATCTTTCACATTTAGTCAAAAATTGTTCTTTGTCCCTACTCTACAGCACAGAAACATTAAAGCAACCAATACATCTACTTTCTCTTCTAAAAAAACCTCCCAAAACAAATACTAAACAAATACTAAATACTGATATGGATGTCCGTTACCGTGGCAACAGCCAAAGCATCCAAGCTTCTAAGCAGCTTTGTGAGCCCAAACTGCTACCTTAAACTTTTCCATTATTACCTCCATGACCTGTGTGTGCGAAGACAAACATCCCATAACAAAGTCAACGTAATGTCCAACTGAGCCGTTGCATAAATAGAGCCAGTCGTGGTCTGGCTCTATTTATGCTAGGGTGACCATACGTCCTCTTTTACCCGGACATGTCCTCTTTTGGGGGGCTGTCCGGCCTGTCCGGGGGGAGTTTATAAAATCCTTAAAATGTCCGGGGTTTTGAGTTTGTGTAGCGTGCACTTTATCTTCGCAGCACAGACCATTGTATTTACCATACACGTTCAATGGTTCACTTGGAAACACACTCTGAGAGGCGGAGTTCCACGTCGAACCCCGGAACGTGTATTCATTCATTAGACTCATTCATGCTCTGCCCCTCCGCTCAGTTCTAAGCAAAGCCACTGACGCGACGCACGCGTGCACTGTCTGCCGGTGAGCGAAAGAAAAGGGAGAAATGCCGAAACGCAAATGCACTTTTACAGACGAAATGTGGAAAAAGTACCCGTGTTTTCGCCAGGGTCGTGAAAAATGGGAAGCAGAGTGTACTGTCTGATAGATAGAATTACTTTAATGATCCCAGACTGGGAAATTATTTTGTTACAGCAGTAGTGGGTCCGCAAATAAAACACTTTGTACATAACATAAATAGAAGGCAATATATACATAGTGTATATATACAATGCACAGTGTGCAATAAACAATAAACAATAATAATATATACAACAAAACAAAATATGCAAAATATACTATAAACAGTAATAATGTATACAACAAAACAATAGAGAGTCCAGAGTTTGTATGACCAAAGTATGTGTCCGAGTTTTTATGACCAAAGGCTCTAACGACCTAGATAAATGAATATATTGTTTATAAACGCAACTTTGTGTGAGTATTTTTCAGTATCTCCAAGAGGCCTGGTTAAGTGTCTTTTTGGGAATTCAGAATATGCGTTTAACTGAGTTAGAAGCACGTAAAAAACACTCGACCTGACCCGAAAAACCCTCAAAATTTTGCCGCGTAGCAGTGTCCTCTTTTTGGGGATTCAGAATATGGTCACCCTAATTTATGCAATGGTTGTGTAGCTGCTTTGTACTCCTTGCGCCTTGCCCTTATATTGCTTTAAACTTTTTCACTGATACTGCATATATGACTAAATGCATTAAGTATTGAAATCAATGTAAAAACAGTTATCATTACGGACGATAACTCATACTGTACACTCTACCCAGGCGCCATCCCGGGCCTAGACCAAATGGAGTATTTGCAGCTCGCTGTAAAATCTGACAAAGGGACTTTACTTTAAAGAAATAAGGAAACTGATTACCTCAGAATTGCCGCTATTAATTCTAAATTGTTTAAAACTGTTGAGCTCATACAACTTAACCTTAATAGTCTACTTTATTTGTTGATTCTGAGGTAATCCGTCTCCTGACTATTTAAAAGTAAAGTCAACTTTTATAGTTTACAGCGAGGCGAGAACACGCCTGACACGGGCTATCTGCGAGACTCCAATGAAAACGGCTTAAGGGCAACTTTGAGACAGCACTTTTGGAAGATATCTATCTTAGACTGCTGAGGACTCACTAACTTCAGATATAACTCGGAGTATATCTCAGCACAAATGGCGACGGCGACTCTCTCACTTGCCAGGATGACCAGGAGGAACCATCACAGCAGCAATAATGTTCCAGTGTACAAATGAGCATGTGAGGGAAGGAAACTACTTAAATCTATCAGATTATACAAGAAAAAAAATAATAGCAATTCATCTCCATGCGTTCAGTATGCCCTTCATATGCACAGTGTGTGTCACGGCCGGGTCTGACAGTAGCACAGGTCAATGTCCTTTCCGGAAACAAACTGCTACATTTATGATGATGCCCAGAAAGCTGCAGTTTCCTGTTTGTGATGCGTTTGTTCCCTTCTCCTTTGATTGCCTATGGTGACTTTTCTTTTAATTACATTAGAAAAGGCATTTTCAAACCTGCATGTAATTCTGAGGTTTTGTAATTGTTACATACATCCAGAGAAACCGCTAACGCAGCCATTATGAAACAGTAAGAAGAGCAGCTGAGTGATGGCAGCAGCACTAATGCAGGACGGACCCGCAGCGGGGGAGCCTCGGCGATAACTACCGACGCACAGATGAAAGCCCATCTATTCTATTTGTCATCTGCGGCTTATGGCCATTAAACGTCTGGAGGGAGCAGTCACCGGGGTATTAGATGCCTGAGGCGAGTCGTCAGTACTAGAAAGTGGAGGAAGTGTCAGTGGCCTCTCAGTGCACATTCCCAACACTTTCATCAGACCCTTGGAGCCTGCCGAGAGAGATCCTGTCATTGTGTGTCTGTGTGTGTGTGTGTGTGTGTGTGTGTGTGTGTGTGTGTGTGTGTGTGTGTGTGTGTGTGGGTGGGTGGGTGGGTCGGTCTTGTAAAAGGGAAAGATTGAGCAAGACAGAGGACACAGAATGAGGGGATTTTAGAAGTCTGTGTTCGTGCACCTGGGTGTGTATAAGAACCATAAAAGAGAAGGTTTGAAATGACTAAATTGTTAAAGCATGTGTGTGTGTGTGTGTGTGTGTGTGTGGGTGTGTGTGTGTGTGTGTGTGTGTGTGTGTGTGTGTGTGTGTGTGCACAATGATTTGAACCCCGGGTGTTAAAGACGGGGAACAAAATGCTCGCTGTGCTTGAGGGTGTGTCGACACACTCTCTTCATGCTTGTTAGTAGTGTGCGATAAAGCCTGGCTCTTCGGAGAGAGAGAAGAAAGTGTGTTTTATATATGAGTGAGTGTGTGTATGTGTGTGTGTGCGTGTGGGAGTGTCTAACAGGCTATGAAAGGACCACCCTGGAATCCATACAAGTGAGGTCATAACTCAAGTATCAGCACCCGGGCAGCATATTTATAATACACGCCTAATTAACACACACACACACACACACACACACAGAGCCTCAACTATCCAAACCTCTCGCCGTTATAATCACACACACTCCGTTTTGCTGTTTGCAAAATGAGCAAAAGCATGAACCCACTTCTAAATAGTTTTCTAAAAATCAGCATTTTGTTTGTTTTTATTTCGCTTTCATATTTTGACCTCAGCTGAATGGGACACTTCCGAACAGGATGCAATATTTTTTTTGCAGCTCTGCAGTTGTTGAAAGCTGCTGACGCTCAACAGCAAGACCAGAAGCCCCGCTAATGAAGTTCATTGTGCTCCGCAATGCACATTAGAGTGAGCGAACATTGAAGGTGAGACGAAGAGAATATCATCAGCTCGTTGAACTCAAAAAGTTCACGGACACTCAATGGAAATCTATAAGGCATCTTGGGTGCATGTACCCAAAATAGAAAGACCTCACATCATGGCATTTGATCTTGATATTTTTGGTGATCACATGTTGAAACTTTTTGCTACTTAAGGTCCATTTTTGTCTATATATTGTACCTCACAACATTCGGCTGGTGCCCCATTTCTTTTTCCGCCAAGCGCCTCAAACTTCCCCGGGCCTGCCACTGTAGGGACGGACGGACGTGCCAACAAAAGACTTCAAAAGCTGGACTGCCATCGGTTCCTTTTAAACACGACCTCAGTCTTTCTCCTGACTGTGGCCACATTGTCTTGACTGTGATCGCGACGGCAAACATCCCCATGACGTTAGCAAAGATGAAAATCTAAACCAAACCATCATGTTTCCCCAACTATAACAAGGTTTTTTTTTGTTTTTTTTTTAAAAGCCAAGCCACGATCCCCTTTCTAAACATAAGCAAGCTGTGTTTGTGCCCGGCCTTGTCATGTCACAAAAACTGATTTGTAACCACTTTGAGAGGCACAGACAAAGGATGTCACTGATAGCAAAGAATGCTTCTATTTGTCTTCTTTTGACTTCTTGCAACATCCATATCCTTTGGGAAAAGGGGGTGGGGATATAGGGCCTTTCCACTCTGTGCAAGCAAGCGACATGTTTCAGGCGTGCCGACCAGCGAGAGAAGCCACCGTTTGTTTGAAAAACAACAATTTTGGTTCCTAATGAGGTAAGCGTCGAAGCTGCACGAGTTACGTCAGAAGTGAAGAGGATTTCCCCGCAAGAAGATCAAAGAAAGTCTGATTCATCAACGAGCGCTCCTGATGTTGATCTGATTGGTTAAAGTTATCCCATGACGCTGAGGCGTGGATGTCTGGCCCAATCACCCGCCAAGTATTTTTGGGAAAAAAAAAAAAAAAAAAAAAAAAGTTTTCCACATAGTTCAGTGTAACAAACCATCGGGTGTCAAGTCATAATATTCCTAAGCAACCCTACATTTTAGTTTGTCTCTGTGTTTTGTCACCATTGCTCTGAGACGAACTGAGGTGAACTGGATGGGGACAGTCCGATCGATGCTACAGCAGACGTTTAATACACTTCACGTAGTTACTAAACAGCAACACGGTCTGCACTCAGCTCCCCGGCGATCTATCATCCAAACCCTCTGGTTAATATTGTTAAAGCTTTAAGAGGAACGCTGAATTTAATGTTTGACATTGTTATTCCTAGGCAGAGAGAGAGTTTAGTCTGTATTGGAGAACGTTTATTAATGTGTCAGACGGACGCCCGGCCGGTCTCTGCTGCCGAGCAGAGGACGATGGATAATTAAAAGACGAGCTTCACAGCGTGCCACATCATTTTCCACAGAAAGTGCTCTTTTTTTAACTGATGACACACTGATCTACAACTCACTCAGATCGGGGTGCGTCTGATGACTTGATGAGGTAATTCGACGTGGGCGGAAACACAGGCGATCTTTCCAAACATCGAGCAGAGGTGCGTCGCTTACGCAAACGCAGAGAAATAAACAGGCTGCCGAGCTCCTAACTCATTTCTCTGTTCCTCATCCGTCGCGGATGTATTCCGGAGTTAACTATACAAACAGGGTTTAATGACTGAAAGTGACGTACAGTCTGCTGATTGTTTGGCTATAAATTATTCGTATTTCCAGAGGTTTTCTTCCTGTGACTCTTCCAGGTTGTTCTAGCTTCGTAGGGGGGGGGGCTGTTCCACATCTTCTTAGAGAGCCCGGGCTAGGTACCTGTTCCTCCTCACCGTCTGTGAGGCCTGCTGGAGCACTGTCAGCTAGAAAAATTATATCATCTTTGCATAAAAAAAAATCTCATCAAGTGCAATTTAAGAAAATAATAGAAAAACAAGGTCAGTCGGTGGCCATTTTATTTGACTACAGAACCCTGCTTATCCTTTGATACTTTACTTTCTTCTGTGCTGGACCATCACACATCCTGGAGACCTCTGTCTCCCTCTCTCTCTCTCTCTCTCTCTCTCTCTCTCTCAATTCAATTCAATTCAAAGGGGCTTTATTGGCATGAAAGTTTGAAGAAAAATATTGCCAAAGCATCTTGTTTAAACAAGATCTCTTTCTCTCTCTCTCTCTCTCTCTCTCTCTCTCTCTCTCTCTCTCTCTCTCTCTCTCTCTCTCTCCCCTGGCTGTTGGGTGCCTCGCTCCAGATGTTTTGGATCTGGATCTTTCTCCTCCAGGAGTGTCAGCCTCTCCTCTCGTGTCTCTCTCTCTCTCGCTCTTCCTCTTTGTTTGTTTCTCGTCTCCTATCTGTGTGCATGGTGTGCGTGAGCTTAGCCTCTTATGTGTTTGTGTAGTCTGTCCTCTTTCCAGGTCTCCGTGGTGCAGACCCAGGTCCGTCTGGCGCGCCCTGACGTTGTCCACTTGTATCTCCCGATCTGTCATCGTGATTCTCCACATTGTAATTTCCCTACCATATCATTTGGATGTCTGTCCGTCTTTGGTCTTTTCTTTGTAACTCTTCCCGGCATTTCTTCCGGTTTTCTCCCTTTTAAAGGTTTATTTTGGTGACGTTTTTCCAAATATGAACCAGCAGGGCGAGGATAGAGGGAGTCATATGCTGTACAGATTGTGATGTCCCCCCAAGGGAAATCTGAGACATATTTAAATAAAATTGACTTGACTTTCATTTGTGAGACGTTGCCTTTGAAATGAAGAAGTCAAAGCTATCACACTGATGTATAGTTTCTCAAGGAATTATGATGGATTTCTATTTTTATGGAGACAAGAATGCATCTCCTGGCTCTGGAACTGAGAAAAATATCATCATGTGAAGCTTTTTTGGACGTTAAAGCTCAGACAAAACATTTTATTTTCCAAGACACGGCCCCTGTGTTTCATCAGCACTTTATATTGTTGGCTCTGTGGTTTTTCGAGCTTTGTCAGAATTATTCATGTTCTTAAAAAGTCACGAAGCAATCGAGGAGTGATTGCAGTTATGAATAAATTATTATACAGAACAGTAATTCCATTGTGCACATCTGGGACGCGACGATGATTTTGAAAGATGTGAAACTATTTTTGGTTCAGCTGTGCAGCTTTTTTCCAAAGTGGACTTTGATGTGAATGAGTTATGAGTGACGGAGGTAACATCTGAAAGTGATAGAGAGTCTCCTCACTGCTTTTAAACCGTCTGCACACTCTGCTTCGGGGTGTCCTGCCTGTGTTTAGTTCCTTTCTATACCTAAGATTAGTTAGTTAAATGGGCTATTTGTAAGAAAAGTTGAGTCTCATACGCAACCTGTCAAATGCTGAAGCTTTGACTTACCATCCCAAAGCGTCTCTATTCTATGAGATAGGACCTCTCATTCTATATTCATGTATTTGCACTGATGCTTAAGCAAGAGACTTTTCTCAGTCAGAGTAAATCATATATTTTCTGATTTTATACCAGACACATTATAGAGAGAGACAGACCATTTAATATGCACATTTGAATAGAGAAGTCCCTAATGCCAGTAACGGAGGTTGTATGACACATATCCCATCCCCTTGCCTCAAAAAGCCGACCATGTGCTTTAGAGCAACCAAACCGGGAAAGATATTGGCCAATCGCGTTGTTGCATGACAGTTTCAACCAACTGGGGGAGGATATCAATCATTGGAGACTAAACTGGCAGTCGCAATTCATTTAACCAGAGGGTTGGTCTACTTACTTTGACATAACTGCCCGGGGGTGATGCCAAGATAGCTGTTGAGTGGCAGGACATGCCTGGGTGGACTTGTCTCTATACCCCGTTGACGTAATTTTTCCTCGCATGCGAAGTCTGGCTACCATCCAGTGAGTTTGCATCTTAGACATTCTTCACATAACAAATTTTATAGAGTGACTAAAATGTCCAGGATGTGATGCAGCATACCAGTCCTGGACCAATTTGTCTGGGGGTGTCAGGGCTACTATCTCACATTGGTTTAAAAAGCCTGTTCAACATTCCATCTCAGTGCAGACTGAGAAGATTTATTCCTTTCTAAAGCAGCCATGAGAGCCCGAGCCACAAATTCCCACCTGGCGCTCATGTGGCGACGTGGATATTATATGTATGTACAACCCCGAGAAGACTTAGATCTTATACATTTCCGTACTTCCTCCATCTCTCCTCTTTTCATATAATCTGCTTTTTCTCATCCTTTTACCCCCATTTTTCCTGCCATCTTTCTCCCTTCCCCTTCCAACTTGCCTCCTCTCCTTCAGCCTCTTCACACTGGTGATGTCTTCCTTTTCCATCCTATCACCTCAAACCCTCTCAGCTCTTCTCCGCTCTTTTTCTATCCTCTCCTCCTAACCTTTCCCTTTCCTCTAGACCTTTTCCCTCATCTTCTGTCATCCCACTTTTCTTCAGCTTTCCTATCCTCTCCGCCTCCCTCCTCCTCCTCGCCCTCAACCTCCCCCCTCTCCTCTTTGCCAACTCTCCACACAATGTGCCCATTGTTTCCACGGAGCAGAGAAACAGGACTTCTACGACCCAGAATACACACACATACACGCACACATAGGCGTCCATTCTCTAACTTTCCCTTTAACACCATGAGCGAGTGCACACACACACACCCCGCGCGCACACACACACACTCACCCTCCACTCTCGCACATATTCTTAAACAGTTGCAGCGGAGCGGCGGAGCTCAGGACAAGGGCTGGATTGAGAGCCGGTGTTGAGTCATGTGTGACCGCGGCCGTGACGGGCTGATTCACGGCTCGTAACTCGATGATAACCCTCCAACCACTTAAGCACTTCCACCTCAGCACACAGAGCCCCAAACTGACACATGTTCAGTCATTGCAGTCATTTTGATGGCTGAGAATAGAACAGAATACAGTCAAGGTGCCATAGATTGCATACTATGCACTACGTACCCCATATGTGCACTATCGTTCAACAGAATATAGTGTCTGCTTTGGCAGCCTGTCCTCACTCCCAATGCATCTGACATTGTAGGCACCCATCTAGCATCACTTCTTGAAGAGCCCCTGTAGGGAAGCAGTATAAAGAGAGAGCTAAGTTCAAGTTGAAGCCGAATGAAGATATTTTAACCCAAACATGATCTTTTCCTAAACCTAACCAAGTAGTTTTTGTGCCTTAACCTAACCAAACCACAACTTTTTGACCACACCAAAAGTAGTAATATGTGATGCTATGTGAACCGTTTGTCTAACAGGACACTGGTTATTATGCATCAGTGCTAACTTGACTGCAGAGCCAAACTGACTCTAGAGGTGTAGGGAGAGCATCACAGTTTGAGGCTTATATTTTGACTTGCCAGGACTAAAATGAACCATACTTAATCAACTCAACTAGAATAGAATACAGTATCATACAATACCATATTTCTCCTGACTAGACCTGAACAGAATAAGATATAGGACAACAAACTAGATATCTGAACCAGAATATAATAGAATGGAACGGATACAGGAGATAGAAAAAAAAAGGATGATTTGTCTTGTGGAATAGAACCGATCACAATGTGAGTTTACATTAACAGTCTAATTTTCTTCTTTCATGATGTTTGATTAAAGTGCATACATCTGTTTAATCTAAAATGCATGTCTGATGCTTGTGTATCGTCGACACAACATCGCTGTGATTCTGTCCTTTAAAACTCGACTCCACCAGACTCAAACTAAACAGAACAGCACACTTTTCATTGCAGTCGCCTGTAGCGTATATGATTTGATTAAACTCAGCTACAATAGAAAAGGAATAGAAAGATGGGCTTTGTCATACAGACCAGACGTCACCCGGCTTGACCTTAGTAGAAGAGAATAAGGAGAATCTATTGGGAATACTATTGTAAACAAAAACAAAAAAAGGAAAGCCAAAGAATATAACATGACTGAAAAAGAAAAACCACAATACAAGAGGTTCAAAATTCATGTGTGTCATCATATCACCAACAGAAGCACTTATGCAGAATTTACTTGTGGACTTACTCACACAAAATAATGTTTCATTCCCCCAGGGAGAAGGAGATAAATTGTTAAATTACACACAGCCCAGTACAGACAGGCTGAGTGGGTGTCACAGTGGCTTCTGGTTCCTAGAAAGCCACTGGAAGCGATGTTTTACTTCTAAATAACAACCAGAATCATAAATAACATATAAAAGCCTTTTTTAATTTGCCTATAAATTCTTCTGGGGATCACAGATTGCAAAAAGGGCTGGTGACAACCGAAAATCCAACTCGTGGGTTATTATATGCGCGGCAACATATCACACACCCTTTCATTTAGCGAATGTCCACCTAATAAGCTACTTTGCTCCGAGGTTTTTCTGCTGTGATCTGTTCCACATGTTTTAGTAAAGCAGGTTTTCAGGCTAAATGGCAGGAAAATGTCTCAGTATGAAATTAATCCTGGGAAAAGCTCTCAGAAATGCAGTTGAGAGCAGCGTAAGCATAAGCTGTGTGACACGTATACACGGTGTGTAGCTCACCGCGCACCTAAACTTCGTGGCCTTTGTGCAGTTATGGACAGCTAGTGGTGGCGGAGTGCAGAGACTTAATGAGCTGCGGCCAGTTTTATTTGTATCTTACGTTAGAATACTAACAGATAAATGCATAGCGCACGCTGTATCGCCGTGGGTAAACACACGCATCAGTAGAACCAGATGTCTCCAATGAAAGGGGCATTGTTGGGGAGGGATCATTATGACTGGTGTTCGACTTCAGTGCAATTTCAGGGTGAAGGACAACAAACACCAGGGAAAGTCTTTCAAATGTAAGAAATATGTCGAATATTCGGGAATGGGGCTGCAACTAATGACTACTGTTATGACCAATTAGTCTGATCATTTTCACTATTAATTGAGTAATCGTTTAGTCCAGTGTTGTTCAGTCCTGGTCCTCGGGGCCCCCCTGCCCTGCATGTTTTAGATGCTCCCCTGCCCCGACACACCCGATTCAAATGAAAGAGTCTTCAGCAGAGCTTGATGACAAGCTGAAGCGTTGAGTCAGGCATCCCAAGGACCAGCACTGAAAAACAACGGTTCAGTCGATCACAATTACAACTTCCCAAAGCTCAAAGTGACAGAAGTGACGCAAAGATGCCAAAATAAAAGCAGCAAATCCTTGAACTGATTTATCATACATCAAGATGGTTGGCAACTAATTGTCGACTAAGTTGCGAATGTGTCTGTGTGACCTTGTGAAAACTTGCACTCTTTTGTATATCAGCATATACACAAAGCCTGGGTGCAGATAAACAGCCTCCACCACATGTGTCATGTTACTCCGCAGTTTATTGTTGGGTGTGTTCACTCGTCCGCTAATGAAATCACACTATTGGAGACAGATTCCGCCGATTACATCACCGGAGCAGATGCAGTGCATGAGATTGCGTCAGTGCGGTCTGCAGGGATTTCGGCCGTTCAACTCCAAAGCGTTCTTCAAATTCATCACCGAATGCTCCGGACTGTCAGAATCCCTAATGCTGAATGAAAACAAATGCTCGCATGGATGGAGGCTACCGCACTGAAAGCACGTTTAAAGATCATCGTGCGTTGACTTAAAAATTAAATCCCAAAGCAATTATAAATTGTGCAATACAGTATTTGGATTTCTGTTTTTCTGGATCTATTTCGGCACATTACATTTGAAATAAACCAATGGTTATAAGATGAAAGTGCTGACTTTTGGTCGTAATGTCGAAGGGTTTCACACCCAGATTGGATGACTTGCGGCTCTTTTTTATACAGCCCCTAAATTACCAATTTAAGAGCAATGCAGCGGGAAATTATATCTAAACAAAATAGTCAACCAAAGAGTTTTATGGCCGAGCAATGGAATGTTCTTTACAGGCCAAACCGGTCACCTGACCTCAGTTCAACTGCATGTTCCACTTTCTGAGGAGAAGACTGACTTTTCCATTTCCCTCAGTATGTTATAGGTTATTGTACAAGTGAAAGGTTTTGAAAGTTAAAAAGCGCCAACGGGGGCGCCTCTCCCGCAGAGAAAGACCGCTCCTGAAGAGAATAAAAGGCCTTGTCACTTCTTAATTCCTTTATGACATCACACTGTCACCATGTCGTATATTGCATGATTTATGCCTATACTGACATTAGAAGTGAAGCTAACCAGAAGCTGAAAACACGACGGAGCTGTCCGGAGACACAGTCAGGAGGGCTCGCTCAGGCGTGTGTGAGTTGACCAATCAGAGCAGACTAGGTATTCTGGAGCAGGGGCCTTAAAAGGAAAGGAGTTGAAACAGAGAGCATTTCAGACAGAGGAGGAATATGGCGCTACAGGATTAGACTGGGCAGTATGAGAAAACTCTTGTGTTTTTTGAGCATTAAAGCATGTAACCCTGTTCTAGTAGTAACCCAAAACTAAATCATGACCCTAAAAAATGAACATGTCGCCTTTAAAATGGACTGATTTTTATGACAAAGCAAAAGCAGGTTTTTAGAACTTTTTACAAGTCTGTTAGAAGTCTCTCAGACCTTTAGTTCACTACTTTGTAGATGCACCACTGCCAGCAAGTACAGTCTTCTTAGGTTAGTCTCTACGAGCTCTGTGCGTTTGGACCATTTCTCCCTTTCTTCCTGGCAAATCCTTTCAAGCTCAGTCAGCAGGATGAGGAGCAATTGTGAGCTGCCAGGTCTCTCCACAAAAGTTCTACGGTGTTCAAGCTTTGGCTCAGCCACTCAGTAACATTCAGAGACTTGTCCTGAAGTGAATCCAGGGTTTTCTTGGTGGTATATGCTTCAGGTTGATGTCATTTGCTCCAGTTTACCTCAGGGACCTCTGATTACTTGCCTACATTTTGTCTCATCAAAGGGGAATTACTGTATATTACTGAATTATTTACTTATGTATCTTAGAGATTTGATTTACTGCAGAAATTTCTAAAAGCTGAAAAAGAAAATTAAAAAACTGAAAAACTGAAAACTGCGCCAAAGGAAATAGCAACAGGAATGTAACCGTCCTTAGTCATAATTCAGACATTAAAAACTGAAATGTCAGCAGTAATAAAGAATAATGCATTAAAACTGAAATACTCCAAGGTATTATTCTGCATTTTATACAGCTTTCCTGACATATGCAACACAATTTTACTGATCAGATTGACTGCAGCAGGGTTTTACCTTGATGATCAGTTGGAGGTTTGCTAACCACAGTAAGAGTCTGTTTCTTGCAGCCCTTTTCAGCTCATGGAGACTGCTCCTGTTTGTACCCTTCCTCCCTGCAATATTTAAAGGTGTTTTTTGGAGAATATGGAAAAAAATTAATTGTTGCTCCAAAAACGTAGAGGGCAGCCTTTGACCGGAGTAACCGTCAACTGCTGCTTTTCAAGCTATCCTTGGCTGTAGCTAGATACTGTTAGCTAATTGGCTGACGGATCAGTAAGCCCTGCAGTTTGCCTCAAACAGGACCTGGATGGAGGCGATTTACAGGGGCTCTGACCATCAACACTTTTGTTTCTTCACTCTGTTAATAGCGTTAGCTCATTTTGTTCATGTTTTAAACAAAATTCTGGCCATGTCTTACCAATTGCTCCTTCAAAAGGGATCAATTGACTGTGTGAGGCAGAGTACATGCATATCCTGTCCATTAGATCTGTTTCTTATTGAAGGATAGCTAATAATAACTACAAATAAATCTTTGTGTAAAAACACAATGCATGTTATATGAAAGCATCCTAGCATGGAAAGACCTTTTGAGTGTTGCAACATAGCTGTGTTAAAAAGTAATTTCCTCATTCTTGCAGATATTGGTTCCCTCTTTGTCTTTCTCATGAATGATACCCTTTACACAAAACAGAGTTAAGACGGGAGGAATGAAAAGTCGCAGTTAGAGAAGTTGATGGGAGGTCAGCAGGGAAACAAGGAGTTATGGAGTGAGGGTCAGGCATGTTTTTTTTTCACAAGCTGATGTGGTCCAGTGTCCTCCAAACACGAGCCTCTGATATTGCGTCATTTCAAACATCTCGGTCACTCTGAGTCCACGTGTCTCGCTGATGCCTAGCGCATGGTGTGACCCAATAGAACTGACCAATATCCTTTTGTCAAACTCACGGAAAATCTTTTATGCAGGTTCACTAAAGGACATATCTCGTTCCATTTCTGGGAATGGGTGTGCACTTTAGTAGTTGCAGACAGTGGGCATGAGTCTGCAGAGTAAGTGGTGCTCTACAGGTATGCTGAGACCTTAAAAACAGACTAGAGTTTGGCTCCAAACCTGTGGGAAAATGAAAATGTGCCTGCCTGCTTTTCTCTCTTTCTGTCTCTGTTATGAGTCGTCTGGATATGTTAAACACATCGTCGGGCCGTGACATGTGGTTCCTGCAGGGCATTCAAAGATAACTTTTGGGTCACTTTGTCTGTGCTAGCTTGCTGGCTAACAAGCTACCAGCTGCTCCCTACATGTCACCCTGTGAAACTGAATGTCAGCCCCCACAACGTACAGTAACCACATTTTAAGATAATGATGTCAAAAAAGTCAACTGTTCCGAACTGCATTCTGCATCACACACATACTGGCAGCAGCGTCTTCAAACTGATAAGAGCAGCTTTCCCGTCAAAACCAGTTTATTTTTGCATTTGCCGAGATAAAAATGAAGGACAGCAGAGTTTCAAGAAGACCTTTGCTACATTTACATCTCCTGCTGCATAAGCAGGACATACAGCTAATGCACTGTAGTGTAAAACATAAAAACCAGGAGGGATGAGATAGGCGCATGTCTGCCACGACACTACTTTATCCTTAATGTTGCCATTGGAACCACTAAATCCACACATATTAAACAGTTAAACAGACCTACATGGGTTATATTGTCTGCAAACTTGTACAAATGGTGAATAATACCGGAGCTGACCTAAATGCCTTAAAGCTTCAGACTACAATGAGACATCTGGCTTCTCTCTGATCTCAGATGAGAGTTGCACATTCTCAGCACACGATCAGGCAGCTGACAGGAACAGAAGATACTAACGGTGGTCTCTTTTTGAATATCTTTTACTTCAGTCTCTCTTCAAAACTCAGCACCGACAGACATTTTGACTGAAACATTTTTACAAACCGCTGTCCTTAACTTCAACACGCTTCTTAAGAAGGGCTAAAAATGAACACGTTCACCCAGGTGTTGTATTTCCATTACAGCTGATCAAACCCGGTGCCGATAAATACCTGCGACTATACAACTGACGTGGGAGCACATTCCGATTATACACATTCACGTTGAAGACAAAAGCCAGGTGTTAATAGGTGTTGGTGGGTTTTTTGTCCAGTGTGAAAGAAAAAAAAATCACAACCCGGTTCCCACCCACAGGGCCGTATTTTATGGCATATAAGGGACCTACAGCTGAATGTCTCAGCACTATGCACAATAACTACTGATGCAAGTATTTACCTTTTCTCTCCATCTACAACAAAGTGTGCTCTCATCTGGCCTACTTAGATGACTATCTCATTGAATCTGATTTTGGCAGAGGGTAACTTGCATTTTATGCATCTACTTTTTCAAAAACGATGAGTTGAAAGAAGTTGTGCTCTGAGCTGATCAGTTCCTTGTCTTTTCTGTACAATCTACAGACCACCCTCCAAACTAAATGAATAAAAATAAAAATGAGGACAGCTTTGAACTGAAACTCGCTGACACCCCAGAGCTATTTGACATCACAGAATGTGATATTTTTATCATGACAGAAACAAACGAAACAAAAATAATAAGGGGAACGGTTGAAGGCTGAGGGAGGATTTGGTCTGTTATTACTGTTTTTGACTGCAGCTGATTGAGTGTTATGCCATTCTGTGTTACCTCGAAAAGTCCCATGTCACTGCAAACCATAAGCATGACCGAGACCACAGCATGTGAAACTGCAGTGTGGTGCGTCACACTTCAAAAGAAGTCCACTGTGGTCTGCAACTGAATCCTGATCAGCAGTTAAAAAAGAAGTAGTGGTCTGACCACAGATTCACACTGAGCTGGATCGGAAACTGCAGCAGAAACCTTTGCATCTTTGTCTTCCACAGAAGTGATGCATGCAAAGAGATAGAAACAAATGTTTGTATCTATTTGTTGTTTCTTTCATATCCTCATCACTGCCCTCGAGCTCACAAAATGTGACTGTGGTACCTGCATGAATGTGGAAACAATCTGGACGTCGGGAGGAAGAATGGGTGGAATGCAGGTCCTCAGACGAGGGGGAGGAGAAATTGTGCCTTCGCTAATCACAACACAGATGGTTCAAGGACCCTTTCTTTTGACGGATGTCAGGGCTCATGTGGGGAAACATAAAACAGTCATCTTCACAGGGGACGATACGTCTTTGCGGTGGGGAGTTGTATTTAGTTTGACCGAAAGGGTCACAAGTCAGAAGCATCAGCTCATCCCTTCAGCATTTGTTTTGCTTTTCATCGAGTTTTGGAATAACTTTGGGATGAGTCTGTTTTCATAGCCCTCAATCTATCAGAGCTTGAAGGACTGATAGCCTGCACTGCTCCCCTGGTTACTGAGGAAACCACTCAGTTACTGAAAACTATCCTGCCGCCATATTTGGAGCGCTGGTGTGTCAAAACCAGGGTGACACAGTATGATTATCAACCGAAAGATCTTAAAGAGACATCAAAGTTCAGAGCTGATTGAAATTCTGCTGTGAAATGTTTTGAAAACCTCGACCACTTTAAACTGTTATCTCTTGCAGGTTGCATCACATGTCTAAGAAGATAACGTTTATTTTTCTATCAATCTCCATCTGCCATCTGTTTTCACTTCTATATCTCACTTATCTAGACATTTCACTTTAAATAGGTCCGTGCTTGTGGTTAAATGATGTATATTACGTTATAAGCCGTTTTTTTGCTAGCGAAGGAAGCTTATTTGTCATATGAGTCCAAGCTGTCTTCAATACATAAAGCAGCTACAAGGAACTTTCAGTTATGTTCAAAAGTGACATGAGCATCATCACCTTTTCTGTCATCAGTCATCTGTTCTGGAGGCAGGTCAAATAAAATCAAGACATAATTTTAATACTGTTTTCTATTTTGTCTTTTTAACTGCTGTTTGCAGGAGGCTTAACAATGAGGTATTCTATCTATTTGGGCTGTGTGAGATTAATAACTGTAATATGATGGTGGAACAAAGGTAACTCTAGTGCCAGACCACCAGACTACAGAGCAGCTTCTTTCCTGAAGGTGGGAGACTCCTCAGTTCAACCTCAGCACTCCACCAGTAAAACTTGTTTTAACGTTATAACTCATCCAACGCGGATAAACTGGAAACCCACCAAGCCAATCTTCTCATGAAGGGTTTCGTTTGCTTGTATTGATCATATTAGAGGCATCAGTATTAAAGGAGACATATAATGTTCCTTTCAAGGTTCATAATTTTAGTTTTGGGTTACTACTAGAACATGTTTGCATACTTTATTGCTCAAAAACCCATCAGCTTTATCATACTGTATACTGTATCATAGTTCATAGTTCATCATATTCCCCCTCTGCTCTGTTTTAATCTCCTGTCTCTTAAGGCCTCTCCTCCCGAATACCCAGTCTGCTCTGATTGGTCAGCTCACACACGCCAGACCCAGCACCGCTAACAACAACAGCAGAGCAGCTGTGCCAAACCAACTCTTACATGCCAAACTAGCCACTAGCCATAAGTCACGCAAATGTGTGACATGGTGCCCTAGCGTGATGTCACAAAGTAAGGAATTAAAGGCGGGGCAACTGACGTGGCGTTTCAAGTGCAGTGTTTTCTGCGGGAGAGAGGAGCTTCCGTTTGTGACCTCCAAAACCTTTAACATGTACAAGTACAAGTTATACAAAACACCTGGAAAATGAAAAAGGATAATAGGTCTCCTTTAAATAGAGACCGCTTTTGTAGCCAGTTAAAAGTTCCATGCAGTAGATTTGATTGTCTGTCAGAATTTTGAAGTTTGATCACATTTTTTGATTAATTGGTCAAAATTACTGAATTAAGAAATATCTATAAGAAACAATAATGGTTCAATAAGCCACAGGTCAGGAGGACACAAAGAGGGCTGCAGCTCTGTTTCTGACAGGTTTCACAACAGCAGGAAATAATATTTCTCCATGTCCAAAGTGTAAAGGTCAGAATTCCTTCAACAGCCCAAGACCAGTCACCCTATCTCACCTCCAGCTGTCGCTTGTGGATGTGTCTCGGCCTGGTTTAAAGTTAGCACACCTGAGATTCTATTGGGAGTCATACAGTACAAGATGAAAATGGACCCTAAAGTAGAAAATGATCAAGGGTTCCAGTATTTCATTCATGAATGTTTTTTTTTTTTTTTTTTTGCGAAGCTTCAAGTCAACAGTCATTGAATGTTACTCATTAGGCAACATTATTTTAAGAATGTGGATTCTATATTGAAAACGGCCTGAAGGCCACAGACCTGGTCTGCCTACAGAAGTGTAAATGCCTCTCGCACCCAACCCCGAGCATCAAAGACCCCCTGAGGTTTGCTGCAGTGGGTGGTAGGTAAACACTATCTCCTGTGAATACACAAATAAACACAGTCACACACACACACACACACACACACAAACACACACCATTTGAGCCCCAGATCAGTATAATTAGATAACATCAAAAAGGGTTGAAGACACCATGTAGTGAGCATATGGCTCTTTTTTTATAGAAGACCTTTGAAACCAATATCAAAGAACTATGAAATAGAAACTTTGTGATGTTGTTTCATATCTCGAGCGCATGTGGAAATGAAAAAGAAAAAAGCTATGTGATCACCACAGAGTGTTGAGATAACGACTATCCAGCCATTTGTTTATTACTATGTTGATTTGTCTTAAAGGCGGGCGGTTGGGACCAAAATGGAGACATTTTTTTATTCTTGATATTTTACAGTCAAATTCTCCTCATTTTTTCCTCCACAATTTGGAGTGACCAACTATCCATGCACTGCAATTGGTCACTGCTTACTCTATGGATGGGAACTTTGACCAAACTCTCTTGTGTAGAGTCAACCCAACGAAGGCCCTGTACATGACACGGGTTTCTGTTTTAAACTGCGGTTTCTGTGCATCCGTAGCCCCATTCATGCTGCCGTTTGCATGAGGGGATCCTGCGCCAATTCTCCGCCTCCTCCTCTGTGTGAAAGTTTCAGATGCGGCTAGGGGTGAAATTCGCTCTGACGTCGATCCGCCTCTGGAGGTAGAATCAGGGCCGTATAATTGGAGAACCGAACCAGTGTAACAGATAAGCCGGCGGCGCGGAGTGGGGGCGTGTCGGTCTGACAGTCTGATAACTACACAGGTCCCACACTCAACTTAATAAAGAGAAGCAAAGCAATGTTACATGACCAAACAATAGTAATGTAGTAATTGTAACTGTCTTTGGCAACTTATATGAGGAAAAAATACCACAGCTGTATGTGGATAAGCGTCTGTCCTCCTGTCTGTCCTCCTGTCTGTCCTCCTGTCTGTCCTACCAGCTCTGGGGGACACCGGGGAAACACCCTGAAAACAAACCGACGTCATCATCGTGATGTGTACCGTCACGCCTCTTTGGGAGCCGCAGTGCAGGCTTTCTGTGTGAATTACACAGCGGTTCGTCTTTAAGGCAGAGATGCTTAGCTCTGTGTGAATCACTATCGGCAGAGATAATGTGGCGTCGCTGTGTAAAAAGGGCTCATGTGTACATGAATGATGCATCAATGATGTCACATCTCAATTACTGGAAAAAGTTCACTGCGCCTGGGCAGAATATTGTTGAATCTTTCTTTGAATCGTTTTTTTTGACATATCGGCAATGTAGACTTTATCGCCACATTCTGGCACGGCAAGCCTGTTCCAGCATTTGTAATAGTTTATTGTGTCTGCGTGTGTTTAGAGATAATATCTAAAACAAAAGTCGTGTGGCAGAACGGAAAAATATCTGTACTAGTGAAACTTTTGACCTAACCTACTCTGAGGGAAATGCTATGAGTCTCCAAAGAGATTACAATTCTCCCTCGGGAGACAAAAACGCCAAGTTTGACCGCTTAATGTTGGACACATCATCAAGTACCACAAAGTAAACACGTGTAGAGATGTTGCTAAATAAATCTATTTACTACCCAGGAAGCACAGCTTCAGTTTTACTTAAAACATCATCTTTGCAGCAATATGGTCTCTGTACATTCTGAGCCTCAGTGTTAAGTCTAGTCATGCTGTATGCACATGTCAGGTGAGTGAAAAACTAAGTTATTTCCATGACTCATCCTGGCTCCTGCTCATTCAGGAACAAGGAGAGCAGCTGGCTAAAACCTGAACTAGATGCAGGAATAAAGTCTCCCAGATGCAGGAGTGATGGATGGAATGGAAGATCAGCGACTGCTTTAGACTTTTTACTGTAAAACTCAGGAGAAAACTGGAGAAAAAACAAATGATGTCTTTCTGTGACAGAAAGCAAAATAAGAAACAATCAAGGGGTCTGGTGCTCAAATCTGACTCGGGGTCATTCACCTCCAGAGGAGATGGAGCTCCTCCATCCTTCATCAGCGGAGGCAGGTTAAAATATAATCTAGAATATCTGATCCTGTTTTAGTGGAAGGGTCCAGTGTGTCACTTCTTTAACAGAAAGTTCGGTCAGAAGTAAAGTTTGTTCATTAAACGTGTGTTTGGAGGCCTGAGTCCAGGGCGCAGCGCGGCGCACTGACTCCAGCACCAAGGCGCGTACTTTGGGAAGATGCCAACGCCGCAAAAAATGTTTGGGGACCATCAACGCTCTGCTGGCCCGGTCTTCATATTTTAGCAGTTACACATACAAGTACAGACCACGACAAAACACCAGCATTTCCTGCTGGATGACAGCTGGATCGGACTAAAGAGAGGGGGGAGAGAGGAAGAAGACTGAAAGAAATCTCCAAAAACATTCTCTGAGCGCACATCAGCGTGGAAAATCAACACAGATGTCAACCTTTTTTTTTACTCCCAGACCCTACGTCGGCTTGTTTTTTTTGTTTTTTGTTTTTTTCCCCCCATCACTCCCTTGCACAAATATTGTTCCAATCCCAGCGTTTGATAAAGAGCCCGACTCTGGCGCAACAAGTCCCCTCAGTCCAGCCGCGTCCCTGTTCTCAGCCGAGCGTCTCCTGTCGACATAACGGAGCGCACGGCGGGCTCGGTCATCTGCTAACGCCATCACAGTCTTTCATCTGAACCCGGCTGCTTTCTCTAGACCACGTCTACGTGGCAGGTATACTTTTTGATTATGCACAGATGCCCACGTTGTGCATGCACAAGGAGACGCGTCGGAGAGTGCCAATGAAAAACATCTATTTCTCTCTCTCTCTCTCTCTTTTTATCTAAAGATTCATTCAAAACTCAATACTTACAGCGTCTTCTTTTTTCCAGTGAGAGCAGTAGGTAGGTAGGTGTAGCTTACTCCCTGACTGGGTCCTTGGATGTCCACCTCAAAGTCTTGATTCGGGGTGCCTGAAAATTCCTTCCAACGGACAACTCCTAGAGACTGTGCCTGCCTGCGCAACTCTGGTGTCAAAGTCGCAGGAGTGTAATAATGCAAGACTCCAAATCCAGTAGACAGCCAGGTAACCCTTTCATTTTTATGTCCGTGCAGGGAAAAAAAGAGCAATATCCCCCTCCTTCACCAGCGTGCCCCTGTGTCTCAAGTTGTTCTATCTGTTTTGTATCCAGATGAAGTCGCCTTGATGCTCTCTGCTGCGTCTCCGTGCCTCTCTGCGCTGGCGCGGCTGCTCCACCAAGGTCTCTCTCTCTCTCTCTCTCTCTCTCTCTCTCTCTCTCTCCCTCTCCCTGACCGGCCGACTGCCACACACACTCTGCAGGAGAGGGATCTTTGTCTGCACATGACGTCACTCACACACATGCACACGCAGACACACTCCCACATACACACTGAAAAAAAACTGATAGAAATGGCTAATGTGTGCAATTAAAACGTTGTTGGACACCATATTTTGCTTGAAGGAACTTTATTTTAAGGTGTGTTTTCCGAAATGGAGAATGTTCTTGCATTATTTTTGAAACATCTGGATTTTTTTATTTTTTAAAGCTGAGGACAGGTGACTCTTGGTCAGCAACAAGTGCATTTGCTCAGCCCAATTTCCATCTATCCAGCTTATCGTGTGAGAAAATGATATTTTATGATGTCAATGTCCCGTTACCAAAGGCACTCCTTGTAGTGTTTCGCAGCTGAGACTTGTTCTTTTTTCCCTCAGTGCCTAATTGGAAACACATTTTTTTTTCCTCTTTCTCAGTAACTTGTTAAGAGAGAGAGAGACAGACAGACAGGAAGGCAGAGAGGGGTGGAGTGTAAAATAGAGAGCGTGAGACTGACACCCAGGGACTCAAAGACATATTGTATTCCTTACCAATTAACCTTGCACAGAATATATTGGAAATATTTCCTCCTGTCTGCCGGTGCTGGTGTCCAAGTGGAGTTAAAAACCGTCTCAAATGAGGGTTCTCTGCCTATGAGAAAGTATTCGGTAGTTGTGTCTGCCAACTTGACACCATCTGTGAACACTTAGAGAGGTGTTTGTAGTAAACCAACCGCCGCGGCTGGGGAATGAAATGGAGTGTCAAAGCCACCATACATTCAGGAATATAACATTTCTCATTTGTCTCAGTAGAAGGGGGAGTTCACAAAATCAAAAATACCCATTTCCTCTTACCTGTAGTGCTCTCTGCCAGTGTTGTAGAAAGTACCTAAAAGTCACACTTGAGTGAAAGTAAAAGATATTGGTCAAAATTTTGCTGTGGTAAAGCTCAAAGTCATACGACAAGCACTCGAGTAAAAGAACATCTGACAACAAAATGTGGTGGAGCAGAAGTATAAAGTAGAAGAAAATGTAAAAATGGAACCTAAAACGTGTTCTTAAATGTGCACTATGTAGTTTAGGAGAAGAATTTAAAACACAGAAATGTTACATTTACAATATCAATGAAGTAATAGTACAAACTCAGAGATATAAATATTTTCCATAACTGATAAACAAGCTGTTCTCAGTGGAAAACAAGGACCAAGAACATTGTTTGAAGTCACAAAAAGTGACAGGGTCAAAATAAGTGACAAGTAAAACAATATAAAATTGTGTCTTTCAATAATTCATAGTTATTAACAATACTTTATAACACTTTGATAAGGTTTTGCACTACAGCAGATGGTGAACTCCAACATATTATGGGTCAAAGCAGCCACATCAGTTACATTCAACAACCACAAGGGGATGAAGGAGATAAATTCCCCAGACGCCCTCATAAAATTGCTCGATTTTGTGAGTTGTTGAGGTAGGAGAAACTATAAATGTTGTACAGTGCTTTCTGTGATAACTTATTAATTATTTGGGCCTTCTTGTAAATCCGGCACATGTTGTACATTAAATTCTGTCTTTCTTTGTGCAAAAAGCCTCGTGTGTGTTTCTCCCAGTGGTGCGCACGCGTGGAAGTGAGATGTGATCACAAGTGGTCACTCCAGATGCTGGTGCCAGGTGTGAACTGACAAGCCGTCCACTTGTGATTGGGTTCACCGAAGACGAACGTTAATGCCAGGGTAAAATCACGACCGGGTGGGGTGTAAACATTAACGACCTTCTCGGCTAAGCTGTAAACTGTTGAAACGTTCTGTGAGGGTAGTTCGGTAGAAAAAAAAAAGTAGTTTCTACATAAAATTGCCAACAACAAAACAATCTAGACGGATAAAAGCCACTACAGAGGAAAAATATGCCTTTTTGTGGTGAAATGTCTCTTTAAGATGAATATACCATTTACACTAAATGTTATTTAGTGCCAAATTCCCACAGAGCAACACTTATATAACCCAGGACAGTAGGCACTGACTGTTAAAGCGGATAATATAAGGAACTGCAAGAATGCCAAGCATGTCAGATATATTAGGGTCTTTTTTGTGTGTGTATTCTTTTGCGTATTGCCAACATCTGTGTTGTCATGGTTGTTGACATTCCTGAGCCTGGAAGTCACATCTCAGCCCCGTCATGCCTGGTCACCTTGGCACGTCAGGCAGGTCATTGAAAACCAAACAAAGTCTGCTAATAACCAAAAAGTAACTTGTCATTGCCTTCCAAAACAACCAACATGAGTGACATCATTTTTTCAATCTGACGTCCCTTCTGGCAGGATTACACTGTGTGTTAGTGCTTCTCGAAACTCTTAAAAATGATGGGTGCATCACAGTAATTCAGGTCCAGGTCTTTGTGGTCGACAAGGCCACATTGTCAGTAAAGCTAACAAAACTACTTGTTTACACTCAGTGGTGGACTAAGGATACTTGAAGGGCAGGGGTAAAACAATTGAAAAGGTCACCATCTGTATTCATTGGGGCACCAGCACGCATACAAGCCATGATACATTCATAGTGAACTGGAACGGCACCCTACGGGGCACTTTATCATGTGACAAAAAACTACAGGATCCGTCCCGTTATCCCGATTCTCACCAAAAATTAAAGGGGTCTATTCTAGGGTCTCTCATCCCGTCCTCGATCCAAGTTTTGTGGAAAATCTGTTCACTTGTTTTTGTGTGATCCTGCTCACACATCAACCCACAAACATGGTTGAAAACACGACATCCTTGGCGGCGGTTATAAAGTGAAAATGACAAAAGATGCAAATGTTGCGTCTGGTCCTAGAATCTCTCACAAGTCTTTAACAACTACCAACTGCAGCATGACCTCCGTCTCTTGTTTCTCTGCCACCCACATTGCTTTTCAGAGCTATTGAATCCAGTAGATCCTTGTGGTTCCTTTTTTCCCCTTAAAGTGGAGAGCACAGCATAGTGATGTGGACAAAAAGAGGGAAAAACAGAAAAAGTTACTCACTTGAAATAGAAACATTTGTATGCAGTCGCTTGTAGCGTCTGGCATACTTGAGGACGGGGAAGGAATGACTGGAAGCACACAGAACCCAGAAACGGGGGGGAAATCTGTTTGCCTGTGAGTGATCTGTGAAAATACTTGCTTGACCACTACGCTACATTTGTGCTCTTGTTGTGATAGAAGCGCCTCTATTTCACACAAGCCCAACAGACCAAATTTAAACTGTGGTGTCCCTCAATGGAAAGCAAACAGCGGCCGGTCGGCCAAAGGAGAATCCCACCTACTGTACAAGACCGAGGATCACGTGGCTGCAGGCTGACGCTGGCCAGTTTACACTTATACTGTATTTAGGTGAAGATCATAAAACACATTTTCAGGCACAGCAACCATATTTAAAGTTATTCTATCAACTTTAATATTCTCATGTATACAGCTTGACTTTTTATCATTTTATGAGCGATTTGATAAACAAACATGTTCTTTGAAGAAATCTTTCTACATAATCTTTTACTGAGTGAAAGCAACTCGGAGGGGTTTTTTATGTCTACAAGTGTCATGTACCAGTCAATCCAAGGACAACAGCATCTGTCTGACGCCTGAGGAATATCAGGTTTGAGACGAGGTCGCTCCTGTCCATATCCCAAGGTTAAATTTCTGTCACCGTCGCACTCACTGCAAGTCGATTTTGAGAGGCGAATGGGAGTGTTACTGATGTCAGATTGGATGAAAAATTGGTGACTGCACAAAGGTGGGGGTTAATAGGAGACCTAGTCTTTTATGTCAAGTCATCAAAAGGCTCAGATGGTTGACAGCAGTGCCCTTGTATATGATTCCCATCACTATTTTAGCATGGCTGAGGTTTAGACTGGGCCGTGTCCTGAAATGTATCTCCTGTGACTACATTAACAGAACCTCAAAACCAGTGGGCGGGTCTGAAATGCGTGTTTTCATAAGAAAATTGCCAAAATGACACAACTCAGAAACTATCACCAGGGATTATCACCAGAGTTTCACATTTCTGACAGTCCTTGAACTAACCATATAATACAAATGATTCCTACATGATTCATAAATACATCTAAGTTTAAAAAATATTGTTATTTAATCAAAAACAATTTTATTCTACACGTTTCATTCAAAATTGCACCAATTTGCGCGACAGAGGCCGATTTTGATGCTTCCTCTTCTCAGTCGTGTTCTCCCCCATCTTCTTCATCTCTTTCATCATCTTCTTCATGCGTCCATGTTTGTCCACCAGGGCACTTTTCTTCTGATTCCTCCTGCCAAGTGAAAACACACAGTGGGTGCATCACAGTAATTCAGTGCTTCACGCAAGCCTCAATGTGCTTATCATGAATTTTGACACCCAGTGTTGGCCAGCTAGTATGTCATAAAAAGTAGCACCAAAGTAGTAAAGACTACATGTTATCGTAGCCACATTACCCCATGAGTAACTCTGCTGGGTAACTTGCGATGTGAACACACAGTTAGGCTCTAAATCAATTAATTGATTTAAGATTATGGCTGAGTTTTCAATTTTGGGTGAACCTATCCTTTAAAACACATGTATCCTAGTCACCAGGTTCTTTAATCATAATCCAGCTTTTAATGTGTCACACCCACAGGCTCGAGCACCGTCTGGTAGCAATTACTGAAGTGTTTGTAGTAAACAAACCTACATAATTGCAGGAATGAAAGGGAAGAGCAGAGTTTACAAAACTGTACGTCTCAAAAACGTCTTCCTCGCAAGTCCCTGGAGGACCGAACATCTTGAAATCCCTGCAATCACTTTGTATCATTCGTAATATTGTTAAGTCACTTGACAGACATTGTTCCTGCAACTTGGTGTCAAATAATATGCAGACTATAAATGGTGCCATCGGAAGCAAACGCATAGTAAACAGTTTGTATGCTAATCTCACATCTGACCTTGTGGCTTTCAATTGTGTGTAATAGTTTCTTCTAGATTAGGTTGTTTGATGATTATAGAGAGAAACTGGCTGGATGAAATAAGTTCTGCCACTTGGAACTAAAGTTTATACAGATTGTCAAAACTACATCCCAACTATTTCATACAGGCCTGTATAAAGTAGATTTCTGAGATTCTGTATGTGGAAAGAAAAAA
This sequence comes from Diplodus puntazzo, assembly GCA_963678695.2. Taxonomy (NCBI): domain Eukaryota; kingdom Metazoa; phylum Chordata; class Actinopteri; order Spariformes; family Sparidae; genus Diplodus; species Diplodus puntazzo. The sequence goes on along the minus strand of OZ023173.1, from coordinate 9,910,383 downwards.
CACAAACATAAAGGTTAATTTATGGATTTTCGTATTCATGCAATGTTTGTCAGTCACCACTTCGGTCCTGACTGTCCTGATTCTCCTAGAACTGTTGATGCATTTTCCTCAAATCTTGTACAGACATTCGTGGTCCCCAGAGGATGAATCTTTATGACTCCTGTTACCCTCTGACTTTTCCTTTAGTGCAACCAAGAGGTCAAAGTAAAAGAAATCTAAACATCAACTTAGTTAACTGGCACAAAACATTTTTGTGGTTCCCAGATGATAAATGCAGTTTGGTGATCTCCCCACTGCCAGGTTTTGAGCAAAATGTCTCAAAAACATGTTCCTGCAAGGATGAACTGTAATACATTTTATCCACTGCCACTGTACAGTTTAAAATATAATGTAATACTTTTGTTTTTGTCTAAATACGTCTAAAATAATGACATTCCCATAATCCCACATAATCCCACTGTACTTTGAGTTTAGTGCTAGCTAGACTGCAGTATGCTAACATGCTAAATTAACATGGTAACCATGGTGAAAAATTACACCTGCATTAACATTGAACAAAACATTCAACTTGTACAGCCTCAGATAGCATTTTTTAAATGTTCAAAATGAAAAAAAAAACACTAAAATATTTGAAGTAATAACTCACTCAATAACACATCATTTGTGGGCATGCACTGTGAATTTGATAAAGTTGTTCAATGTTGTAAGCCATTAAAAGAGTAGTGTTGTATTTGGCTTGTGCAAACTCTGTGATAAAAGCTAGGTATAGTCCCTGATACCTTTTAAAGGCCTTGTGACATTTACTTATTCAGATAAGGCCTTAGACTTGAATTTGTTCATTTAAGCAAAGGTTCCCTCCTTATACATAAACTCAGCTGCTGATCAAGCCCAGCTCTATGCTCTTGTACAGAAGTTTTTTAAATATTCTTAAGCATTTAGAAGCAGGTCGATAAGAATTAGAGAAACAGAGAACTGAACTAGACACTTGCAGACATGAGAACAGAGAGGAGGACAAGAGAAGACGAGGTAATCGCAGGAGTTTCAGAAGAGAGATCGATTTCAGTAGTGGAGCCAGAGGGTGAAAGGGAGCAAAGGGTTAGGTAGGGTGAAAGTGAGGAAATGGAAGAGAAAAGCGTGTGGTGGGGGGATGGAGACAAGGCTCCATCAACAGCTCGTGGGTGGGGAGATGATGTACATCAGAAAGTAAACAAAAGTAATAGGTAGGAGTAAGAAAATAAGCGATAGGACAAAAGAAGAATGAAAAACATTGAAAAGAACCAAACTCTAATCTAATAAACTAAATGCCAGTTGGTGCAGAATAAAGGAGGGACACGGCGTATTGTCACTGTCATCATATCTAATGTAGTAACGGTTAATGTTCTCACGCACAAGCTCAAATTAGGGTTTATTGAGCAGTACGCAGTTTATGAGTGCTTCACTGTGCCTCATTATTCGGGTACTAGGCAACAAAATGGATCATTTGGACCTCCTGTCAACAGGAAGGGACTTAGCCCCTTGAGTAATACATAAAGTATAAAAAATACATAAGAATATAAATAAATAAATTCCCCATTGCCAAATTTATCAGAACTTCCTCTTTCCTCTCCTCTCTCTTCTTTTTCCTCTCTGACCCATAGCTTTTAATGCTGTGATTATTATCAGTCTAAATTACACAGAGTAGATGCACATGATGACAGTCGGAATCTCTGTTAAACACTCTTCCTGTCAATGTCTCTGTCAGCTCTGTCTTTTATTGTCTGACCAGAAAAGTCTTATGAGGTGGAGATGACAGATTATCCATGGTGACTTCCTTTGTCTCAGGTGGTGAAACATGGTAATGGCTTCTCCGTGTCAGTGACTGCATCAGTAATGAAGTGTTCCTTTTGTAATGGGCTCTTGTATACTGGTTTACAGCCTCCAGTGCAAATACTGGGTCTTAAACCGTAGTGTTGTCGTCATTGCCCGGCTGTCATTGTAAAAGGAATTTGAAAAATAAGGTCAATCGTGATGACTAGCTAAGTTTAATAAAACTGAGGATGAATTTATGATATTACATAATAAAAACATGGCAATTAACGACACCCAAGTCAAGGTCACTGATCAGTTTTTCAAAAATATACTGTAAATTAACATGGTTTAAAGGAAAAGGCTGACATTTTGGGAAATGTACACTGTCTGGCAGAGGGTTAGAGGAGAAGATTGACACCAGTCTCATATCTGTCGGTTAAATAGGCCTCAAAATGGTTAAAGTCAGCAGCTGATTAGCTTCGCCTAGCACAGAGACTGGAAACAGGCCCCAATATAGCTACTGTAAACAGCTGATTAGCATCGCATAGCATAAAAACTAAAAACCAGACCTAAAACTGTCATATAATCTGGCACCAAATCGCAGCAGCTGAAGCTAGCTAATTTACAGGCAGACATTACATCTTATTATGTTTGGTCTGTACAAAAACCTTGGGGTTAAAACAGCAACTGGCCAGTTAACAGAGGGTTAATGTGCCTGACTCTTCTTTGGCTTTTATATTTCAGTTTTTGCACAGCTAAAACAAACACGATATAGCTTGGTATCCTGGTAGCCAGATTGTTGCCTTTTGACAAAGGCAAGTTAGCCTTTGTTCTAAGCTAGCAAATCAGCACATTCACACACACACAAACACACAAACACACACGCACACACACACACACACACACACACACACACACACACACACACACACAATAACCACAACTCTGTCACTGTCATTGCAGCATGCTCATAATGGCCCTAATGATTTTTTTATTTGTTTTTATCAGCAGAAGAGACAACATGAACAGATGAACAAATGTGTTTTTCTCCCAGCAGTGGACCACATCCAAAACCCTCATCCATCATTTGCGCAATGTGTGTATGCACGCACACAAACACACAATCACATGAATGCTCTCAGGGAACCAGGTAGGCAAACATATGGTCACACATTCACTCACACAGAGAAAGAGGCAATCAGGCAAGTAGGCATGCACAAGTGCACACACATAAATACAGACACAGACGCAAAAAGAGAGCTGTTATGTGACAGCTGTTTGTTATTGAGACTGTGAGGTCAGCGGGGTCTGGAGTTTGTAGTGGCTCGGGCTTTCACTCTTGCATCAGGGTCACTGCACTGTGTTTGTGTGTGTGTGTGTGTGTGTGTGTGTGTGAGAGAGAGTGTTGCCAGTAATGTAGATGAATTTGAAACTCTTTTCCGCTTCCTTGGACCAGCATCAGCACATGACCAGCAGTTTCCGTTAATGTGGAATTTTGGTTCATTAAATATGTTGTTTTACCTTGAGATAATTGGGAAATTTTCACTTCACTTTCTGGCAGAGAGTTAGAGAAGACTGACACCACTCTCATATCTGTAGGTCAAAAAGGCCCCAACAGAGCTACAGCAAGCAGCCGACTAGTGTAGCCTAGCTAAAGAGTGGAAACAGACCCCAAAATAGCTATAGTGGCCCATTATTAGCCTGATATTTGACGAGATATTCACTATCCATGGTCTTTTCAGTTGCCAATTAATCAAGAAGCTGTGAAATGATACAACTTTGCAACCTAGAACGCAGCAGGATTTGAGCTTCCCACCCTGAGCGTGTTGTTAGAGCAAAATGGCTTCCATGTGAATGTGAATTAGTAGGTATGGGTTAGTTTATCATAAAGATTGGGGAAACAGCCAAAATGCAGAACAGACACAACACTGTTGGCTGTTGTATATCGTCGCTCAGATGCAGTAACAGCCCGCAGTTATCCGCTCTTATCTAGCCTCCAACAGATTAGATTGTATTGTGGCGGAAACTCTCAAAATTGTCCATGACCTCTGATGCTAATCAGGCCATCACAGCTGAATCGTTTGTATGATTTCGAATTCGTAGCGAGTCAGGAGCTATGCTAGGATACTAATGTAGCCCCCACCAGAGCGGTGCAGCATGGAAAAGCCATTACAGCTGACAGAAAGGCCTTTTATTTGCAGAGCTAAGCTCAGGTTCACATCAGGAACCAATTAACTTCAACTCCTTTCCTCAGATTGCAGCTGAAGAACCCCCCCAGCCCACTTCTTACCTTCTCCTCCGTCCATCCCCCACTTCTCTCCTCCTTTCTCCCCCCATCCCCTCCCTGGCCATTATACCTACCTCTCTCTATAGCTCCATCCCTCCCTTTCCTTCCTTTATTCCTCCCTCTCTCTCTTTTCTCCTTCTCCCTTTGCTGGCACCTCTCTCTCTTTAACTAACCCTCCTTTTCCTTCCTGTCTCCCGCTCTATCTGCTTTCACTCTTCTCTCCTCCACCCTTTCCTGACAGCCAACCTCACTTTTATATTTTTTTCCCCTTAAGTTTCAAAATTTCTCAGTGCCTCATTCCTCTCATAACCTCTCCTTGCCCCTGTGCCCGGCTCTCTCTGCACCCCCGCTAATGTTTCTCTTTCTAATCCCTCCCCTTGTTATCATCCCTTCAGCTCTCGCTCCCTCTGCCTCTCAACATGTTTCTCCTGCCACTCTTGTGTTCGTCTCTCTTCTTACACTCATAGCAAAAGTAGATTGAACTTGTGCTTAATGTAAGAAGAATCCTCTTAAATAGCAGCTTAAAGCGCTGATCCTCAATTTAAGACAGTTGTGCAGGATGGCACTGTGACAGGCGATCACTTTATCTATTAAGGACCAAATTCCCACTGACAACAACAAAACATGTTCTTTTGCTAAAAGTTTAGAGCAGCGCAGAGGGACGACACAAGTTTATCATGTGTTGCTGCTTGTGTTTTTCTACATTGCTGCTCTTTGATTCCACTGCAAATGAGTTGTTTCAAAATTGGTACCATACAGTGTTCGTTCAACCCATCTTGAACAAACGGCTTCGTACAAGAACCACACGATTGAACAGTTTTTTTCTTAAGGGGCACTTACGAGTGATTTGAGCGAATCTGTGGCACTCTCCAATAATTTAGTTCTAATTGTTTTATTGGTGAAATTCACACGTCATCCACGCCTGTAGAATCAACAATCTACTTTTTCAGAGTCGCTTCAGACTTTTGGCAACACATTGCTGCTTCAATTTGTCCACCTTAATGAAAACACTGGCTCGCCTCAACGTTATGTGTCAGCCCTTTTGACCTTCCTCGTCAGCGGTTTCATAAAGTCGCAGAGAAAAATGTGGATTGTTCACATTGAAAACCAGTGTGGTATGGAATGACATCACGACAACCAGGTTCGCTCGCAAGCCAATGATAGGGAAGACTGTCCTGTAGATAATAGATTGTGGAAGTAAAAAAATATATTAAAATGGGTCGCTATGTGTGGGCAGACACTGACTAATCCAGATCCAATACATGCTAATCTATACCGAGAAGTTGGTTAAACCCTGCAACTCCATCCACTTTATTTGTTTCTGCACAGTTCAACTGCGATGACTTGTCTTTGACAGCTGTATTGACACATTGATTAACCCTTGATATGACTACTGATACTAAGTTGTTTTGGATTCACGACAGCAGGACTCGAAGCTCTGCAGTGTAACAGCCTTCTTTATACTCTAATTTGGTGACATTTTTTGTGAATGTAACTTGCCCACAAACAAAGCAGAGCACGTAGCTCCATACAGCCGCAGGGACGCTGCTGATGCTATTTCACAACTCCTCACGGAACAGAGGACGTTCATGAAGTTGAAAAGGGCAACAGAGCTCTGTGAGTCCAACTTGGAACACAAGCAAACCTCACGCATGAGTGAATTCAAGTCAAGTCATAGTTTATTATAGCCCAGTATGACAAAGCGTGCTTCAGAGAGATGTACGCGATAGAATAGAAACAGCAAATAAGTCAAATTAGCTCAACGCTCAAAAATGTCACAATGAGACTACCCACCGTTTTCTCAAAGAGTCCAGGATTTCACCCAGAAACAGCTGGAATAAAAAAAAGAATTGTTTTTTGCTGTTAACAAGCCTCTCAGACTAGCAGAGTTACTTGATGTGATCCATTCTGTTGGACTATGACTGTGATCTGCTCCTCTCTTTTAAACAAGATGTTATGTCATGCACAGTTTTCAACATAATCACACATATCCTGCTGTGCAGTACAAATGTTAGCTTGTGTGCCCGCTGAGGCAGTGGAAATCACAACCTATATTTAAACTCTGTAAAATCCAGGATTGCAGTTGAACCAGTAAAGGGGATTCATAATTGCGTAATCCAGCGGGCATTGGCACAGACACAAAAAGGGGATTTCAGTTCAAATTTCACCTGTCAGTAAAGCGAAATTAGTCCGTGATTCTATTTAAACAGCGATTGCATCTTAAAATCACGGGTTTCCTATTGAAACATATTGAGTCTCTTCCCACAGGCATGCGTGCGGTCAGCTTTTTCAGCAACTGAGTATACACATGCACTCGGCTGCACGCACACACACTGAGCCGTGCCACGTCTGTGGTTAAAAGCCACGTGGTGTGGTACCATGTAAATACACCACTCAGTGGCATGGTTGTGGTTGCCCTCACACACTGAACACTCCTTCTGTGTTTCTCTTCCTCTCAGCTGCCTGTCCGTCTGTCTGTACCTTCATTTTACCACCATGTCATCGTCTGTTTTACCGTACGTCTGTTTGCTTCTTCCTTGTGACTTATTTCATCTACTGTACGCATGTGAATCTGATTCTGCAGAGGTTTGTCAACATTGTATTCACTGTCATCATCTGCATTTTGTTTCTGGATGCCTGCATCTGTATGAACATTTAATATAGTTTACAAAAATGTAGTTTTTTTAGTTGTTTTTTTTTACAGCATTTGATGTAAAACACACAGCTTTAGAAACACTCATAATATACAAATGATGATATATTCTCACTGACTGTAGAAGTCGCTGTGGCTCTATTTATTATGTGTCTTATTTCTGTCCACATTATGTAGTTAATTTGTATGTATTGTGTTTTTAAATTGGGAAATCTGTTATGATAATTGTTCCTGAGTAACCCCAGACAGCTTTATAGCTGACATTCATCTACAAGGGGGTCATGAATGTCTGTATGAAATCTGACAGCTATCGATCCTCACTGAGTCATTCAGTGTGGATTAAACTTTTGGACCAACCAACCTTTAGATCTCTGGAGCCAAGATGCTAGTGTAGCTAAATTCGCTTTTTAATTTTGCTTTTTAGCATTTTAGAAATGTTATCAGCCAATGTTGGCCAGCTACTGGTATGTTTCATATCACATTATATGTTTATGACCTGAGTTGTCAGGAGGTGGAAGAGATGTTGGTGTGGTTGCAGGTTAAAAAGGCTGCCAAGCCAGTGACCACAGTTCAACACTTGCGTTTCAACACTTGACACCGTTGGATATCTCAAGGGGTATGCCGGAACAATTTCCAGCCATGTTTGTGGTGACCAAAGGTGTTTTAAGTAAAAATGGTAGGTTTTCCTCACCTTAGCCAAAAGCACAGTGTTCTCACAGTAAAATAAAATGAACCCAAAATTGCAACACAAAGAAATGTAAAGTTTAAACATATCTTTGGTCTGCAGTAATGCACATTGCCAACATTTATTATGGCAAATGGGTTGTTGAGCAAAGGTTAAACATGATAAACTAATCTTTTTTTGGCCACATGAATGCAGCAGCTTTGAGCATGGAGCTACATTTGTGTCCACCAGATGAATGTAGGTCCAATATTTACTCTCCTGCTTCCCCTGGTTTGCTTTTCACCAACTTATGCCACAAATATGAAATAAATTATAATGTTTCAGTGTGTTCATGCAGGTAACATACAGTCAGTTTTGAGTACTTTCTTGTTGAAAACAGCTGCCTGGTGCTAGAAGCGACACTGAGCCGGTCAACTATGTGAGTTCCTCACCTCAGGCACAACAAATGTGGTCATTTGATCCATCGGTAATGCAAAAATATTGATTATAGCCGTTTTAATGATTCAATTAGTAAATATCAGACACTGCAATCAGACTGAAGACCCCCTGTCAGCTGACATGACACTTTGAAATCATGTACAACATGTGTGCACTCACATCACCATATGAGAAACAGGTAAACACATGCATGTCTGCTCTTACTCAGACACACAGTCTCCCCGGCGGCCAACACACTCACACACACATAGACATTCTTGGATAAAGAGCTATTTGTTTTAATGGCTGAAGGGAGGATGTGGATCTACCACCCATTGTGACACTGTGCTGACTGCTGCGGTTCTCAGGCATTGTGCGAAGAAAATCAGCCCTTAAAAACTCTGCTTTCGAGACAATCCACTCTACAGCAACACAGCAACAGCTTGAGATCTGTTCAGCCTGCACGGGTCCAAGACAAGTTTATCCAAATAGAATCCAAGGTCAGGCATTTAAATAACAGACTGAATATCGAGCCAACGCTCAGCAGCTGAGCTGTTGTCGGCAAGGTAGGTGAGCTTTATAGATGCTGGAAACACAAACTCAATTATAAACTCAAATGCCCCATTCAATTGTAGTCTAACTCAAACAGCTTTAACAAACCCATTCGTCAGCATGTTCAGTATGCCCATTTTCTTTCTGACAGATCAATTTTGTGGTTATTGGACAATTAGAAATAATTTTTTACCAGCCTACCAAATTTGTTATGATCGAATAAGAGTGATGATCCAGACCCCAAGGGACAAATCTGTAAAATGAGAAAGCAAAATATATGCCAGTTATATTTTTTAAAAACAAATCACCATGATGATGACTGCATGGATGAAAATATTATGTGAACAGTGGCCTCAAGCACGTGCTGCGCATTCCACTTTTGTTGTCAGCTTAGAAGAGGGGTTATTGATGACCTGTTAATGCTGTGTATTACCTTTCCACCAAAGAGAACCAAGAGCTGGTTCTACAGATCGACAGTTACAATGGTAACATTGTTCGGCCCCAGTGTTTTTGTAAGCTTTCACCAATTTAACACCACAATTATTGGTCACCACGATCACAGATGCAGATTGTCAAACTTCCCATGCAAAAATAGTCAGTTTTTGGTCGCCACAAAAACATCTGGAAATGTCCCCAGGTGTGCTTTGTAGTATCCAGTTGAGTGACTTGAATGGCGGTCGGCACTGACACCACCATCCCCTCCACCCCCGCTGATTAATAAGCATATAATGTGAATGTGATATGCCAAGTTTGGTACAAATGTTAAACTAGGACGTATCTGTGGTTTGCAGAAACCCAGACTGCTAACATTATATCCTGGAGACTGGACTGAGTGGGTGTTAGTGGGTTTTTTTGTCCAGTGTGAAAGAGTACAACTCTACAACAACAAGTATGAACTTATATCGTTTAAAACTATTTTCGCATAGGACTCAAAAACCAGATGCTACACTGTCACTCTGTGCCCTCAGGCAGGGAAGGAGAGCAGAGGGACTACTTCAGTAGCACTAATTTGTTTGGTAAAACCGTTTCAGTGGTTGCTAATGACAACGACAGTATGTCAAAACAGCTCAACAGCTTTCATTCCACTTCTACATGACTGGACTATTGCCAGGACAGTTGTCAGTCAAGGCTCTCAGGACAAAGGTCACTGAGGTTATCTTGTAAGTGTCGAAGGCTTTACAACCGGAGGCTTTTGACCTCCTGACAATCTGAGACCTGCTGTTTTCCTCAAGGTTAAATTTTTGGGGTTGTATGGCCAAAGCCAGTGAAAGTTGAGATACAAGGAGAAGACAGAATATGACCCTTAAAGTAAATAGGTTTCAATATGCAGACCTTTACCAGATCAACTCAACTGTGACGGTTCACAGACAGCATACGACTGCAGCTGCAGGTCTTCAAGCCATACATGGAGTATGAACCAGAGCTTGAAGCTGAGCGTCACTGCTGCGAAGAACATGTAGATGAATCATCTACAATCATCGTGGGGAAAAAAAATCTAACAAAACAAAAATAAAGCACAAACAAAACAAAAGCCCGTGCTTTTGTTTTCTGTCTCTGTGACTGTAGATATGGTGATTCAGTGTTTGGTTACTGTGCACGAGAGAAATCACTCGATTCAACAGCATAGTTGCATGTATAACAGGAGAAAAGAATCTAGTTGCAAAAATAAATTCACTTAGGGCTTGGCTGGCAACACCCTGTTTATTCAAAGGCAAATTCAATGAAAGACTGGCGCTCTTCTGCTGGAACTCTCTTAAAATCCACCCCTGCTAGAATCTCTTCCTCGTGTCATCCCAGTGCCCTTTGACCTTCTCATCCTTTGGTCACACTTAGTTTATCTTCCTTAATTTCCATGTCGTCCCTCTGAGCCTGTCTGCATTTTGGGGGTGTTTTGTCTTTTCTGTAATTCCTTACAGTAATTTCATTAAACTTTCACTCTTATTTTAATCTTTCTCTCTGTTGTGGCCCGTGTATACGTGTATGTGTGTTACCCTCGTAGTATGGTTAGTGTGATTTATAGGGAAGCTGCAGACTGTGGAGAGACTCTGGTTTCAGCTTTGAAGTCGCTGCGACCACAGGACCTCTGGCTAAAACACACACACACACACACACACACACACACACGCACGCACGAACACACAGACAGAGAGAGAGAGAGAGAGAGAGAGAGAGAGAGAGGACCCGTGGATTAAACACACACCGTCAGTTCTTTTGCCAGAATCCGAAAAGAGGGAGTCAGCAAGAGGGAGATGGAACAGACAGAGAAGTAGAGCGAGAGGGAGAAGGATGGCATAGAGAAGTAAAGGAGGGAGGAAAAGAAAGATATAAAGGCAGACCCTAAAAAAAGAGAAATGGAGTGAGTGAGAGAGCGAGGAAGGGAGGGGGGGCGGGGGAGGAAATGGTCCCTGCCCATGGAGGTAAAAGAACCCCTTGTCTGGTTCAACAAAGTCACATTTCAGCTCTCTTTAGTTCAGTCTCTTTGGTCCAGTCCGATGCGTCTCTTATTCCAGATTTTTGAGAATATACTTACGTGTATAGAGCTAACAGTTAGGCTAATTCAAGATATGTTCCTAACATATAATTATGACATGGTTGATTGTTTGAGACATAAGACATGAGATGATATACATGGTCTATGGGTTTAATGAATGTTATATAAAGAAATATATAAAATGAAATGAGAATTGGATATGAGATGAGATATGA